>JAQNBH010000008.1:8467240-9004740 GCA_028752905.1 Cladorhizidae sp. MBARI D1340-BT2 | reverse complement strand
TCCCAAAACTCTATAAACAGGTCTTCTTTTTTCTTTGAAGGATGACGCAGAGTGAAATTGGAAGCTCTGGCTCCTCCTACTTCCAACACCCCATCATCGTATCTGGAGAATTTGCTGTTCGCTGTTAGATAGAGTGCGGGTTCTGTCCTGAGGGCATCCTCTTTTGTACCGTAGTAAGCCACATTGAACTCGTTCGGGCAAACTGATTTCTCGATATAAAAGATTGAAGCATTTCCTCTGTTTTTGTCTCCAAGAACTACTCTTTTCTGACTTTGTTCAACAACGCGAAGGTACGTGTCGTTATGCCGGCCACATGAGACGATGAAAGGACCACCTGAAAAAGGGAAATAAATATTTGCTGCATTGAAGGCAAGTATGTAATGTAGGTCTCTCTAGAAAGAGCCATGTTTCAACAAGTGCCTGTTTTAGTACCATCTGCAGCCACCATCAACACACACACACCACCACCAACACACACACACCACCACCAACACACACACCACCACCAACACACATACCACCAACACACATACCACCACCAATGCGCACACACCAGACACACCAACACACACACACACATACACCACCAACACACACCACCAACACACACACCACCAACACACACACACCACCAACACACACCACCACCAACACACACACCACCAACACACACACACACACACCACCAACACACACCACCAACACACACATCACCACCAACACACATACCACCAACACACACAACCAACGCACGCACACACCAAACACACCAACACACACCACCAACACATACACACACCAACACATACACACACCAACACATACACACACCAACACACACACCACCACCAACACACATACCACCACCAACGCACACACACACCAAACACACCAACACGCACACACCACCACCAATACACATACCACCAACACATATACCACCACCAATACACACACACACACAACCAACACACACCAAACACACCACCAACACACACCACCACCAACACACATACCACCAACACACCCCCACACACAACCAACGCACACACACACCAAACACACCAACACACACACACCACCACCAACACACACACCACCAACACACATACCACTACCAATACACACACACACACAACCAACGCACACACACCACCAACATACCACCAACACACACTCACACCAACACACACCGCCAACATACCACCAACACACATACCACCACCAACACACACACACACACACACGCATGCAGAAGTCAGGGAGAGCAAAATGCAGGAGTGTATTCACATACACAATTTCTATTCCTTGCTGTCTTCGCAAAACAGCATTCATATATTCATATATTAGAGCAGTCTTGTTTCTGTTCCCCCATACATCCATACAGGCTCTGCATTCACTCATGTAGCCTGCTGTCCCTCTTTCTATGTGGAAAGTGTTTTTTCTTTAAAGCTTCATTTTAGTAACATGGTTTAGTGCCATGCAAGTATATATGCAACAAAGAAATGCTCGACTATTCCTCTCTGTCTTTGAGTATATACCCCTTCTCTCTTATGGTAGCATGCAAAAAAGCAGTACCAAGAACGCACTATTACTCCATGTCTGATCAATTCTCTCTGGTGGCTGCCTCCATGGCCCTCCCTCATCAATTATACACTGTACAATCATTTCTTCTACTCCAAAAATAAAGGAGTGGTACATAAATTATACTAATGAACAGTATGAAAAAGGAAGGTAAGGTGGTGGCATTAGTGATCCTGCACACACTGACGAGCAGCAGAGAAGATCACAGAGAAAATTTATTCAAGTGTTACTCTTCTGGGTAGACAGCATATCTGTGCATGCAAGCTTCCATGTTCCTGATGAGCTGCACTAAGAAGACAACTCGAAGCCACTGCAAAAAAAAGCTATGTTAAGTTGAGCACGGTGAAATCTAGGTTTGCTAGCAAGGCTTTATCTAAACTTATTCTACTTAACCAATTTGGTAAAATTAATAATAATAATTTTACTGCAGTTTCTGAAATTTGTGGAGCGGCACTGTCGTTGTCGGCTAAGTAATAAACGAAAAAAATTGTGAAGCTCCCTAAAAATATCTGCTGCGGTCTTTGTCCTAAACGCTAGCGAGTTGGGCTAGCGAGTTGGAGAAACAAAAAAGAATTCCAAAGTCAAAGTATACACTTCCCCGAGTAATCATCTTGCAGCTAGGTTGTTTGATAAACAAGGTTTTGAGTATATCACTGACCAAAAAGCAAGCTCATTACCACTACTATAACTACGTGCCTGATGTTGCTTGATCCACCATTGAAAGGCGCTGTATGGAAAACTGTAAATAAAACGTGATCCTAGATAAGCAGCCATAGAGCAAATATATCGTGCAAGGTGAATTTTTTGGTTAATGCAACAAGAAAACATTCTAACTTGCTCGATCCAAGTACAGGAGCATGGCCTTCTGCAGTACCCTCTTGACCACCCCCTTCTCCACGAGCATAAAAGCTGGCATGATCCTGAACCCCACTACGTCTTCTCCATGTCCACGAGAAACTTGATCGATGTTTCCAATGAGTTGGTGTTTGCTGGTTTTGTTCGACCTTCGTATGCTCCTTTTGGCTTTTGCTCCTAACCCGGCGATGTAATCAACTCCGGCCTCCACTCCAGCTCCTATGGAGGACCTTGATTTACTGATGGTGCTGATGGAATATTTGGCAGCCCCTAAATCAATGGCCTGGATGTAGTGCGTGACTTTTTCTGTCTTGACGAACAGGTACGCTGCTGCAACAACATCATCGAAATCTTCGGGGAATTCTGTGAGATGCAACTGGACTTTTTCAGGGAGGGTGGCACCGGGCATGGCCTTAATGTCTGGGATCTGCTTGACGATCCATTTGCAGAGTTCTTGTTCAAGGTTGCTGTCCTCTGGAGGTTCACCATCCTTCTTGTATTCTGCAGAGCAAAATGGCTTGAAAGAAACACAGCGGGTGATCACTCTTTCACCTAAAAAATCAACAGTTTGAACAAAGATTAACACTGCACACAAATAAATATTAGTGATCAAAACCAGTATGGAAGCTTGACTACAGCATAGTGCAAATGAAACGTGTTTCTATACTTGAATTACTCTCTTATAACGTGCTAAACACAATGTGTTTTAGTTCGATCCATACCTTTAGCTATCATCTCCCTTGACTTTTCTCTGGCATATTCTGCTTCTGCTGAAAGTGTCAACACTTTCCCCACCAAATCGGAAACGGAGAGATTCACAGACTCCTTGTGGCTTACCATGCTCGAGATTTCCTGCTTGTAAGTATCCCTTCGATTCCCCAAGCTCTCTTCCACATTGGACAAATTGGGAAGGACAATTCGAACTTTACCATGTCTACTTCGGAGAGCGGAAGGGTCTGAGGCATCTATACCATAGCCGAGCCCAAATGAGGTGTATACCTGGTCTTCCTGGGTAGCCTCAATTGAACTCTTCGGATGTGTATGTCGTCCTGGGAGTAAAAGTACAACACTGACTTAACCACTGCACACTGCACACTTTAAAATACATTTGTGAGCTCTTCAGGCATGTGAAAATTCATGATAACAATATAATCTAAGATAATATATTGTTAACATCAGGGTCAAACTGGGAAAAGGGGTGTGTCCTGATATTATAGTTTCCATAAAATTTATTTGCTAAGTTATTCTAATGCACTCAATTTAATTGCACTTTGATTAGAAACTTATGCCGTATGGCACAGTGATATTTAACTGACGTATCGACCATACTATAACTATAACCTCTTTTTTTCAAACTGTTCGTGTCATTAGAATGCAAACACAATAAGCTGCAGTTTACACCGTAAGGATCGGCTTCATTGAGGTGAGCAAATAATTGAGGTGAGCAAATAAAAGCTACTCCAACAAGATTGAGCAAAAAGGAAGGAGTCCATCCAGGAGTACTTTCTTTCTCAAGAATGAAGGTGGTTCAGAATGAGATTCTGCTATAGCTTTCACCAGTAGAAGAGCTTCCAGAAACACCAATAAAAGTAAAAGCTTGGAGGAAACCACCCTGCTGGCAGTTGTGATCACAAGCCTGTTTTGGTTGTGTGTGTTTTTCGTTTTTTTTTCCTTCTCACCTTGCCAAACTGTACAATTATCATGCCTATTTCATAACGATTGAGTGGTCTACTAGCTATATAGCTATGTGCAGGTAAAAATAGAATCCAGTGTTCAACAAATGACTTTTTTTCCTGTCTTAATGTTTTTGTCGAATAATGTCGAGTTTGCACCTGGGCACTAATGATGATCAATCGGGTTTTGATTTCCTGTTTTGACCAATGATATTGACTAAGCTTTCCGCATGTGCAGGGTCAGCACTGTTACAACTGTGTATACCGGATAGGTGAAGTCAAACTGTCTATAATTAGAGATGACTAATTCTGCAGGTTTCTAGCTTGTTGGACTGAGAAGGCTATATAGATGATTTTTCAGATATTGTGCAGATATATGCCTCAAAGACAACGTCCAAAATAATTTTGTGACTTTACATTTACTATAATTCAAGATAAATGCATACACACACAGCACACCACACACACACATGCACACACCACATACATAATAACCTTTTTCATGCACTGTCTATGAAGGAAGTGACTATGGTAATGTTTTAGCAAACAGTAGACCCACTTTTCATAGTAGCCATTGAACTACATACACAATTGACAAAATACTCCATTTGTGAGGAAGCTATGGAGAAGACACCATTGTCCCTTTTGAAAGATCATTGTTGGATGGATTTGAAAGAGGTCTCAAATTAACAGTGCATGCAGAGAGAGTTACGGTTCCACGAACGTTTCCCTGTTGTGGCTTCTCAAAATGAAAGTTCAATCTATATGCTCCTTTTCTCATTACCCATGCCGCAGAAATAAAGTCTCAGATTTTGACTTGTGGCAGTATTCTTGAAGATCCAGCTCAACCAGCAGTATATGGTTAACTGAAATCATAGTATGTACAAAAATTCAAAAATTCTATAATGATTGATGGATTTTAATAGACAGATAGGCAATGGCAGTGGCATACTAGGTAATCTTCATTTAGTTCTCGCCCATTTCTCACAATCTTCAGCTATATAATCACATTTGTAATGGCTGATAAATACTTTCTAGGATGGTTCACTCCAAATGTTAGTCAGTCCTTGACTCTGCCATGTATGGTCTTATATATATATATATAATTATATATATACAATAACCGGTTCCCTTCAAATGTTAGTCCTTGACTCTAATAAAATAATTTCATCTGCCACACATGGTCATATATACACTACAATAACTGATAGCTAAATGATCTAGCCAAAATGTTGAGTAAGTAAATATAAGTTGACGATCGGGCAAGTTATTGTACCTGCACTTTGTCGAGAGTTCGTTGACATCATATATATAATTATATAGATTGAGTTGAAGGGGGGTGGGGTGGGGGCCAAAAACAGAGGGGGGAGCACATATTTAACAACACTATACAATAATACAATATCTCAAGATCACAAGGGGGGAGGGAGGGGCAAAGGAGGGCCCCCCAGCCCTGATATATATTATATATAATTGAATTTACCTGGTGTTATCCTTTTGGTTCTCTGTTTCGAGGTCCGTTGCAAGTGGGAGCGAGAATGGCAAGTCTGAATGATGTAAATAATTTCATAGCTGTAATATTCACAAGTCAAGATACAAATTTCATGCAAAATCAGTAAGTCTCATTATCCATAATCAGGCCATTATTTTCATATGAGGATATGAGGATTATGAAACCAATGCACACGACTCCCTGAAAACACACACACACACACAAAGAATGATTGCAGGAATGGAAAAATTTGTGCTAAGAGTTACATGCCAATAATTAACAATTTTGCTAGCTACATGCATCCATATATATGAGTGTGTGTGTGTATGTATGTGTGCAAGAAAAGGGAGTCATTACTTGTTTCTCGATTAGTGCCTCCTCTTGTACTCCTCAGTTTGACTGTTTGTAATTCCTGAATAAAGTTGTTTGCTCACATTTCTGGAACTGCTCGTTTTTAAGTCTGGGGTGTTGTCTGGTGCCATCACTCAAAAAGGAATGCTCTCCTGCAGGATTGTGCATAGTTCTCATATTTTGGTGCACATACATGTAGAGCAAATCTGGAGCAGATGTGCTCTGGGTTCTGGCTTTCTGGAATGTTATAACCCTGCTGGATGTTGAAGTGTCAGTCAATTGGCAAGGAGATGATATTATTCAAGTTGCTACTGAGGGGAAAATTGATCAAGTAGTCGATGAGTTGCGTAGATATAAGATTGGTGTGTAGCTGCATTTCAAGAGATGAAGAAGTTTGGACAAGATGTTTAGAGGAGCATTGTGTTATATTCTGGCAAGACAAGTTCTGGAGTAGGTGTGTATGGCAGAGGAGGGAAGATATGGCCATTGGATGGACTTGCCCAACACTTGATGCTGAAAAGCAGCTGGAAACCTTGGAGTTCTGGGTTGGTGACAGTTACTTTGGTGGGGAGAGGTAGGTGTGATTTCCTGCATGTTCTTTCCTGCTATTCATCCACTTATTCTGCTAGCAAGGGGAAGAGAAGGACAAGTTCTTGGATATCCACCACTAGGCCATCTCAGCAATGCCCTAAGAGGAATGTTACGTGGTGGGTGTTTGGAGATTTCAATGGCCATGTTGGGTCCAGAGGGTTGAGTGTACATTGACAATGAGTGGTGGTATGGGGGAGGCCATGAGGCTGGAAGAGAGTTGTTGTTCTTTGTGAAGAGAGCATCCACAAACATTGGGAAGAGCCCAAGTCCAAGCAATGTCACTGCATTGATTACACCATCATGAGAAACGCTCATCAAAGGAGATATCTGGATGTCTCTGTGGTATATATGTTGGGATGAATGCAACACTCACAATATGATTTTGAGGTGCAGCTTCAACTTCTTTAGAAGTGTTTGTGCAGGAAGTTCAGTTGATGTATCAAAACTGGAGGGAAGGTTTATAGATGAAAGAGGTCAGGAGGGATGTTTGTAAACAGAGTTTGCATCAATAAGGGAAGAATGGAAGTGTGATGGTACAGTGGAAGAGAAGATGAATGTGATGAAGTCAGCACTATGTGATGTTTCAGGCTTCATCCTGGGATCGTAAAGCAAGACACAGGAAGATGGTTCAGAGAAAATGAAGCTGAGCTGAGGGCTTTGCTTGAAAAGAGGAATAGGCTCTTTAATTTATGGCTTAGTAGAGGATGTGAGGGAGAAAAGGGAATGGGTACGCAAGCTACCAGAAGCGTCATGAGGTTAGCTAAAAATACCTGATTTAAGATGAAGGCACTAAAGATATGTAATATGGAAAGAGGGAAGTAGTCCTATGAGAGTTGCAGTTGTGAAAGATGAGGATAGTAACACTTTTATCACCCCAGAACACCAGAAACGGAGATGGAGAATGCATTTTACCAAGTTTGTCAACTTACAGAGTCAATTCTCTGTGAAAAATTCTGTCAATATAATACAGCGGCCTCTGAGACCAGATATCGAAGAGTGGAAAGGAGGTTGGAGAATTCCTGAGATATTGAAGGCAATTTGCTGCGAGAAATAGTTCAAGAAATTATTGTTTGAACTGGTGAAGTATGCATGGAAGGAGTGCAAAGTTCCCACAGATTGGTGAGACACAATGCTTGTTGATTGTCCAAGAAAGAAGATTTGAGTGTGACCACTGGAGAAGTATATCCTCATCTCAGCATTATAGGAGACGAAGAGCCTTATGGTGGGGGGGGGAAGCTTTACAGGTATTATTTTCACCATCTGACACCTAGTGGAGAAGTCACGGGAGCATTTTTTACCTACATTCATCTGAAGATGGCTGATGACTCTGTACCAAGAGAGCTAAAATAAAGAAAGTATATGTCCTCAATGAGACTGTTCAGCTGATTCATCAAGGAATGAAGGCTAAGATTCATCTGAATGGGTCCCTCCTGAGCAAGCTTGAGGCAAGGTAGCTCATGACACCAGTTCTCTCCAATCGATTCACTTAATCAGGTGTAGTATTGGAAAACTGGAGTGGAGGGAACTGATGGTGTCATCTTACAAGTACACTCAGAAACACTTCCAGAGGTACATCAGAAATGCCGAGGCAAGGTTGTTAACTGGGCTGCTATATTTTTTGTGCTTTTGCGGGGTTTCCGCCAGCTGCCTATGTATGCGATGATGGAATCCTTCTGGCACCCACAAGTTCTGGCTCAAAGAGGGCAACAAGAGGTAATGAGAGACCAAAGAACTTCTAAGATATTGGCTTTACTGTCAGCTATATATCCAAACACCAAGCACATATCTGGGAGGCCATGGTGGACAGTGACAGGGAATCGACCGCAGTTAATGAAGGAAAAATATATTCTGTGGATGGGTTTCCCTCTATTGGCTTCATTATATCTGCTCCTTGGGGGATAGATCTTGGTGGGGTAGCTAAGGCTTCCAAGAGTACTCAGTGTACTGGGAAGAGAGTTTTCCTGGATAAGGATCTGGAACTCCATACCAAGAGAAAGGTATAGCAGGTGTGTGGTGCTGTTGCAAGATGCAGAGTGTCTCAGTAAAGAGAAGCTCAATGGAGATTGGAGATCCCCAAGTTAGAGCAATGGTTTTAACGTACCACTATCATTGAAGTGTGAAGGCGAAGTGATGATGAGGAAACTGCTGTGGAGAAGATTCAGAAGTCAAAGTTGAAGTGGTTAGGATACCATGGTCTATGCTTTGGATGGTTGCCCCAGTCACACTTGTGGTTCAAGGAGCTGGAAGGACATGATTAGAAAGGATCCGAAGGAGATTAAACTGAAGGGGAATGAATCGAGGAGGTGACGTGGTCTGGGGCAGGTAGAGCCACATGCAGAGAAGGAATGGAGAGACATGCGTGCAGAAGTCCAAATCATTCAGCCATCGTCAGTAGCCAAGGGAGTTTAATGTGCAGTATGTTCCAGAAGTTTGGGAGAGTGATGGGAAGAGGCTCAAGTTCTTGAATGATCCGAGAAAACCAGTGAGCAATCAGAGAGGTGTGACACAGTGTTAATTTGTAGATGTTTTATTAAAAGCATGGGTGGTCTGGGTTGTCCACACATACAGGTAACCTGAAACCACTCGGGAGCTGAGCGCTAAATGTGATCCTCACTGAAGGGTATGTGTGACTGTTAAATGAAATGGTACAATGCTAGAAAAGTTGTGTTTTTTAAAACATGGTCTGACTTGTCAAAAAGAAACGAACCACACCCATTTGGATACTAATTTATATATAGGATTTTTGAATGACAGACGGAACTATTCTGAAAGACAATGCCTGTAATTAAACCGTAATTTAAAAAAATAATCTCTTATGCAGCAATGGCACTGTTTTACTTGCATGCAATTTGTCAAGAAGAAAGTTGGCTGTACTTCATGCTCTCGCTCTAAGGCTGGATTGAAGTTAATTTGTACTTCAACTGTTACATGAACACAACTTGACCTCTCTGGACAAGAAGATTCTTGATCTTTTGTCTATAGCATTTCTTGTTAAATTAATTATTCTAGCATTTCGTTTGAGCTAAATATTTTTGTCAACTTCTATTTGTTTGATTAGATCTTGGACTAGGCTTGCTTGCAAGGCTACAAAAAAATTAAGGTAACTGCCTAGTATTAGCTAACTACTTACTGAGTTTTAGTATAACTAAGGAGGTTTCTCTAGTAGTTCCTATGTTGCTATTTTCCTTTTTTCAGATCGCGATATGTCTGATGTGCAAGTTGATATGTCGGACTTCATGGGCATCTGACCCAAGACTATAAACTTAGTTTTGTAAGTGTTTGAAATCCAGCTATTAATTTGGAATCTAGCTTTAAAAATATATATATTTAGCTAGTAGCTAGCTAAGTCTAGCCATACCAAGTTTAAGATGTGCCTTCCCATCATAAGAGCTATAGGAAGGATTTCATGGGCAATAAATAAATTGGCGCCTTATCAAGTATATAAGATATTACATTATTGATGATAATTTCTATAACAGCATAGTCTTTTTCACTATCACTGCTGCTTGGTATAAGCTTGCCTATAGCTAGCTAAGTTGGACCCATATGACTGCATTGATCTATAAAATCCGTTCTCTTTGTTGTTCATACTAGACACACAAGACATACAAGTAGTCACTTCAAGCTAAGGCAGAATTACACTTCCCTTCTCTGCTTGTGCCCTAGCCCTAGCCCTAGCCCTAGCCCTAGCCCTAGACACACAAGACATACAAGTAGTCACTTCAAGCTAAGGCAGAATTACACTTCCCTTCTCTGCTTGTTCATCTCTCTGCAAGTCTGTCCAACTTCCAATAGCCACAAATCCTCTCCAACATCGTCTGAACTCCACTTCTACTGAACGCTGCTGCTATCCATTTAATAAAATTCTCATTCTCTCATATGTCGATCCAACGCATTTAACCTCAACTGTATGCTTGCCTATATAGTTTAGAAAAGGCTGCATGTTGGAGCTGGTAGATGAACTCTTTGGGGACCAGGACCGCCTCAACGGATAGCAGAAGACATTTTGATAAGTAGTTATGGTGCGTAGTAAAGGGACAGTCATAAAGAAGAAGCCCGTCATGAATCTGTGACCACCATCCTTATTAAAAATTAAAGTGTGTCACAAATCTGTGATGGTCATCTCCACATAACATTTTATTATTAATGGATTTGTGACGGTCATCTCCACATAATATTTTGGATTTGTGACAGTCATCTCCCACATAACATTTTATTATTAATGGATTTGTGACAGTCATCTCCACATAACATTTTATTATTAATGGATTTGTGACAGTCATCTCCACATAACATTTTATTATTAATGGATTTGTGACGGTCATCTCCACATAACATTTTGGATTTGTGACAGTCATCTCCCACATAACATTTTATTATTAATGGATTTGTGACAGTCATCTCCCACATAACATTTTATTATTAATGGATTTGTGACAGTCATCTCCACATAACATTTTATTATTAATGGATTTGTGACAGTCATCTCCACATAACATTTTTCCCCTTCTTTTCATGGATTCGAGATGGTCATCCCCACACAACATTTGATTAAAATCACCTTCTCAATAATCAGCTTATCATGACAGTCGTCTAAGTATAAGTGATTTGCAACATTTTGTATATTGGTATATATATAAAGGGTATATACCTAAATGAGTTGTCTAACACTATAAAACTGCATCCTTGTTCTCCTTTAAGCGGTTTTTGTTTCTATTTAGTCTTGCGGTTACTCATTCACACCACACACATACACTACACACACACACACACAGCAAGCAGAATATGTAGCTGTGTTTGCACCGAGTTCCATTCAGGAATAATAACAATGGGGGCAGTTAAATATTTTTTGTTGTGTTTCGTTTTGTTTCCCTTTTACTAGGTAGGTGTTAATGAACTCGGTTATAATACCTCGCCTCCCAATATATAATTATATATATTAGTTAGTTAATTAACTCACATCAAATATCATTTCAAGTAATGTTGTACTGGAATCAGACAGCTTTAGCCGGTACAATCTCTCCTTGTTGTTGAGAGCCAGAAGAAAAACAGTTTTCCCATTGTATCCTCCATCTGACCACACAAAGCCAACAATAAAAGAAGCAAATCTCACTACCAGTTATAGGATTTCTTTCCTCGTTTTAAGCTTCTATTCCCCTCCTATTATACTGCGAGTATATCCTTGTCATACTAGCACCGATAGACAATGGCTATCTCGGCTAATTTTAATTTACAATGACTTTCTCGAGACACATTGCTCACTCTCATATAAACACATATATAGTACCGCGGATTTTTTTGAGGTCTTCTCCGTCCAGCCCTTTATTTTGGAGGTAATCACACAGCTCTTCACTGTTCAGAGAAGTTATAGGATGATCCACGCTGACCTCCGCCATTGCCATACTTACAGTTGATGAAATGGTGGTCTCGCTAGCCTACGAGTCCATGCGCGTTGGGGAGGGGGCGTATAAAATATGCTCAACGTGTCATAAAAATACCACTGACGCTTCCTCTCCGCAGATAACTGGCCAATCAGGAACCGCAACTGCATGTAACATTAGCAACTTTGAAAGAGCACACAGAGAGATCTACCATAATATATTTATCAAGTAAAGTGTGCAGAATCTATGGAGCTCTAAAGTCGTAACCACAAAGGTGTTTTTAGTTATAATTTTAGATCCGATACTTAAAAAATATGTATAAAAATATCTCTGCATTAGGTTGTAGTGCTTGTACAATCAGAGTTGTTATAGTGATTCAAGACTAGATCTGGTAAATTATTTCCTAAATGGGTTTGGTGCACTGACCTTACTTCACATTACAACTTGCAGTTCCAAAAGATGAACATATATGGCAAAGCAAAAGCTACCACCAGAAAGCATACTGCACTGGCTACATTTTGGTATATAAATCAGGACCTTAGTATGAATGTGTCCTTAGTATGAATGTGTGCAAATATATGCTACTTAAAATGGTAAATAAAGTTTTTCAGCACTCGTCCCCCTTTTAAGTTTCAAAGATCCGGAGGCAGACTATGCCACACAAATTACTCTTTTCAGAATAATAATATTTGCATTGTATTTTGTCCCTCTGCTTTGTTATAAGGTTGAGCCTAGATAGGTAATCACTAAATATTATACAATCGTTAAAAGACAATGACTACTAGCGAAAAAAATTTTTTTAATGATTATTTCAACAAAATAATGAATTACAAAAAGTTTGTTTTGGAATGACTATGGGGAGAGGTGCCAAAGGCATAAGGATGGGAGCCCAGGTGCCAAACATTACCCTTTCTCCCACCACTTGAGCACATTTCCCATTACAATTCACTCTACCCTATCCAACACCTCTTCCGTCACCCTTGCTACTCATCTACCCAACATTAGGCCTACTCTCCCTTCTTCATCTTCATTTCTCCATTCCATCCATCACACACTCTTCAGACCCTTCAATGCGACCATATACAATAATCTTCCTTGATCACCAGCAAACTGCCCACTGAAATGCATAATATCTTCAATAACACCTTCATCACATAACTCACATCTACCATGACACATACCACACTTCACCTTGACACCCAAAATACCACAGATGCCATCCTTAACCTAAATTTCAGCCTCACTTCCCCTGCGTTACTGAATCCTCTTACATATCTTTCTTGTCCAAACTCTTCTTTAGCCATTTGAGGCTGGATTTCCCTCCCACTTCTTCCCACCACTCTTCCTTATGAACATCCCTTACACAATTCCTCCATGTCTCACTTATCTCCAACTCCTCCCCCCATCCCAACTTCCTTTTCAGCTCACAAAACTCTGCCCACCAACCTGGACAATCACTAAAGTGCCACAACTTTTTTCACAAGCACTCATTTTCTGCAACTTCCATCCAAATGACACTTTCTTTACTTCTTTTCTCTGCTCCAGCCTCCTCCAGCACAGGTCCCCTCTTACTGCAACCACTGTAACCTTCCAACTACTTTCCTATATACCAATATTTGTTTTGAATTCTTTCCAAATTCTTACAGGCTGTCTTTCCTCCTGTCCAGCACACTTCAGATGCATATTCCAGCTAGCAACTCCCATAGCTATTAGTTTATCTCTGTCCGTCTCCATCTCTGCGTTCACCCTGCTCATATGGACAATTCTTGCCCTCCATTGCTCCGCCTTTTCCTTCATCTTCTCCAAATGAACATTTCCTCTCATTCCTCTGTCAAACTACACCCCAAGATATTTGAAGGCATCCACATTCTCCATTCTCTCCTCATTAATCTTCCACTCTCCTCCATTACACTTTCTGCCAACTGTCATTGACTTACTCTTCTCACTATTAAACTTAAATCTCCACTTCATTGCATACTTCCCCACCACATCCAACATCACTTGTAACTCCACCTGATCTCTCACTAACAGTACAATATCATCTGCATACACAACCCAGCATACCATGTCCCTTCCACTTCAATTCCTAACCATTTCTCCTCCAAATTCTTAAACAACCCCATCACATGCACACTTCCAGTGTGACTCAGCACCCATCACATACACACTTCCAGTGTGACTGAGCATGGAGTAGCCATGCAGCAGAGGTGTGGTGGACAGGAGGACGTATACATGCAGGAAGTTGGAGGCAGCACAGATAAGAGTGAGCAGGAGATTGTTGGGGACTAGCAGTACATTAGCAGGAGTCGCAGAACTGGGCTGGAGGAAGCTGGAAGAGAGGGGGGAAGAGATGAAGGTGTTACTTGGTAAGAGATTAGAGATGATGCAGGAGAGTAGGTTGGTGTAGACTGTAGTTAGATAAAGGAAGAAAGGGCAGAAGGATAAGGTGTGGGAAGAATATGAGGCTTTGAAGAGACAATATGAGTTATGTAATGATGTCGGGTCAATGTACAGGTCCTGGGGAAGGAAAAGATTGAGGCAAGAAATGGTACACATTAGCAAAGAATTGTACAAGGGTGGAGAGGTGTGTAAGGTCTGTGCAAGGTCAGAGGTTGATGCTCAGACTGAGGACTGATTCAGCAGTGTTGTTATGGACAAGAAGACATGCAGAATGAACAGTAATGAGAGATGTATACTGTGCGATGATGAGATGAGGTAGGGGAGGATGTCTATTTCATGGTTGACTGCAAGGAATTTGAGAGGGGTAGGCAAGTGCTGGTGAACAAGGTGCACAGAATTATGGGGGTGAAGTGTGGCTGGGTGAATTTGGAAAAGTTGGTAACAAGGGAAAGGTGGCTTTTGGGAACAGGTGTGGAGGGGTTAAGTAAGGAGATTTCAGTGTTCTCGCCAGGGCATTTAAGTGTACCACCGATATCCCTTCAAAATTAGGCGTATCGGCCAATTACGGTTTATAACTCAAAGTTCATTTTCGTATTGTGTGGTTGGTGGACAGTTCTAGCTCCTAGTCGTCGCACGGGTGAGAGCATAGAAGTCCGGACGAGGGTGTTCCTAGCTGAGCTCAAATGAGCACAGGAAGGTTGGCATTGTTATAAAAAATGGAAGTTGAACTTTCCCTGGATGTTGGAGTTGGAGGATAGGCAAGGTGTGGCATGTTCGCTCTGCTGATAACATTATCATGGCCTAGGAAGGTCGCCATCGGCCGAGCGTCATGTATCAACTTGCCTCACATGACCCTAACAAAGCAGAGCTTAGGGCATGATGTAGTGCATAGGAGAGATTGTAGTTTAGCCTTCATCCACCTAAAGAGTCTTTCTTTCCTCCCTTCCTCTCTTGGTGCTTATGAAACCATTTCTTCCAGAATCATCATTGTAGACAGTACACAACAGTTATATACTTCATCCATGAAATATTTCAAGACAATTATTATAATATGAGCATTCAGGCTTCATATAATTTGTAAGAATATGTGTCAGACATAATTATTATGCACAGTTTGTTGTATGATACTGTATTTCTTTCACTAGTAACAATATATTGTACCTCCTCAAACCTGTAAAGAATGCAAGACCAAAAACACAGACCTTCAGACTATCATGGTTTATTGTCCACTACTCCAATATGACATGCCAGGAGAACACTGGATGTTGGAGGAAGTGGGTGGTAGTGAAGTGGTGCAGAAACTGTATGGGGAGATGTGGATGGATTTTGGTTCCGTCCCTAACATTCCATCCCCCCTTCCCCCGAACAGCTGAATTTTAATATATCTGGGCTGAAATTTAGTGTTTGAGCGTTGATGTATAACTTATTATGTAGCTATGTGGTGGCCTTGCCTTACTCAACATTATTATAATACCATACAATAATAATAATACAATAATAATAATAATAATAATAATAATAATAATAATAATAATAATAATAATAATAATAATAATAATAATAATAATAATAATATAATAATAATAATAATAACAATAATAATAATAATAATAATAATAATAATAATAATAATAATAATAATAATAATAATAGTAATAATAATACTAATAATACTAATACTACTATATACTACTAATAATAATAAATAAAACACTACAACAATAGCAACAACAATAATAATACAATACTTGAAGAAAAATCTTATAATCATTACTACATTTCTGAACTATTCTGAACTATTACTACATTTCTGAACTGAGGTCTCCTTTCACAAGATTGTGAACACAGTGACCAACCATCTATCATCACCTCAAAAGACAACATACGGTTGGAGGTATATACCTGCTCCAAAGACTATAATATATGCACCTGAAACCTAGCCCATCATCATCTGTCCAATCCTGTCAAGTTTCCAATGCACCGATCACACCATTGATTCAGTATTCTATTGAACATCCATTTCCATATTTACTATATATGTGTCCAGTCATTCTGAGGAACTCAGCATTTCCCAGATAAAGTCTAGCAGAAGAGCACCAAATGAGACGAGGAACATGGTCCCTGACACACACACCCAAGCCCCCCCAAAAGTATTGATCTCCCAATGCCCAAATACCTTGTTATAACAAGGTAGCTACCTCTACATTCATCAGCTCTGGCTTTGTATAAAACACTGCTGTATTATAGTAACTCGGGTATGATTTGCAAAGGGAATTTCATTAGTATTACCAACTTGCAATTACTACATAAATGTACTAAGTCTATATACATCTTTTCACTCCAAGTTTCTCCTCAACTCGACAGCCAAATTACTGTGCCCAACTTCATACAGAACCTCAATGAATCTATTCCAGGAAGTGAGCTTATTATTTGTTATCACTTTCGTCATGACTTCTATGAGACAATCTTCAGCTCTTTGTTGATCCGCTTTAATTGTACGCAACATGTCACCTAACCCGTAGGCAATCGCCACGTTTTTCCAATCACCTGACACTTTTTGGGTAATTTTTATTTTCTTGCCATCCCTAGTTTTAAATGATTGTAGCACTTCCAATGAGAGCGTTGAGTCTGTGTAAAAACAGCAAAAGGGGGGGGGGGAAATTGGCAAAATGTTATTTAAATGTCAACAATCATGATGACGATGTACAGCAATGATATTCACGAGTTTGGTAAGCTGAGCGCTAATTACATAAAGCAACATGAAAAATGCAGTGCCTAACAGCTAATGGACCTAACAGAGAGCACACATCTTGGGACTCCTCTACAATACATACCAGTGATTTGATTGGCAATTGCTAAATTCTTGAGTCACAAGAAGTCTATCCTGCATTCCCTTTTTTATAGAGTAAGAACTAGTCGTGTCTCTAAAGATGCTGCATTGGGGTACAACTGAGTTATATACATGCTGGCATGATTCATTTCAGTATTACCAAATAGTTATATACATGCTGGCATCATTCATTTCACTATTACCAACTGAGTTATATACATGCTGGCATGATTCATTTAGTATTACCAACTAGTTATATACATGCTGGCATGATACATTTCAGTATTACCAACTAGTTATAATTATACATGCTGGCATCATTCATTTCAGTATTACCAACTAGTTATATACATTGGCATGATTCATTTCAGTATTACCAACTGAGTTATATACATGCTGGAATGATTCATTTCAGCATTACCAACTAGAGAACTATGGAACCAGCCTAACTCATATTGATGTATTCTCATGCTATACACGCCCTTACTAACTTGACGACCCCTTACCTAGCGCATGCTCTCTACACATTCCTCACTTGTCCATGCATTGCTATTCTATGAACATCGTTTTATATCCAGTTCAGTCTGAGTGGCAAATGCGTACACCGCTATCCTTCGATGCATGGACAAGTCTTTTTGCTAGTCTCTGATAGCTAGTCTCTGATAGCTAGTCTCTGATAGCAACAATTCGAGAGTAAAAGGAAGAGCGAATTCTATTTAACTCCCACCCACCCATCATGGCTATCCCCTGCCCATTCGATGGATGCGACTGGGCGATCCCAGAAGGAACAGACACCGCCCTGGCACCTGTCCTCCTCACCACACACGCCATGAACCACCGGACCAACCCCAGAGCTAAACCAGCTCCGGTAAAGCGTCCAGAACTAACATCAGGGGGAACAACGGAAGCCTGGACCTACTTTCTACAGAGATGGCGATCATACGTTACATCAGTACAACTGACAGGTCAGGACCTTACCATACAGTTACTAGAGTGCTGCGACTCTAACCTCAGGCGCGATGTCACCAGAAATACGGTCGGTCCCTTACCAATTGAGGGTATGACAGAGAAGGACTTACTTGCAGCCATAAAATCCCTCGCAGTGACGGCCGAGAACACGAAGGTGGCTCGCGTAGCCTTATCAAGAATGACACAGGACCGTACTGAACCCATACGAGCATTCGCTGCACGCCTCCGGGGACAAGCTGAGGTATGTCGCTTTTTGAAGAAGTGCCCCGATTGCGATGGAGTGGTGAACCAGGGCGAGGAGCGGGTGGCTGACCAACTCTGCATAGGCCTGGCGGATGCAGAGATCCAAGAAGATCTGCTCAAGCATCCTGACCAGGACATGTGCATAGAGGACACCATCCGCTTCATTGAAGTAAGAGCAGCGGGGAAGAAATCAGCCATGACGATGTCGACCCCTAACAACGCACATGCCCTTGACGACCACGGTGCTGATGCCGTGACGTCACAATACCGGCGGCAACAATGCCCACCATCTCAACGTGAACTCGCCACCCCACCCAGGGGACGTGGCAACACTCCACCTCGCCAACAACGGAAGCCCAGACCCCAGGCAGCACAACCATCAGGACCGTGCACCTACTGCGGCCAACGCGGGCATGGCGAGCAAGAGAAGACTGCCTACCGTCGGATCCATTGCCCGGCTTTCGGCAGCACCTGCACATCATGTGGCAGGCAGCACCACACAGCCTCAGTATGCTGGCAGCGAACGGAACATGAATCCGCCCTCTCCGAAATGGCTCAGGGAATGTCAGAAGGTACCCTGCCCCACCAAACATGGCAGAGTGACACCTCATCCTGGATACAAAAATACTCTCCCTCGCAACCCGTGATCGCCATCCTAGTCTCCTCCCACGCAGAGGACTTCAGGAACCATGGCCACACACTGCCCCAAGAGTCCAGACACATACGCACCACGGCACTCGCGGACACCGGTTGCCAGAGCTGCCTGGCCGGCCCGGACCTCATGTCCAAGCTGCACCTTGGCCCAAACGACCTCATCCCTGTCAACCTGACAATGAAGTCAGCCAGTGGAAACAACCTCCCCATCCTCGGGGCGGCTCTGCTGCGTCTCAAAATCCCATCTGGCAAGGAAACGCGCCAGATGGTATACTTCAGTCCTGAGGCATCCCAGATATACTTAAGCATGGCCACCCTGGCCGACCTGGACATGATCCCAAGAGACTTCCCGTCCGGATCATCGTCCACCCGAGACAACAGGCCCAGCCCCAACGCTGCCCAGATCTCCCAGACCACTCAACCGACACCACCAGCAGAGAGACCCTTAAAGAGGGCGTATGGAGACGCTGCAAGAGCCCCAAGTACCGCTACAATGCCCCCAGAGAGGCGACCGGGAGTCAACCCACCCCGGACTAGCGATGACACCCCACTGATCAACCAGGCGAGACGACCTTGCTCTTGCCCTACAAGATCACCGCCCCCGCCCCGCCCCACAGGCCTTCCCTACCCAGCCACACCGGAGAACAGGGCACGTCTCGAGCAACACCTACTACAGACGTATGCGTCGAGCTCATTCAACATTTGTGAGCATCAGCCCCTCCCTATGATGGCCGGACCTCCGCTCTCATTGAGCATCGACCTCAACGCCATCCCCAAACCATGCCACACCCCCATCACCGTCCCCATCCACTGGCAGGATGAGGTTAAGGCTGGATTGGACCGTGACGTCCGCCTTGGAGTTTTGGAGAAGGTCCCCTTAGGGACCCCGGACACTTGGTGCCACCGCATGGTGATATGCACCAAAAAGGACGGGTCCCTGAGGCGGACCATCAACTTCCAGGAGTTGAACAAACATGCCACAAGAGAGACACACCATTGCGCCTCCCCTTTCCACCAGGCCAGAGCCGTTCCAGGCAACACGAAGAAAACCATCTTTGACGCCTGGAACGGCTACCACTCGGTAGCCCTCTCACCAGCAGACCGGCATTTCACCACCTTTATTACCCCCTGGGGCAGATACCGCTACTGCTCCGCCCCACAGGGATACATCGCCTCAGGGGACGCCTACACGGCACGGTACGATGCGATTGTATCTCACATTAGCCGAAAAACGAAGTGTATCGACGATGCCCTCATTTGGAGCGAGTCTATCGAAGAAGCATACCACCAGGCCACAGAATGGTTAGACATCTGCGCACGGAACGGGATAACACTGAACCCGCGCAAGTTCCACTTTGCGCAGGACGAGGTGGAATTTGCCGGGTTCACCATCACCCCATCTGAAGTAAGACCATCACAGAAGTACCTGGAGGCCATCACCGGCTTCCCTACACCCAAGAACATCACAGACGTACGCGCCTGGTTTGGCTTAGTCAACCAGGTCGCGTACGCCTTCTCGATGGCCCCAACAATGCAGCCGTTCCGGGACCTCTTGAAGCCCACCAACCCATTCCTATGGAACGAGCAGACACAACGCGCGTTCGACCTCTCCAAGACCACCATATGCCAAAAGATTGCTGAAGGAGTTACCAACTACGACAAGAGTCGACCCACATGCCTGGCGACAGATTGGAGCAAAGACGGGATTGGGTACTGGCTGTTTCAAAAACACTGCCAGTGCCCATCCCGCGAGATCCTCTGTTGCCAGGAGGGATGGAAAGTGGTGCTGGTCGGCTCGAGGTTCACGCACTCCGCTGAGTCCAGGTACGCCCCCATCGAGGGGGAGGCCCTCGCAGTGGCAGACGCCCTCGAGAAAGCACGTCACTTCGTCCTCGGGTGCAGTGATCTCCAGATTGCAGTGGACCACAAGCCACTACTCAAAATCTTTGGGGATCGCTCACTCGAGGACATCCATAACACCCGCCTCAGAAACCTGAAGGAAAAAACACTGCCTTACAGGTTCCAGATGATATACATTCCTGGGATACGGAACCACACGAGTGACGCTCTGTCCCGCCATCCATCTGGCGACCGCCTTCCAGCGAAGCTCTACCTCCAGGATGACAACCACTCGGACACATCCAGGATGAACCCATCAGGCATCCCGAAATGCCACGTCGCGTCGCTCTCCACCACATCAGAGGACGCTGATGAACTCGCCACTGCCCTGTGTGCCGCCGTCCATCACATACCCATCACATGGGAAACCCTCCAAGTCGCCACAGTAGCTGATCCGGCACTACGACTGCTATCCGAAGTCATCGAAGACGGTCCACCCGAGGCAAGGCACCACATGCCTGCCATCATTAGGGAATACTTCCCCATTCTTGATACAATCACAAATGTGGACGGCGTCCTCGTGAAAGGTGAAAGGATCATCATCCCACTCGCACTCCGCCAAAGATGCCTCGACGCCCTCCATGCCGCTCACCAAGGCACAACCAGCATGTATGCAAGGGCACAGACATCACTCTACTGGCCAGGCATGTCTAAGGAAATCACCGCAACCAGGCAACACTGTGCCACCTGCAACGGTAACGCCCCGTCCCAACCTGCCATGCCATCAACGACACCGGCCGGCCCTCAGTACCCCTTCCAGCACATGTGCGCGGACTACTTCCACCACGGAGGGTTCGCGTATCTCGTGCTGGTGGATCGGTACTCAAACTGGCCGGTCGTCACCAGATCCACGAGCGGAGCAGAGGGCCTCTGCCAAGTCCTACGAGATACTTTTGCCACCTATGGCATTCCAGAGAGCATCACCTCTGACGGCGGCCCAGAGTTTGCCTCCCACACCACCAGGGACTTCCTATCCTCATGGAGTGTACACCATAGAACGTCCTCCGCCTACAACCCCCACGCAAATTGCTGGGCTGAGACAGCGGTGAAGACCACCAAGAGGCTGATCGCCGGCAACACAGGCCCAGGCGGCACCCTATCAGACGACTTTCACTTGGCGCTTCTATAGTACCGAAACGGACCAAGCTCCAACACTGGCATGTCCCCGGCACAATGCCTCTTTGGAAGGGCCACCAGAGACCTCCTCCCTGGACTCCCTGCCACCTACCACCCGCACCAGGACTGGACATCGAGACTGGACCTCCGTGAACGTGCGCTGTCCAGACGCCAGGTCACCGGCCGTGCCAGATGGGACGAACACACCCAAGGTCTGTCCCCACTCCGTTGTGGTGACACAGTCATGATCCAAAATCAGACTGGACGTCACCCAACGAAGTGGGACAAGTCTGGCACGGTCGTGGAAGTACTGCAATATTACCAGTACGCAGTACGGACCGACGGCTCTGGACGGCTCACGATATGGAACAGACGCTACCTCAGGCGATTTAATCCTTTCACCACCTCGCCCAACCCGTTCACAGTCACTCGACAACCGACCAGATCAACCACCCCAACCCCCGTCACTACACAGGATCGGCAACCAGCCCCTACGCAGCCACCGACCAGTACCGCGACGACCCCACCGACTGCAGACTCGAGTCACAACGATCACCATCCTCGCCCACTGCCACGTCCAGCAAGTCCGCCTCATCCGCAGCAACCGGCGCCACTACCACCCCCAGCTTCGGCTCCACCAAAGACCCAACCCCAGCCGACCTATGCATCGGTGGCCAAAACACCAGCCAGACCCACTGCACTGCCACAACGCAGCCTGGCCCTCTCACCAACCCCCCCCCCCCGGGAAGCCACTCCTGTACCACGCAGGAGCAAAAGAGGCCCAAAGCCAATCGACAGGCTTGGCTACAAACAGAGAAACTAATCACCAGAGCCCTAGCCTCTGCTTGGGGGGGGATAGAGAACTATGGAACCAGCCTAACTCATATTGATGTATTCTCATGCTATACACGCCCTTACTAACTCGACGACCCCTTACCTAGCGCATGCTCTCTACACATTCCTCACTTGTCCATGCATTGCTATTCTATGAACATCGTTCTATATCCAGTTCAGTCTGAGTGGCAAATGCGTACAGCGCTATCTTTCGACCAACCATGCTGGCATGATTCATTTCAGTATTACCAACTGAGTTATATACATGCTGGCATGATTCATTTCAGTATTACCAACTAGTTATATACATGCTGGCATGATTCATTTCAGTATTACCAACTGAGTTATATACATGCTGGCATGATTCATTTCAGTATTACCAACTAGTTATATACATGCTGGCATGATTCATTTCAGCATTACCAACTAGTTATATACATGCTGGCATGATTCATTTCAGTATTACCAACTGAGTTATATACATGCTGGAATGATTCATTTCAGTATTACCAACTAGTTATATACATGCTGGCATGATTCATTTCAGTATTACCAACTAGTTATATACATGCTGGCATGATTCATTTCAGTATTACCAACTAGTTATATACATGCTGGCACGATTCATTTCAGTATTACCAACTGAAGCTTCTCAAGTTCTAACGCGACACTGATATTGTTGATGATGAAATGATACTACATCGAGTTATCAGTGACTCACCTAATCTAGAAGTGGATCGACTGGCAGCAGAGCTTGTGCTAGCTGGAGCAGAGGCTATACAGGTGAAGAACAGACATCATCACACCACCATGTATATTGTATCTCAAGTCATTGCACTAGCCTCCCACTAAAACATATGCACGGGTATGGCTAGTTCAAAATTCATAGACCCACCTGGTTGTCGTTAGACCACATGCTACCTGGTACATATTCATGCGAGCCCATCATAACAAGTTCACCAAAATACTCGTTGTTAAGCTTCCCTGCGATAAGCTAAACCATAAAATCTGCGCCCCAAAGTAGCATGGGGTCCACTATGCTGCTCTTTACAACCCAAGATTAGACAGAGTACACATGTTACTAGAATATTCTTCTTTTTGCCAAGATGGTACAGACACCATCGAATGACTTGTAATGTGCATTATTCGCCCATGTGCAAGATCGGGAGGGCTGGGAATTAGAATCCTTGAAGATATGCAGACAAGGTATTTACTGCTTCTCCAAGTGACGAAATCACTCCAGGTGCATATCGTAATGCAAGATGAGGATTACAGATGTGAGAATTGTTGCAAATCTAAAGCTCAAGCATTCACAAGGATAACGTAAGGAACAGCATTATGGAGGCAAACAAAATTGAGGCAAACTCCTGCCCAGCGCTTTGAGGAGAGCAATGGACCTGACCGAAGGGAAAGGATTGTCAACCTGGTTGACAAGACCATGCCTTCATATTTCACAAGAATGCATTTCATGATGCCACTGCCTCGTGTATGGTATATGGCTGGGCACCTTCTAAAGTCTCCACTTTATGTGCCTGAGGCAAGCTTTCGGAGTCTAATGTCAGAGGTAGGTATGGGTGTGGGGTGGGGGTGGGTGGGTGTGGGTGTGTGTGTGTGTGTTGGGGGGGTTCCTGTCAATCTGAAACAATGTGTTTCATGACCCACTAACTAGTGTGCCAAGATGTTTGCATAGAGCCAGAACAACAACCAGTAAGAGCAGAAATACTGATGGCTGCCTCATCCTACTCTCAAGATGGAGGCGTGGCTAGAACAGAAAGAAAATGACTTGTCACCTCTAGGGAGAAGCATTTGAGAGAAGCTGTTTTCATGCTAGGGTCTTTGACCCCCATGCACCTCCAAGCGAAAGTAGCCAATATCAGCTTGCTACAGAGAGCATGAGAAACTGTAGAAGCGTGTATACGATCAAAGTTACAGAGAAGTTGAACATAACACTTTCACACCTTCAGTGGTTTCTGCAATGCGGGTGGTACGGCCAATGAAGCCAAGACATTTTACGAAAGATTGTCTTCTTTCGTGGGCCCAAAATGGGATCACCAATTCCCCTATAGCAGGACTGTATGCTGGTTATGTCACTTGGAACTCTCACTTCCTTCAAGCAGAGCTATTCAGTCCATCAGAGCAGCTCCCTCTTGTGTGTTCTTGACTTAACTGAATCAAACGTCTTTAACTCATTCTCTGTTGTGTCAAACTTATTAGAGCTATGCTGTAGTACTAAGGGGGTCTACCATCGAAGACTGGCTAAAAACGTTGTTGACTTTTGACTGCCCATAACCTTTTTTTTATAATTGATAATTTTATGCTCAAATTGTTGCTTGTTCTATGTGCTTTCCAATGATATATAAAATATCTCTAGAGGCATGTTTTGTCAGAAGATGCACGCAGAAACATCCAAGGCAGGACCCTCCTCCGTTTGGCAGACCCCCACAACTCATTTTTAAAGGGTTTGTAGCTAACAGTGTGATTCATATTGCAATAACTAAAGTGGTTGTTAAATGGCAACGTGCCATATTTGATTACGCCGCTAAAAATCACAATAATCAACGGCACGTTATCATTCAACAACCACTTTAGTTAATTGGCAATATTGTTTCACTCCAATCACATACAAACCTTTTGATTTTTAAAAATGAGTTGTGGGTGTCTGCCAAACGGAGGAGGGTCCTGCCTTGGATGTTTCTGCATGCAAAACATGCCTCTAGAGATATTTTATATATCATTGGAAAGCACATAGAACAAGCAGCATAAAATTATCTATACAAAACAATTATAAAAAAAGTTATGGGCAGTCAAAAGTCAACAAAGTTTTTAGCCAGTCTTCGATAGAGCCCCCTTTTTAAAAAATGTGACAAACAAGCACTTTACACATGCAAACTTAAACAAATAGCAATAGTCAGCCAGAGTTAACTCACTCATTGATTCTTTGAAGTGAGTGAGTTATGGAGCTTACATACGAATGTTAGGGCAGGTCAATCTGGAAGTGGACATGTTGGGCATGCTTATATCATTGCTGATTCACTATTCAAGGGATCGGCACCAAAGAAGCCAAGATGATATTTTATTTTGGAGGGGGTTATAGTAGACTGTCTTTTTTGTTTCTTCTATTAGGGAGTGGGGCATACCCAGCCCTGGCCCTGGCCCAGCTCGTGCAGCATCCGATCCTCATTGTAGCCGCAAGTAGAACAAGGAACTAAATATTTACTCATATAACTCACTTCAATGATGACAGATATGATTGGGTGTGAAGAATCCAGATAAATATGCAGCACTCATCATAACTATGTAGCAACTATGAGACTAATTTAGTTGTCCAAGCTTCTTCAAAGATCACACACACACATACACATGTTATGCAGACCACAACCAGATAGATGACCCAAACCATTTACATCGAGTGCGTAATTATAAATGGTAAAGGGTCTTCTATCTGCTTGTCAATCGAACATGCATATTCATGAGCACTGTTCAGTAACACATAGCTGGCCCACACCACTAATCCATCTACCTCTGGTGAAAAACCTCCTTTGAGAGACCATTTTAGTGTGAATTTGAAGGTGGCTTCTTAAAAGAGAATACTGCTTTTCATCAAGTTGTACCCAACCTACTTCGATTGGATATGGGGTTTCCATCAATTCCAACAGTGTCACTCCACCTCCCAAGACCTATCAGGGAAACAACAGATTCATAATTACGTGTATCATGTCAATTCATACGCACACATACACACACACAGACAGCAATAAGGTTATTTCTCCGTTACTATAAAAATCTTATTTGAAGTGGGTGGGCTACATTTGAATATGAATATTGTTTCCCCCTCATATTTAAGGGGTGGGCTACAGTTGGATGAATATCGCTTTCCACTCATATTTTAAGGGGGTAGTCTACAGATGGAATTGAATATTGTTTTCCCCCTCACATTTTATTAGAAGTTTAAGGGTACAGAGAGATACTTTAGCAGTGGAGTAGGAAGAGGGGAAATATTGGGCGGGGGAAGGGGTGGGGGCAGATCAGGATAGAGATACCATATATGTGGCAGTTTTCACCATTAGAATAGGAATACATGTAGTAGAGCTTGATACACACTATATGCACAATCATTATTGTCGTATTTACTGATAGATCAAACTTATCTTTGTCTTAGCACAAAAGCAAGTATATAGACACAAGACAGGATGTATCTGTGTAAACGTTGGTTAGTGATATAACTGTGTGTATGTGATCATATGTACTCATGCACATGACTATAGACTACTTGTCTAACCTAAATATAGAATACTAAGAATAACTACAAAGTACATGTATATCACATCTCCCTTTCTTTCAGGCTAAAGTCTGTTCGGAGGATGAATAGCCGTGCCAGTCCGAGATCGTGTCATGATTCGGTTTGGAGTGGAAGTTGGTTGAGGTTCTTCACCGTTGGTGTTAGGCTGGCTTTTGGGAACCACATTGAGGTGTCGGCGGTTTCGACGAACTTGTCCAGTAGGGGTATCCACCAGATATGACCTAGGAGTGTGAGCTGAAGTAACAACTTGTCCAGGTGTCTTCTTGTTGTCTGATGTGATCCAGACTTGAGTGTAATCTGGGATAGGTGGTAATGTGCGGACCCCATGACGATGATCGTGTTCCCTCTTCTGTTTCTGTTTGAACAGATTATCTTGACGACGAAATTCATCTAGGTCGGGCCATTTTGGTTCGAGATGTTCTTCCATCTGTGGGAGGTTGGTTCGTAGTTGACGTCCCATTAGGAGTTCAGCTGGAGTGTGATTGCACCAAGGGAGTGGAGTTGTTCTATAGCTGAGTAGTGCCATATATGGGTCCACTGATTCCTTAAGAAGTTTCTTCACGGTCTGAACTGTCCTTTCACTTAACCCATTGCTTTGTGGGAAGAGAGGGCTGCTTGTAATGTGGCAAAAGTCATAGGACTTGGCAAACTCAGCAAATTCCTGTGAGGCATACTGTGGTCCATTATCACTCATTAGAGTTTCTGGAATTCCATATCGAGAAAATATTGACTTCATAGCTGTGATGATACTAGCTGAAGTTATTGATGTCAGTCTGATTACTTCCAGGAATCTTGAGTAATAGTCCACTACCAAAAGGTAAGTACTTCCTTTAAGTGTAAACAAGTCTGACCCCACTCTCTGCCAAGGATAGTTAGGGAGTTTTGTTGGAATCAAAGGCTCACTTCGTGGAGTGGCATCTTTAGCACATACTTGGCATTGTTTCACCCAATCTTCGATTTGTCTTGCAATCCCTGGCCACCATACGGAAGATCTTGCACGAAGACGGCATCGCTGTATTCCTTGATGTCCTTGGTGTATCTTCTGCAGGGTCTCTCTTCGGAGGGGTTGTGGTATGACTATCCTTCTTCCATAGAGCAAGAGGCTGTCACACACGGTAAGTTCACCTCGTACTTCCCAGAAAGGCTTGATATTTAAATCCACACTTCGTTTATCAGGCCATCCGTGTCTGCAATAATTGGTTACTGTTGAGCAGATGGGATCGGCTGCTTGGGAAGTACGGTAGTCATCTAGCCGCAATTTGCTGGCTGGTAAATGATCAATACACATTTCCACAAAAGCTTCTGCTGTTTGCTGTAGTGTAGTATCTTCATCTTCAGCTACCGGTGCTCGTGAGAGGGTGTCTGCGGTATATAAAAATTTCCCCGGTACGTGGATAATTGAATAGCTGAATCTGTCGAGACGTAATCGAAATCTCAGGACTCTTGGAGGTAGGCTGTCTAAGTTCTTTGTTCCCAGCAGCGGAACTAGAGGTTTATGGTCGGTTTCGATCGTGAACTTCAGACCAAGGAGATAGCTTGCAAACTTTTCACAGGCCCAAGTAGCAGCTAAAGCCTCCTTTTCTATTTGAGCGTACCGTCTTTCTGTTTCAGTCATAGTACGCGAAGCAAATGCGACTGGTTTCCATGAGCCTCGGTTTTCTTGCATCAGGACTGCTCCCAATCCATACGAAGAGGCATCAGCTGAGATTTTTGTTGGTGCTTCTGGGTTGTATAGAGCAAGGATGGTTGGTTTTGCCAGTTCTCTTTTCACTTGAGAAAATGCTGCATCCTGGTAGGAAGTCCAAAGCCATGATCTCTTCTTACTCAGTAACTCCCGTAGAGGCTGAGTGACTTCTGCTAAGTTGTGGGAGAACTTTCCCAATTGGTTGACCATACCGAGAAACCGTCTGAGCTCAGGAACATTGCTAGGTGCTTTCATCTTAAGAATAGCTGAAGTTTTCGCTGGGTCAGCTTGGATTCCATCCTGGTTAATCAAATGACCCAGAAATTTCAGTTGACGCTGAGCAAACTCGCATTTATCTGGGTTCAGAGTGGCTCCAGCTGCTTCGATCCGTTTAAGTACGGCGGTCAGTCTCAAATTGTGCTCTTCCTCCTCTGTACCAAAGATGAGAATGTCGTCCATCAAGCACAAGACACCGTCTAATCCTGCAAGGATCCTGCTCATTCTTTTTTGGTAGTGTTCGGGAGCGCTTGAAATTCCAAATGGCAATTTGTTAAAACAATATCTCCCATATGGTGTGACAAATGTGGTGAGGAGTCTTGACTTCTTGGCAAGCGGTATCTGCCAGAACCCCCTATTTGCATCAAGCTTAGAGAAAACTTTTGCTCCAGAGAGCTGTGCCAGAGTGTCGTCCACCTTGGGCAGTGGGTGCACTTCACGGAGAACATTCTCGTTTAGTGGCTTTAGATCTACGCATATTCGGATAGATCCCGACTTCTTTGGCACAACCACCATTCCTGCACACCATTCTGTAGGCTCATTCACTTTGGAAATCACTCCCATCGATTCCATTCGCTGTAGTTCCACTTCAACTTTGGGTCTCAATGGCAATGGAACATGTCGAGGGGCGAAGAGTGAAAATGGTTCTGCATTACGTTTCAGCTTTATTTCGTACTCTTCTCCGAGATTTCCCAGACCTTGAAAAATCTTCGGATATTTCTCCAAGACTTGTGTCTGGTCTACCACGGCGTCTACTCTCATTGCGAGGTTCAGTGCGGTGATCGCTGGAAGTCCTAGTAGATTCGTTTTTAGTCCCTTAATCACGAAGACTGTCTGTTGACAAAATCTACTTTGGTAGGAGAGTTTTCCTTGGAATTGTCCGATAATTCCCAGAGGTTGATGGGAGGGACCATAGAGAGTCTTCTCTGATGGCTTCAGCTGGATATTTCCCAGTGTTTTGTATGTTTCTTCAGAAACAGCAGTCACTTCGGCACCCGTATCAATTTTGAATGGTGTCTCACGCTGTTGTAGCACAATTTTTATCACCCATTTTGTCTCCTGGCTGGTTGACACGGTGTCTAAAAATGCAGTATCCAGGTTGCTTCCGACTGTTTCCTCTGTGACTTCGTGCACAGCTTTGGAGAAGCACTGTTTACTATAATGACCTTTCTTTTGACAACGATGGCACGTTGCATCTTTTGCAGGACATTTGTCCCGTGAGTGTTGCCCTTTTCCGCATCGAGAGCACTGTTTGGAGTGTCCCGATGTCCTTGCTTGGCCTGTACCTCGTCGCCTTTGCTGACTGGTATGCTTGTTTGCACCTCGTTCCCAGTGTGGATGCAGTTCTGCGAGATCGGCTGTTCCTCCCGCTCGGAGCATCTGCTGTTGGTCTCTTACAGCTTCTCTCTGGCGTGTCATTTTTTTGGCCTTTTCGAGCGTTAGCTCGTTATCTAGCTGCATGCGTTCTGATAGAGCTGCGTCTCGAATTCCGACTACGAGTCTGTCTCTTATCATTTCCTCATTAAGGTTTCCGTAGTTGCAACTCTCTGCGAGGCTATAGAGTTCTAGGATGTATTGCTCGATTGACTCCCCTTGCAGCTGATTGCGACGGTTGAATTTTGCACGCTCGAAAATGACGTTTTTCCGCACCTGAAAGAAGATATCGAATTTTCCAACGACTGTATCGTAGATCTTTCTCTCATCTGTGGTGACATTCATGGATGCAAGTATCGGTTCAGATTGTTCTCCAAGGCAATACAGGAGTGTGCTAACTTGTTTTGTAGCCTCGTCCTCTCTGAGCCCTGAAGCAACTCGGAACTGTTCAAACCTCCTTTTCCATCTCGGCCAATCATCCGGATTTTTGAAATTGAATTCCGCTGGAGGTTGTAGGCGAACTTGAGCCATCGTGTTGAAGTTTGATATCTAGAGCTTGGGATTTCTTATTCAATCTCACCTCTGCCACCATGTCGTATTTACTGATAGATCAAACTTATCTTTGTCTTAGCACAAAAGCAAGTATATAGACACAAGACAGGATGTATCTGTGTAAACGTTGGTTAGTGATATAACTGTGTATATGTGATCATATGTACTCATGCACATGACTATAGACTACTTGTCTAACCTAAATATAGAATACTAAGAATAACTACAAAGTACATGTATATCACAATTATTAAATAATATAATATATAGCTACAAGTTTACCAGATCCTCTGCCACTGCTCCGTCCAATCCATCCAATACCTGTGGAACCTGAAGTTTGAAAACAGGTATCTATATGTAGCAAGAATTCCTGATATTATTTATGTTCTGCTCTTTCTAAAAATCTGGCCCATTTATAGATTGTACTGCCCAATCTATGAATCGGGGAGTGATAATCTAGCCAATCACCATAGACTATTCTATCCTAGACATTGTGAATAACTAATTAAAGTGGTCATTGTCTTCTCCCATTCAGGGCTGCGGTCTTGCGGCTTCCTGTGTGTGGTTGCGGTTGTGGCTGGCTGACTGTGCATGTGTTGGGAGTGGTGGTATGTCTATGTCAGGGAGTGGTGGTGTTTTCCCTGACACTACTATGTGAATCATCAGTTTAGAAATACTTTTTCCCCAAATTGTCCTAGATAAAATAATGGCCAAAGTTATGGAATGTAAGCTAAAAATACAGTCACAGTGTGTAATGCAATAATACAGTAGCTATATGTCGCAGTGGTGGAGGACGCTATTTTGTATTGGTCAGGCAAAATTTTTGGTAGAACATGAAAGCAGGAATACTAATAAATTACAGTGAGTCATGAGTTTATTTAAAGCTACCAAAGATTCGAAGTCTGTGTTCACTACCACAAACAAATTCACTGGCAATATCGATAAGGTCTACTGTATCCAACATATCCATGTAGTCATAATATGGTTCAACCTTGGTTGACTCATTGTACTACGTAAGTAGAGGTCTTCACTCGCTTCATAGCAGAAAAGCTTCTTCCACTGGCCGCATTTGTAGAAGGCAAAACAAGATCAGACGGGCTATCCAGCAAACTTGCTTGTAAAAAACCCTTTGACCTTTAGAGAGACCTTGCAGAAAATGTAGAATTTCGTGTAGAGAGATAATCTTAACTGCTTTCATTAACACTTCCTCAAGGTTCTGGTAGACATCATACCCTGGCTGATCAAAACGATCTTGAATGCTTGAAATAGCAAAATTCAGTACTTCAAAATAGAGCTTGCGATAGTGATCTTCAACTGTAGGACTGTGGTAACCATCTCCTTCACCCACTTCGAACCTGCTTGGTGTGCTTCTTTTCCTTGGCAATGAGGGCTCTTCAACGTGTGTACGAACACATAAACATTGAACATGCTTATAAAATAGCTCAGACATCTCATCACTCCTCATTGCTTTTAAGGTTTTGACTCTATGATTCGCAATAAATTGCGCTTCTGATGCAGACAGAGACTCTGTTGGCAATGTCTTGCTCAAATTATCTGTAATATTTAAGATGCGTTCAGACCAAACAGCAAATTAAACTTTGCCATTTGTGTTTTCACTCCAATTATTCTTCCATTTACATCTGAGTCTAATCTTTTCTCTAAACATTCATCCCACAACTGATTAAAAATGGTGTAATTCTCAATTATACTGCTGATCGATTTACCTCGAACGGTCCACCGGGTGGGGCCAAATTTTCGTATGCCCATGGGAGTATCTTCATCACGATTTTCAAGCTTTATTCTATCAAACGCAGCATTTCGCTTTGGAGAATATGTTATCAGCTTACAAATCTCAAAAGCTGTTTCTAGGGCATCATTGCACACCTTGGATTGCTTTATAGTCTGCTGACAGCCAAATTTAGAGCATGCCCATAGCAGTGTGTGTAGACTGCACGCTTTTCCTCCGAAAGTATCTTTGCCGATACACCATTCCTGATGCCACTCATATTAGATGCACCATCATAACATTGGCCTCGGCACTGAGAGATACTATAGTATCTTTGATGGCATGGAAGAGAGTGTCGGAATCTATGCTGTTTACTTCATAGAGACCAATGAAATCTTCATGATCTTGAAGATCATCATCAACCCACCTAATGCAAATAGTGAATTGCTTATATCAGTACATTCATCAGCCATGATAGTGAAGCAGTTACTCTCACGAATGTTTTGCCGGATAATCTTGTTTGCCATAATCTGCAGACATTCGTTCTGAATATCATGCGAAGTATACTTGTTGGTTTTCTTATCAATCCATGCAAGAATTTCGGGATAATCTAAACTTCGCAGGAGTAACAGTTGGATAAAATTGCTTTCAGTCTCCTGGCCATGACTACCCCTTAGTGGCAATCCCTGGCGAGCAAGGAACTTAATATTCTCGAAAACAGTTGAAAGCATTTTTCTATTGACTGCCTTCACTTCCTTGTTTTCTTTGCTCAATACTTCACCAATATCACCAATGATCTGTTTGGGGAGTGTGACTACAGCTTCAAGTGCCTCCAGATGACAGGCACTGGTCTGGTGTTTCTTGAACGAGGATGTTGCTTCTTTCCAATTAGTGTAACCTTTGCTAAGAAAGGATGGCTCTCTCTTAGTGCTTACCAAGAACTTCCCTTCATGTTCAGCCCTCATACATAGGTAACAAAAAGCAGAGTCCAGTGATACATCATAATGAAGCCAGGAATACTGTTGACACCACTCAGCTCTGAATGATCATCCATATCTCTTCTTTAGGAACTTAAAACTACTTCTGGTTGGAACTGCTCTGAAAGCTAGTGTTAGCTGACAGTGAGGCAGAATTTGAAGCCATGGTGACTGTTACACACAGAGAAAGACTGTCATGCATCCTAGAAATCAAAGCTAATGATTGCCATGTGCTCAGTGCTCACCTGCTCTGGCAGTGCACATGTATTGCATGCATCATTAAACAAGTCACTCAGTGACATCATCATCTCATGTAACTGGTTAAGTGGGTGTTAATTTTAAATACAGGCCACATGTAAGGTAAAATAGAGTAAACAATCATAATTATTAACACAAGATACAGTTGGTCCAAAATATTGGTCAGGCGGCCACCCCCTCCGCCCCCCCCTGTTCCTCCCCCCCCTGATTGTGTAGTGTAATTTTCCTGTTCAATTAATATACTGGCAAATAAACTTGAGAATACTAATAGTGTGGGAAGGACAACTCTCCCTACCTCCCTTCATTCCAACTTGTGTATTTCTAGACATAAAGATAGCTGTTGTTTTGAAACCGAATGTAATACACATATAATAGAGTAACCAGTCTATTGTTTATCAACATGATGTGTGTTGGGGTGTTGTCAATTTGGAATGATCTGCATTAGTGGGTGGGTGCTTATGTCCTGGATTAGTGGGTGGGTGCTTATGTCCTGGATTAGTGGGTGGGTGCTTATGTCCTGGATTAGTGGGTGGGTGCTTATGTCCTGGATTATTTGATGAGTGCTTATGTCCTGGATTAGTGGGTGGGTGCTTATGTCCTGGATTAGTGGGCGGGTGCTTATGTCCTGGATTAGTGGGTGGATGCTTATGCACTGGATTAGCGGGTGGGTGCTTATATCCTGGATTAGTGGGTGGGTGCTTATGTCCTGGATTAGGGTGGGTGCTTATGTCCTGGATTGGTGTTAGTAAACATTTAGAGGAGTAGCAAAAAAAGAAAGAAATTATATTTTCAATGACTCTCAGTTGACATAATAAAATTAAAATCACCTTCTCAATAATCAACTTCAATTTTTATTTTCTCGACGTTTCGCCGAAGACTAGAGCACCTAGTTGAAACGTCGAGTTAAAAAAATTGAAGTCGATTATTGATAAAGTGATTTTAAGATATTATATTCTTTAGTCAATTAGAAATGACATGTCCAAAATAGTTAATCTGCTTTTCATTTCTTTCAATAAATTCCTTCATGATGCCATGCATGTTGAGGCTATCAGTTCTGTCCCGATGTATGTAGAGCAGCATATGATTTACACATTGCTGTGACATTGAATTTCTCAAGTAAGCTTTTAATTCGCTAAGAGATGAAAAACTTCGCTCAGTGGTGACAGGTATAGTGTAATAGAGCTTAAGCAGCTTATAAACGTATGTTTTAAGCTAGGCTGCCTGTTGAATACATCAAAAATTGTTTGGATTCATGTGACTTTCTTAACTGGAATTCCATCCATAGTGATTAGACTTTATAGGAGCTGAAGGTGAAGCTTTAACTTTTCATGTTAAAATATCTAAAACTATTTGTTCAGACAGTGTTGCCATTTGCACTATCAATCAGCAGTCTCTCGACACTTCTCACAAAGAGAGAGTTCTGTTGCTTTAAACTGTTTTTCGGAAGATAGCTTTTTATGCCACCGATAACTTCAAAATACTCTTTTCAGTAATAGTTACATATAGATCCAAAGGTATGCTCATCTGACCCATCATTTAATCTCCTTGGAACTTGACATTGCCTTGGTAATACTGGTTCCTCACACTTCTCTCCAGCTTCTTCTTTGACGGCCTCAAAAAAAATTCTTGAACATTTCATCATCTCTGGACAAGGTTAGAGCTTGAATGGTTACATTAACTGCAGCAAAGCAATCTTCAACACTCCTTGGAGTGTAACTGACAACTGTTCTGTGATACTAAAGATTAGTACATAAAGCTTTAAGCCAAAGTAGGTTCGATATTTGTCCATGAGTGGCCATTAGCTTGCCTAGAGCAGTCATCTGAACCATGCGAGGATGCTTTCAGTGTTACTTGAAGTGCCTCATAATTATCAAGAATTCGTTGCATTGCTACAGTGCGGACTGTCCACCTCGTTGGGCAAAGAGTACGAATTCCAGATTTTGATGAGTCTTCTTGCTGACTTTGAACATTTTCAAATACTACTTGCCTCTTTGGTGAATATTTTATCAATTGGATCACTTCCATAGCAAAATTTAAGGCTTCCTTTATACACTTGCAATATCTTGCAGGCACTAGTTAACACAATGAGCAAGACAGTCAACAGAAATAGCAGATCTATTTTCATCTTCCAATCATTTGGCAACACCACTAACATGACCCTCTTCCCCCATAATATCCCTGACCGCAGCTATATTCAAACGGAATGCCTAAAGAAACTAAGCAATCTTTCACAGTGATTAGAAGATAAATTCAGCTGTAGCAGCATCAAGTTTAACGAGGCCAAAAAAATCTTCATTAATATCATAATTTCCTGACACCCATCGCAGAGTAACATGATTGGAGACGTCCCTTGTTTCAGCTAAGAGTGAAAACCACCGCTGAGAAAGTAAATTGCCAATCGTTGAACTTAATACTTTATGAGCCATTAGCTGAATCATTTCGTTTATTATTTGTGGAGACTGACATTTTTGGGTTTCTACCCAAGATTTTTCATCAAGCTACCTGTTGAGCATAACAGTCAAATTTGAGCCACCAGCATGGTCATTTCTGACAGAAATACCTTGTCGCAATAAATATCGCAAAGCAGAAAACTGCTTTATCAGACTTTTTCTGTGGATAGTGTCAGCTTGACTCTGAAGCAATTCAGATACAGGTGTAGACTTTACCGAAATATGAGCTGCTACAGCATCCCTGTGAGCCTGAGAACACTCATGCTCTTTAAGTCTTGTAGTAGCTTTTTTCCAATTAGAAAAACCATCTCTGTTAAAGGCTGGTTGAGCTTTTGTGCTCATAACTGTAACTTTTCATTTGTCGGTTGCTTGACAATAATAGCAAAATACTTTTAATGAGGTAGAGCAAAAGGGAATCCATGTGAATGACTTATACCTAGATGCCATAAAGCGCCTTTTCTGGAGATTTCTTTCAGAACCGTACTTTTTCCCGGTTTTGCTTAGCAAGACTTCATCTGTTGGTTGGTCGATTATTATTTTGGTACAACACAAACTATTGCGGATGTTGGAGATTCCGGGTAAGGAAGAACTACCAGTAATAGACACACTTCCATCCGACTCATCACTATGATCACGAGTTAAGATATCAGAACAAATTTCATCACCCCTATCACTCAATTCTTCATTATCATTGATAGCATCTGTTGAGTATTAAACAACATTTATTAATGGAAGCTTAACTGACCCAGCCAGTAGCTACACACAATTCAAACAAACCTTTAGATGTACTTGGTTCAACTGTGGGATGAAAGAAGGATTTGATACCCAACTGACTACGTATCTTTTTTCTTCTCTTTGCTGGGTTCATTTTTGAATATTCTACATGTATAGTGCATTAAATAGAACAGAAGAAAACACTATTTTGTGTGCATCAAAGTGTCAAGTAGCAAAGTGTTAGCCATTGAAAAATAATTTAATACTTGGCCATCAATAATATGATACTAAAGGTAAAATATTATGACAGCAGAAATATTGGGAGGACAGTGCCCCCCCAAATGCAATATTGCAGCTGTGCCCCCCCCCCTTGCCCCCCTTGTTCCTACTCCACTGGGTATTGTTGAACTACATAAAGACCCTGAACTATACTAATTTATCTGTGGTCCTTGAAGTATGGGCCTTGGTTGGGCATAGCTGAGCATATCCAAGAATTCTGCATGTAGCACCAACATAACCCTAGTGAAAATCTTCCATGCAGCTCTTATGGAGTGCTGCAAGCCACAATAGTTGATACGGATGTTAGCTCACCACAAGCTAACTTAGTAGTAACACAGAATGTTCTACATACATTAGGTTTGCCCAAGATTTTTCTCCTAATTAATTGAAAACCCCCAAAGTGTGTCTCTGTACCTTGAATCTGTGAAGCAAAAAGACGATATCATATTGACTGGCCAAAAAGAGAGTGTTCCCATGCCACCACCACCAGTTAGATGACCCTTTACTATTTAAAACATATAAATACCATAATAGTAAGGGTGGTCTTGCTGGTTATGGTTATATACATGGGTACGCTCTCGTTTGCTTCCCAGATTGTTACGGATCTGTCCTGGAAGTTCTACCCAATATCAAGTTGGCCAAGATAAAGTAATACAATATCCTTAGAATATTGAGCTGAAGATACTGGGTGCTGAACTGCGTGATGATCTGCCATGGCTTCAGAGCTGGCTCCTTTAATTGAATAGGCAGCCATCAGCCCAGTGATAATGACCTTATATGCTTATGTCCAAGTGCTGTGATGACAGTGCATGTATGCGGTTACATTCAGTGGTACAAATTGGTTATGCATGCACAATCCTAACAGATGTATGGTTTCTGGTGATAGCTGCGTGATGGTGTGGTGGTGCTGCGTGATCTTGGCCTTATGGCATTAGCAACTAATAGAGTCCTAGTTCTCTCCATATGCTGCTGGCAGAGTCCTCTGTGTGTTGTTGGGGTTGCCCTGGCATCAGATCCTCAACACAGATAAATACAACAAAAATGTTGTTGTCTATTGTTGTCTTTGGATTGTGTAGTGCATGTATGGCACTCGGTGCTAATTGGCTAGTTACATCATGTGTTGGTTATGTGGGTGATTATTCTACTTCCTGTTGCTGCGTTTAGTACTTCCTGTGGCTGCTTTTAGTATTCCTTCCAAGTTTGGAATTGTTGGTGGGCTCTACATAGAATAGATTGTCCCTTAAACAAGCTGCGTTGATTGTGAATTAAAGACAATGGCATTTCCTTGTGTCGTTTTATAACCTTGTGGTAGGTGGGGCTTCCACTGGCTAAACAACGAGCAGAAATAAAACTCTCCTTTTAAACACTCTATCAAACCTATTTCTTATTGTTGCCCACTACACGAGATAGAAGACACGCCATACCTTGTTGTCTTGTTACTGGAGACAGCCAAGGGCAAGCTATCAGGGGCTGATCTACGAGATCCATAGGGGGGAGGGGGGAATCCAAAGACATTGACAACACATGGAATGCTAATTATTTTTGTGTGGCTTGTGAATTATATAATAAAATTTCGAATCATTAGCGTGAAGGTTGGGGTCCGGACATAACTCTTCACCCTCTCACCCCTGAATATGTCCCTGGCCTGTGCACTTGGCTAGATGTGCCCACAGGAGAACTTCAACTATCCAAATACAGCTGATGATATTCTAAACCATGTTTATTGCCAAAGTAATATTGTTGCATAGTTGCTTGACCCTTTGTTCAAAGGAGAGTAATTCATTAACTGACAGATCAGTTCAAAATCAGTAGCGTGCAAAACTTGATCGAGTCGTGTTTTGGAGAATGATGATCTTTTACCAATTTCTGATTATACAACAGTATGTCACTGTGCGCTAAATAGATTGTGCAATCAATGACCCTTTCCAGCACCAGCTTTTTAAATTCAAATGGTTAGTCAAAGACATGTGTTGGAACATTTGGAGTCTTGTGTCACTAAAGTTATTATAAATGTATGCAAGTTACGTACAAGGCCTCAGAGAGAGGTGATCTTGAAGACGAATATTAGGTTTGTTTTCGTAGTTTCTTCAGTTTCTAGTTCTTCTGTCTCACTACTTTAGCAAAGGATTCACGGCATGTAGCTGACATTCAGGAAGCTAGCTGCCGAAATGAGGGTTATTTTTAAAAGTGGGTAAATTAATACAGGGTTGGCACTTAGGAAATTAAAATAATAGATAAATAAAAATCTCCCCAAAATTCTTCCCAGTCAGATTCGGGTCATCTGCAATCTGTCGTTCTCTCTTGATTGGGCCAGCGAGAAGAGAAAATGCACGATAGTATTCTTAGAATGTTACACAAAGCATATCCATGTCTGAAGTGTGGGAGGGAAAATCCGACTCATGTGCTTTGCACAATATGAAACTCAGTGTTCTCTGGTAGTCATGGCTATGTATCTACCCATGTACTATCTCTATCTATCTATATATTTATCTATGTATCTCTATGTATCTATCTAATCTATTGATCTATATATCTATCTACATAAATTTATCTATCTATCTATCTATCTGTCTATCTATCTGTCTGTGTATCTGTCTGTTTGTCTGTCTGTCTGTCTGCAGGTCTGTCTGTCTGTCTGTCTGTCTGTCTGTCTGCTGGTCTGTCTGTCTGTCTGTCTGTCCATCCGTCAGGAATTGTTCAAATATATTTACACAATAAACATGCTTATGAAGTTGTATCAGCACAGAACCTCATTAGAACCAGGTCACTACTAATGATCACATGAGGATGTCAGCATGGACACGTGTGTTTACTTTAAACAAACATGGTAAATAATAACATGGTTAGATTTTGTGTTACGCTGAGTAACTACTTGTACGTGGCTGCCTGACTGTAATAAATAAACAGAACAGATAGAAACAAAAACTATAGCTAGTCCAAAAGGAAATATAACGACTCCAAAACACCCAGACGACCCTTTACCTAATATTATAATAATAGGTAAAGGGGCTTTTAAATGTACATTGGAACATTTCCTTTTTCGTTAACCCTTTCACTGTGCATTCCCGGTAGTGCATTCCCGGTAGTACCCGGTAGTACTGGGTAGAAAAAAATGTCGTTGAATCGGTACCGGATATGTGAAAATAATCATTTTTTAAATTGCGCGTGTAATGCACACGCCATCTATTGTGAACTAGAGGTGATTTCCACTTGCAAAGTCATGTTTCCCAGCGGTAGGAAGTAAAATGGAGGGAGCATTTACCTGCAGCAGTGAAAGGGTAAAACATTTTTGTTTTCTGTATCTAATCTGTATCTAATATATATAATGCAGAGGCTTGGGTGTATGTTTTAGTAATAAATAATAACATCTATGACTGTTCAGTTCAGAAGTAACTCTTTCAAAATCCATGAAGGAGGATGCTATTTATAGAGAGGAATAAAAAGAGAACAACAACTAGAAATAAGACTGTCAAAACTGCACACCACAAACATTTAGAGGATCCATTACCTTTAAAAAACACCTGTACACCAATATTACGCTTTTTTAGTAAAATGTCCTCATAAAAATGCTGTAATGGTAAACTCATGTTTCAATCCAACTTTTTTTTTTAAATGATCTCTTGTATATAATACTAGCCGCAAAATCAGTTGTTTTTGGGGGTAGCACCTGCAGTGGACTTTCATGCGGCATGTAAGCCCACGGCGTTAACCCTTAGCCCCCCCCCCTTGTCCCAACCTACCTGGGTCCTCTATGTGGGCATCTATTGAGGACAAAGAAACACACAGACATAAAGGGCAGAGAGAAGTATTACAGTGCTGGCACTCTAGCCTGTACCTTCCCTAATATATCGAGTTGTTTGGGGGGTTTCGTGGCCAGGGAGCATGGCATACAAGCCCTAAACCCTGCACCCTCTGCCGCACCTTTCTGGTTCTTTGTGTGGGCACTCATCGAGGACAAACAAACAGAAGGGTCAAGAGAGAAATTATATGTGTACCTTCGATTTTCAGTTCGATTTTCAGTCCTGCAACCAGTTTCTTCAGAGACACATCATAATCTGGACCACGAATAAAATCGATCTTTTGGATGTTACCAATGGCTAATCTCAACCATTCAGCCTTTCTGTCTGATGTATCAACATCTTCAAATATCACAGGGAACATCTTCTTATGCATGGCATGTCTGAGCTTTTTTTGGCAGAAGTCAGAATCGATGAAATTCCAAGTGACGACTGGAATGTTGACCTTGCAGTTGGCCATTGCTTTTTCCAAGCGTGAAGTGCCCTCACTTTCAGCTTGTAGGTCGACTGTGGTGGCCAACCCGACAGAAAACCTAGCAACAACAGGAATACTTTTTATTTACCTCAAATTATTAAGCACTGGGACAAAACTCAGCCCATTGTCCAGACCTTCATAATCAACAAAGCTGACAAAGTCACACACAAAGGGGAAAAATTCTGACAAAGCCTCCAAAATAAACGTGCAGAAGTTGATGTACTTCAGGGGGACTAAACCATCAGCGAAAACGAGCTCTTGTGCTTACGACTTTGGAGCTTCATAGATTCTGCACACTTCCCTGTATGAACTTCCTAGCTCAAAAGATAGATCTCTCTGTGTGCTCACTCTCTTTTGATCCTATATAATCATGCCATAGTTACCTGCAGTTCAAGTCGGGCTACTTCAAAATCAGCACGTGAATTTGTGCAAATGTGTCCCCTGATAGGGAAGTACCCTACATCTGCAATCCTTATCTGTGGCAGGAGGAAGAAGCCCTAGCCCTACTCAATGGCTTAATTTAGGTGCTAAAATGTGATTAAGCGGTCAAGAGTGCAGGAGAGCACTTCCAATGAGTCGTACTAAGTCTCAGCACATTCACACTTGCAGATTTTGAAGTACTGCATTTCAACTGCAGCTGCACTGAGTCAAGCTTATACAGTTAGGAAATACTAGTTCCAGTAATCACTCTAGTCATTGATGAATGGTTTAAAAGTGTGAGTCAAGTTCATTTCTGAACTTGTGGTTACATCCACATGACATGGCAAAATCCATCATGATGATGACATCATCAAAACAACTGTACAGATTAGTGCTGGATTCAGTCAGGGTTAGGGCCAGGGCAATAGCTAGAGTATTGCAATCGAAAAATGCTATCACTCATAATGTCATAGAATTTCTTTCATGTTATGGGAGAAGAGGGTAAACTTGAATCAAACCTCATGGTGCTAACAGAACTTAGACAATAAGTTCATGATGCTATCGATTCATGGTTATGGCTACCTATGCCAGCTAGCCTAAGGTGTCCCTAGCTGCACAAACGATGAGGATACTGCTCATTATATGCGCGTAATTCACACTCACCCTTCCTTCTCCAGGTCTAACGTCAATTTGTCCACAAATGTCTTCACTCGAGACTCTGTTCCGTAGCTTATAAATACGTCCTTCGTCTGTGCAGCGGTAGCCATAGCTCTTGAACCTGACGTAGGCAGAACAGAGATAAAAATGAAGTGATCGGAAACAAAAATGAAGTGATCGGAAACAAAAAATGAAAGCGTTTGTGGTTTGTTGTACGGGGCATTTATTACCAGACCGGCATATTATTATCCCGCTGCCATATTTGTCCCGCTCAGAAAATGTTCGCGATTACAAATATAGTGTCATTTGCCATCCTCAGATCTGCTATGATGTGTATTAGAGGAAGCAGATCTTCGAGACATCACCCCATCAAAGATGTAGACATAGCCCTGGCATGCTCTGAGGGTTGTGTCCCACCCGAACATTAGAACACGAATTATAATATCATACAGTCTGACTTCAGAAATCAATTACATTTGTATAGATTTTTTTTTTTAAATAATAAAAAATAAAAAATAAAAAATTATAGTGCCATATTAGTCCCGCCTGCCATATTAGTCCCGCCTGAGCCGCCATATTAGTCTCACCCAGGGGCAGATCCAGGTGGGTGTTTTGGGGGTTTAAACCCCCCCCCACCCCCCATATAATGGTTCACTGTGGAGAATGGACTTAGGCAGGGATATCCTTTGTCTCCACTTCTTTTCAATATATATTTGATGGGAATGGCAGAGGAATTGGAGAGAGCTGAGCTAGGAGTCAAAGTGGAAGGCTGCTGGTGTGGGGCACTCATGTATGCAGATGATGTTGTTCTTCTGGCTGACTCGGGTGGAACTGCAAGCTATGTTGGATGTGGTACAGGTGTATGTGTTAAGGTGGAAGATGAAATTTAATAGCAAGAAGAGCAAGGTCATGGTAGTAGGGAAGAAGGAATCAGAAGTGCATTGGAGGATTGGTGAGGAGATATTGGAAGAGGTCAAAGAATTCAAGTACTTAGGAATATGGTTTGATAGGAAGCTAAGGGGTAATGTTCAGATGGCAAAGAAGGCAGAAGAGTGGGTTGGAAAGGTAATATGGATGAGTAGAGTGAATGGGCAGGTGGAAGTAGACAGAGGAAGAATGGTGTGGGAGCTTCTAGCGAGACCCAGTATGGAGCATGCAGCCGAAGTGTGGTGGACAGGAGGACGGAATGCTCGCAAGAAGCTGGAGTCAGCACAGATGAGAGTGGGTAGGAGACTGTTGGGGGCAAGTGATACAGTAGCAGAAGTGGCAATACGGGGAGATATGGGGTGGAGGAAGCTAGAGGAGAGGAGGGAAGAGATGAAGGTTTTGTTTGGCAAGAGATTAGAGGTGTTGGAACAGAGCAGATTGGTAAAAGTTGTTGTAAATAAACTACGAGATGATGGCGGAATTGGATGGTGGGAAGAATATGAGATCTTGAGGAGAAAGTACAAGATAAACAACGAGGTTGGGTCAGTGCGCAAGTGGAAGGGGAAAGTGAAGGTGAGAAATGAGAAGGACTGGGAGGAGGAAGTAGACGGGAAAAGTACGCTGAATTATTATAAATCGGCAAAGAATGGTGCAGGGGTGGAGAGGTATGTGAGGTCAATGCATGGTCAGGAAGGTGTGCGGCTACAATTTAGACTGAGGACTGCATCAGCTGGGTTGTTAGAGGATAAGAAGAGATGTGGGATAGTTAGGGATGAGAGGTGTATAATGTGTGATAGTGGAGCAGGGGAGGATGTGGAACATTTCTTGGTGACATGCGGGGAATTTGAGAGGGATCGGCTGGTCTGATAGATGAGGTACGCAGAATTGCATGGGCAAGACAGTGGATGGATGAATTAAGAAGAGTGAGTAAGGATGGAAAGGTGGCATTGCTTTTGGGGAAAGATGTGGAGGGAGTAAGTGATGCAGTGATGGAGGAGGTGGGTGAGTGTGTTATGTATTGGGTAGGGAAATGGTGGCAGAGGAGAAAAGAACTGTTGTATGGTGAGCTGAGGAATGATCTTTGGTCCACTCCTGTCCGAGCAGCGGGACACTCGTAACTTAATATTGTGGATAATTTTATTAATTAAATACTGTTGACTTCTTTTTAAAATATAGATTGTTATCAGGTTAGTTACTAAATAGTTTCACACTGTGCTGTATTATATATGTGATGGCCTTAACAGGCTCAGCAATAGCAACATTAAATCATAAAACTGCAACTTGACTCACCTTAGTACTGATACCAAACCCCCCTTACTGATACCAAACCCCCACTTACTGATACCCTAGATCTGCCCGTCACCTGCCACATTCGATATTAGTCTCATGCTCACTTGCCATTTAGTCTCACCTTTTATTTAAATTTTTTAAATTTATTTATTATTTTTTATATTTTTTATATTTTTTTATAAATTGATGCAAATACAAGCGCAAATGCATAGGAATGGCCCAATGCTAGTGTTATTAAAGCCACCCTATATATATAGTTACATGAGTAATGGGATGCACACATAAGAGATGAATAAGTAAAATAGTCTGATAAAATATAATAAACACATGAATATATAATAGGGATTAGGATGGATAAGGTGACCATGGATTATGCTTAAAGGAATTAATATTAGGAGCAAACACAACAAAGTCAGGTAAACTATTCCATATTCCCATTCCGTATTAGTCTCACCTGACATATTAGTCTCACCTGACATATTAGTCTCACCTGACATATTAGTCTCACCTGACATATTAGTCTCACCTGACATATTAGTCTCACCTGCCATATTAGTCACCTGCCATATTAGTCTCACCTGCCATATAAATCTCACCCGTCATATTAGTCTCACCTGCCATAACTGAATATGAAGCGTGTGTATATATATAATATATATACACAAGCTATATATAAATTGCAGTAAAAACATGGGAGGAGTATGTGGCAAGTAACTTGCCAACCCTCATTTTTCTCTCAGAAAATCGTTGTTGTTTATTTTTAATATTGTTTATTTTTAATATTAAATTTCTATAGAAATAGATTTTTTTAGCAACAAATCTATCATCATGGGAGAAGTAATATGGCAAGTGAAAATACTTGCGATTTACTAATCACAATTAGATGAACAATTTTTCTTTCTCTGGATGATGGAGTGATAGAAGGACAGGGTCAGAGCATATAATAATTATATGTTATGTGGTTCCTCAGCACCATCCTACAATTTAACTTGTGTAAAACTTGAATTAAACAATAAACATATTTCCAGGTCAACCATGATATCCTAGGAAGACCACCAGAAAGTTTAGGATCTCCCAGTATTTCACAGAATGGAGAACTAAGAAAGTTTATTGCATGAAACATGAAAATGAGACATTAATAATTACCCAGAAAAAAATCCCAACAAGAACAAACAGATTCAGTCTTAATTATTTAAGTGGCACCCAATTCCCTGTCGAAACAACTGCCACAGTTCCACTCCTCCTCCCGGTTGATGATGGCTGATGGTGGAATCTGTGAACATGATTGGTGGAACCATTCACTACACTTGCTGCACTGTGCCACTTTGAGGGCACGGTCATGGGGTTGTCTGCAAACACAGATCAATGGTTCCCTGAGAACAGTCTTGAGCTTCTTGCTTGTGGCTTCCCGTCGGCATCCTTGAACAGGGAATAGTTTGATGTGAGATGTCTGGAAAGATCTCATCAGGTGGGACCGCATGTTTGTTTGATCAAATGTTATTGTTGATGGGTCCACACCATTGCATAATGCGGTTGCAACAGGAATGGCAAATAAACAACAGTCATTGCCTCCAACCTGTTGATGCATGTATGGTTTCTGTATGGTCAGGTGGCTTCCTTGATAGAATTCCATCCATGCCAGGCATTTTATTAGTGTATCCAATTCTGCAATGATCCAACAACAATAAAGAACAAACAAACGAAACAACTATTAATTATTTGTTGTATACAACTTTGTAGTATATAACTATTTATTTCACAAGAATTGATTGAATGGTAACATGTACTGTATATACCTATTTTAGTGGGTTCGTTGTTGTACCATACGTGGGCATCTTGCCATTAATATTGAGCTGTGAATCATATTTAGGTGAAATTGCCACTCTTGCAAGGCCCTGGTTCTTAATGTGATGCTTGAGTTTAGAGACAATTGGACTCTCTGTAGCCCTAGCTGAACTCATATACTGTATTAACATTGCGTACGTATGACCCTTTACCTAATTGGCCCTTTACCCATTATGCATGCACTCACCATGCTTCAGTTACTGTGCACATTGCTAATGACGTGATCTATTTTGAGTCCAGTTCGATCTGTTAGTAAATGTACAGTGTACTATCTTCTATGCGCACAGTAACTCAAGCATTGGCCCCTATTAGCCTCTAGCTATCTATAGCCATCTATTGAGTGAGACTCTGCTATCGGGGGAAATTTTTTTGGTGCCGCCCCAATTAAGGTCCACCCGACCATATGGCTGTGGAATGCCCCTTCCCGGACTGTACCTTCAGCACTCCAGCCGATTTAAACCCTGCTGTCGCAGCAGTGGTACTCTCGACCCACGCTATCATTCATAGCCGCCCCATGAAGGCCAAACCAACCCCTGTCAAGCGACCTGAGGTATCCTCCGGGGGCACCACTGAGGGATGGTCATATTTCCTCTCCCGCTGGCGCTCTTACTCCCAAGCAGTCGAGCTAACTGCCAGGGACACCACCATCCAGCTCCTTGAATGCTGTGACCAAAAGCTCAGGCGCGATGTCACCCGCAACTGCGTCGACCCTTTACCAATCGAGAATTTATCCGAGGAAAACCTACTCAAGGCCATCAGGGCTCTTGCTGTCAGTGAGGAAAACCCAAAGGTAGCCAGGGTGGCTCTGAGCAGGATGGTGCAAGACAGGGGAGAATCCATCCGCGCCTACGCGGGCAAGCAGAAGTCTGCCGCTTCACCAAGAAGTGCACAGGCTGTGATCAGGTCTCCAACCAGGGGGAAGAAAGAGTCGCGGATCAGCTCTGCATCGGCCTAGCAGACACCGAAATCCAGGAGGACCTCCTCAAGCACCCGGACCAGGAAATGGGAGTCGAGGAGACGATACGATTCGTCGAGATCAGAGCAGCCGGCAAGAGATTAGCGGTAACCATGTGCACACCCACCTCCACGAACAGCCTCAAGGAAGATGAGGAAGGAGAGGCCATCTCCAGCACGTATCGTCGCCAGCAGAGACGCTACACCCCACGAGCGGGAACTAGCCCCAAACAAGCACTACCCAGAGGCAACAACCACCCCACACCGAGGAACTCCTCCACCAAGGGCACAGGTCCGCCTCAACCAGGGACCAGATCCACACACAACAACCGCGGCATATGTCAGTACTGCGGACTCCCCGGACACGGTGAGCAGGAACGTACGGCCCAGCGCCGTATCTACTGCCCCGCCTTTGGCACAACCTGCTCCTCCTGCGGCAGAGCCAAACACAACGCCACCATGTGCTGGCAGACGACGGAACACGAGAGCGCGGTATCAGAGGAACTGGACACCATGACCGAAGGTGCCCTACACCATCAGACATGGGACGCCCAATCAGGAGTGTGGAGCCAGAAGCGCTCACCCCCGCAACCCAACATCAACCTATGGATCTCGGCCCGCACAGAGGACTTTCGCCTACACGGACACACACTCCGAGTCGAGACCAAGCACCTCGCAGTCACGGGAATGGCCGACACCGGATGCCAGAGCTGCCTCGCCGGCCCAAGCCTCCTCACCGACCTCCGCCTGTCACCTGCGGACCTCATCCCTGTCAACCTACAGATGCGCTCCGCTTCAGGAACCAACCTACCCATCTTGGGGGCAGCGCTACTTCGTATCAAGACCCAACCCACTGGCGTTGAAACGAGACAGATGGTGTATTTCTCGCCCATCGCGAGTAAGCTATACCTCAGCCTTGCCACCTGCACGGACCTGGGACTGATCCCGCGGGACTTCCCTCTGAGCACGCCCATGCCCACCCCGGGTAACGACAAGGCGACGAGAGCAGCCCACCATGAGAACGCCTTGCAGCACCTCCCAGACCACCCAACCGGACCACCCCGCCTCGGAAACCCAACCAGCACTCCCACACCAGCCACGGGAAATAGCCAGTCCGGGACACCGACGCTGACCCCCCAACCAAGATCCACCGGACCTCACCCCACACCAATCAGGATGAGTCACACCCCCGGGGAGGGAATACCCAAGACATGCTCATGCCCGACCAGAGCACCACCACCCTCCAGACCTACCAGCCTCCCGTTCCCGCCCACCGAGGCCAACCGAGGCAGGCTAGAACAACACCTCCGCACCCTTTATGCAGCGAGCTCCTTCAACATCTGTGAGCATCAACCCCTCCCGATGATGTCAGGCCCCCCCCTGAGCCTAAGCATTGACCCTATCGCCATCCCCAAACCCTGCCACACACCCATTCCCATCCCCATCCACTGGCAGGACGAGGTGAAGGCCGGTCTAGATCGTGATGTCAAGCTGGGAGTCATCGAGCAAGTCCCCCTGGGCACCCCGGACACTTGGTGCCACCGCATGGTTATTTGCACCAAGAAGAACGGGTCGCTCAGGAGGACCATCGACTTCCAGCAGCTAAATCGCCACGCCACCAGAGAAACACACCACTGCCAATCCCCATTCCACCAGGCCAGAGCCGTCCCAAGCAATACAAAAAAAACGATCTTCGACGCCTGGAACGGCTACCACTCTGTGGCCCTTGCTGACGAAGACAGGCATTTCACCACCTTCATCACCCCATGGGGTCGGTATAGATACAAATCTGCCCCCCAAGGATACATCGCTTCCGGCGACGCGTACACCGCCAGGTACGATGCCCTCGTCTCGCAAATCACCCGAAAAACCAAGTGCATTGATGACACCCTCCTCTGGGCACCCACCATTGAGGAAGCATTCCACCAAGCCACAGAGTGGCTAGACGTGTGTGGACGCAATGGAATAACCCTCAACCCGAGCAAATTCCGTTTCGCGCAGGACGAGGTGGAGTTCGCCGGCTTTGAGATCACCATGTCTGAGGTCAAACCTTGTCGCAAGTACCTCCGAGCAATAGATGAATTCCCAATCCCCCAGGGCATCACGGACGTCCGCGCCTGGTTCGGCCTTGTCAACCAGGTCGCATACGCTTTCTCTATGGCGTCCGTGATGTCCCCCTTCCGTGCACTTCTCAAGCCATCCACCCAATTCTCCTGGAATGACGACCTACAGCACGCGTTTGACGCATCCAAGTCTGAGATCATCAGTCGCATCAAGGAAGGCGTCACCATTTTTTAGAAAGACCGACCCACCTGCCTGGCCACAGATTGGAGCAAGGACGGGATTGGGTACTGGCTCTTCCAAAAGCACTGCCAGTGCCCATCCCGCGAGATATTTTGCTGCAAAGAGGGATGGAAGGTCACACTCGTGGGCTCGCGATTCACCCACCCCGCTGAGTCCCGCTACGCCCCTGTCGAAGGCGAGGCTCTGGCCGTGGCAGACGCCTTGGACAAGGCTCGCCACTTTGTCCTCGGCTGCAGCGACCTCATTGTCGCGGTCGACCACAAACCTCTTCTGAAACTATTTGGGGACAGATCTCTTGAGGACATCCCCAATACACGACTAAGAAACCTCAAGGAGAAAACCCTGCGTTACCGCTTTAGGATGGTGCACATCCCAGGGGTCAGGAACCACACCAGCGACGCCCTTTCCCGTCACCCATCCGGCATCAGAGAACCCGAACGCCTAAACCTCCCGGATGACAGCACCGCCCCCGACACACCCTGCCCACATTACAGCCCACGGATCCCCACAACACTCCTGGCTGGTCTCTCCATCGACGACCACATCGACGGACACGAAGACAACGGCCTGGCTCACGCCATGTGCGCAGCCATCACGGGCATACCACTGAACTGGGAATCCCTGCAGATTGCCAGAGCGTCAGACACCACCCTACAGGAGCTCACATCACTCATCGAGAGAGGCCCCCCAACATCAAAACAACTCATGCCCACCTCCATCCGAGAATGGTGGCCATACGTGCACGACCTGTCCACCATCGACGGTGTAGTGTGCCGGGGGGAGAGGATCATCATACCAACGAGCTTACGCCCAGCCTGCCTCAGCGCCCTGCATGCCGCCCACCAGGGCATTAGCGGCATGACAGCCCGCGCTGAGTCCTCACTGTTCTGGCTAGGCATCACAAAGGACATCGCCGACACACGCAATCGGTGCGCCACCTGCAACGGCAACGCCCCATCTCAACCCGCCATGCCATCGACCACTCCAGTGGAGCCAGAGTACCCCTTCCAGCACATCTGTGCGGACTTCTTCCACCACGAGGGAGTCGCGTACTTGTTGCTGGTCGACCGGTTCTCTAATTGGCCCATTGTCTCCCGCTCCAGAGATGGGGCATCTGGACTCATGAGGGCGCTCCGTGACACATTTTCGACTTTTGGCATCCCAGACACGCTCACCTCAGACGGCGGACCAGAATTTGCGTCCCACGACACCCGAACATTCCTCCGAACATGGGGCGTCCACCACCGCCTAGCCTCCGCATACAACCCCCACGCCAACTGCCGTGCGGAGGTTGCCGTCAAGACTATGAAGCGCCTAATCGCGGGCAACACCGGACCAGCGGGCGCCCTATCGGACGACTTCCACAAGGCACTCCTTCAGTATAGGAACGGACCCGACCCCACCACCAAGATTTCCCCCGCATTGTGTTTATTCGGGAGAGCCACCCGAGACCTCATCCCCGGACTGCCACAAAAATACCGACCCCACCCAGATTGGAGCGACAAGCTCGAACTCAGGGAAAGAGCCCTCTCCAAACGCACCATCTCGGGCCGCGCCCGATGGGACGAGCACGCTCAAGGCCTCTCACCACTGAAGTGCGGAGACACGGTGCTAGTCCAAAACCAATCGGGACGCCACCCTACCAAGTGGGACAAGACTGGCACCGTTGTCGAAGTACTTCAGTATCACCAGTATGCGGTCCGCACAGATGGCTCTGGGCGACTCACCACAAGAAACCGCCGATTCCTTCGTCGGTATGATCCGAACCTCATGGAACCGGATCATACTCGTCGTACTGTTGCCCCCCCAGCCAGCACAACCATCCCTGGCCCAATCCCAACACTCGACACGGACACGACCGGCCCATCAACTCCACTACCAACCTCGACCCAGCCCCTCCAAGCGACACCACCGAACGCCCCTGCACCCACCGGGCCACTTCCCCCCACCCCTCCGCCCGCCAGGCCAACACCGACCGCCTCCACTCCAGTGATACCCCCAATACCCATACCATCGCTGCCCGGGAACCCGACCGCCGCGCAGGATAGCAGCTCTCCGCCGCACACCACCACTACAGCCGACTCACAACCACGATCCTACGCCCAAGTCACCCGCACACTGGACACACCTAGCCCCCACCCCACCACCCCTGCCACGAAACGCTCTGCACCCCCCAGACGATTGCAGACCCCAAACCCCCCCTCCACCCCCCCTTACGAAGAAGCAAACGGGGCCCAAAACCCGTCGACAGACTCAACTATAAGAAGACCTGACTGCCTTCTTGGGGGAGGTAGAGACAATTGGACTCTCTGTAGCCCTAGCTGAACTCATATACTGTATTAACATTGCGTACGTATGACCCTTTACCTAATTAGCCCTTTACCCATTATGCATGCACTCACCATGCTTCAGTTACTGTGCACATTGCTAATGACGTGATCTATTTTGAGTCCAGTTCGATCTGTTAGTAAATGTACAGTGTACTATCTTCTAGAGTTGAGATACTACGCAAGTAAAAAATAGAGTATAGATTTCTAAGCTCACAACAGTAGTTATCAAGGAGCCCAATTTTTTAATTGAGAGGATTAAAATAAAACAACACTGTTGGATCCAATGACATTATTCAATTTCCGATGCATGTCATAAAAGTTGTTGGAAATTGACAACAATTAATTCTTGATCCACCTAATCAGAATATGTAGTTTTTTTAAAAGTTTAGCATATGAAATATTCTCATTCAAGTTATTTCTTACTGGTTCTTGTATAGAGGCTATCATACACCCGCACAGTCCCCTTGGGCATTCCTATGTTGGACACACAGACCCAGTGGCCGCCAGTATTCATGATTTGGATATAATCCCGAACCGGAGTTCCAGTTATTGAGCCTCCACTTCCTGGTGCCACATACCCAATGGACTGGAAGCCACCCATCTTTGCAACCCAAATTGCTCGATCCTTTACCAAATCGCTGTGTTAGACACGTTGGATTGAGAGTATGGCTTTTGCAGTGAAGAATCAAAGAAGGATTGCTGAATGTAGTTACTGATGGGGGAAGCATTTTAGGATTGTTCCTTATGGCATTCCAAACCACTGGACCAATCTGCCACAAACTTGTCATGCATGCATACCAACTTGACCTGGGGAGTAACCTTGGCTAGGTCTGACCAGGACACTCCTCTTCGTGTGGGCATTGCAGGCATATATAGCATCATCCAATTTCCAATTCACGAAAGCTTTACAAAATCCCAAGTAATATTATGTTAAAAAAACTTTACTAAATAAAAGGACGTGTAGGGTTGGCTTTGATATTGTGCTGTCATAACAATCACTCCATTACTGCCTCCACACAACCATAAGGGACCTCATAAACTTCAGCATTCTTGTATGACAATCCCTACATTACTGCCTCCAGAAGGGACAGCAAAATTGTGATAAATAACTGATGCTAGAGGGTATATATAGCAGCACATTTTCTTGCAAAACTAAGCTATAAATCTCTTCATACCTTATGTTAGAGTAATCTGGATTTTATCATTATTTGTGACGTCCCTTGTGGTTGTGGAGGCAGTAATATAGGTATTGTTATCCAAGAATATATTATTATTGCTGAAGTTTGTGAGGTCACTTGTGGTTGTATGGAGGCAGTAATGGAGTGATTGTTATGACAGCACAATATCAATGCCAAGTCTACCTGTCATTTTATGTTTTGTTACGTATTACTTATATATTATAATTATATATATATTGCTTTGACAATGTCTAGCTATCATATATTTCCCCAGTTGGGCCTAACGTATTTCCAATGGGCATCTTTTCTATCATTTGCATATCGTTGCTCAGTACACTTGGTCACAGTAACTTAGTTACCTACTCAAACTTTAATGGGATGTATCCCAGGTGCAATCGTCTTGATCATCTGCATCTTCTGGCACTTGTGACAAGTGCTTAGCTAAAGGTATAAAAAGTAACATATTATTAGCTATAATATGGTTACAGCACTATTCAGTGTCAATGTGATATAATAAATTTCAACTTCAATTAACAAATAAGTAGAATCAATACAGTACTGTGTTGTTAATTTTGATACACGATTTACGAGTTTCTTAATTAAGCTTTAAAGTTGCGAACAAAATATAATGCTCACTACTCATAATATGTTATGAGTACCATTATTTTTCTTATTTCTTACAACCAGTGAGATTGATGTTTATTTAAAGCCTCATCATCACTTGCACATCCATGTTGACATTTTAATTATAGATGCTGTACACTAAACTATTCTTACCCAACTAACAACATCTTTGGCCATAGTAGTCCAGTAATAATCCTGTGTCAGTCGTGCTAAGGTACGCTTTTGCCCTTGGTGAGCACCATTGACGTCATGGGCCTCACGTAGTACCATCTGATGTTCATCACTAGAGAAAAGGACCAGCCGCTTAACTGTCTCATTTGGATGGTTCATTGTGGGTTGGGTGTAATACCTACAATATTTTCACCTATATACAATATATTAATTTTTTTACAAATGAAGTTTTTTAAATATTTAAATACAGAATAAATACATCTTGGAATTTCCCATAAAACCTCTGCCAGGTAGATGATATCAGTGTCCCAATGACACTGTGGTCAGAGGGTCAGAGGTACAAAATACAGGTTAGGAATGAATTTCAGCCCGATCGGTACTACTACTACCACTGCACTACTACTACTACTACTACTACTACTACACTACTGAAAAAATATTTATTAATGCAAATGTCTGGGAGGTCGAGAAAACTCATTGAAAGTTGATTTTGAGAGAATTTTTTTCTCTCCTCACTCTGGTGGTGGTGGCGATGGTCATGATAGGGTGTGGATGGGTCAAAAATGAGGGGAAATGGCTGGAAACGGTCTGGAAGGTCGGGAAAACTCATGAGTTTTTTGTGGATTAGTACTTATAATTATCAAGGCATTGTATAAATAATTATGGCACTCGTTTGTTATTCCCCCGCCACCAATGTTTTGAATGAATCAAATGTTATTCTTATTCTCCCTCTCCTGTGATATACATGTACTTTGTAGTTATTCTATATTTAGGTTAGACAAGTAGTCTATAGTCATGTGCATGAGTACACTGTACATATGATCACATACACACAGTTATATCACTAACCAACGTTTACACAGATACATCCTGTCTTGTGTCTATATACTTGTTTTTGTGCTAAGACAAAGATAAGTTTGATCTATCAGTAAATACTACATGGTGGCAGAGGTAAGATTGAAGAAGAAATCCCAAGCTCTAGATATCAAGCTCTAGATATCAAACTTCAACACGATGGCTCAAGTTCGCCTACAACCTCCAGCGGAATTCAATTTCAAAAATCTGGATGATTGGCCGAGATGGAAAAGGAGGTTTGAACAGTTCCGAGTTGCTTCAGGGCTCAGAGAGGACGAGGCTACAAAACAAGTTAGCACTATCCTGTATTGCCATGGAGAACAATCTGAACCGATACTTGCATCCATGAATGTCACCACAGATGAGAGAAAGATCTACGATACAGTCGTTGGAAAATTCGATATCTTCTTTCAGGTGCGGAAAAATGTCAGCATGCAAAATTCAACCGTCGCAATCAGCTGCAAGGGGAGCAATACATCCTATAACTCTATAGCCTCGCAGAAAGTTGCAACTACGGAAACTTTAATGAGGAAATGATAAGAGACAGACTCGTAGTCGGAATTCGAGATGCAGCTCTATCAGAACGCATGCAGCTAGATAACGTGCTAATGCTCGAAAAGGCCAAAAAAATGACACGCCAGAGAGAAGCTGTAAGAGACCAACAGCAGATGCTCCGAGCGGGAGGAACAGCCGATCTCGCAGAACTGCATCCACACTGGGAACGAGGTGCAAACAAGCATACCAGTCAGCAAAAGCGACGAGGTACAGGCCAAGCAAGGACATCGGGACACTCCAAACAGTGCTCTCGATGCGGAAAAGGGCAACACTCACGGGACAAATGTCCTGCAAAAGATGCAACGTGCCATCGTTGTCAAAATAAAGGTCATTATAGTAAACAGTGCTTCTCCAAAGATGTGCACGAAGTCACAGAGGAAACAGTCGGAGGCAACCTGGATACTGCATTTTTAGACACCGTGTCAACCAGCCAGGAGACAAAATGGGTAGTAAAAATTGTGCTACAACAGCGTGAGACACCATTCAAAATTGATACGGGTGCCGAAGTGACTGCTGTTTCTGAAGAAACATACAAAACACTGGGAAATATCCAGCTGAAGCCATCAGAGAAGACTCTCTATGGTCCCTCCCATCAACCTCTGGGAATTATCGGACAATTTCAAGGAAAACTCTCCTCCAAAGTAGATTTTGTCAACAGACAGTCTTCGTGATTAAGGGACTAAAAACGAATCTACTAGGACTTCCAGCGATCACCGCACTGAACCTCGCAATGAGAGTAGATGCCGTGGTAGACCAGACACAAGTCTTGGAGAAATATCCGAAGATTTTTCAAGGTCTGGGAAATCTCGGAGAAGAGTACGAAATAAAGCTGAAACGTAATGCAGAACCATTTTCACTCTTCGCCCCTCGACATGTTCCATTGCCATTGAGACCCAAAGTTGAAGTGGAACTACAGCGAATGGAATCGATGGGAGTGATTTCCAAAGTGAATGAGCCTACAGAATGGTGTGCAGGAATGGTGGTTGTGCCAAAGAAGTCGGGATCTATCCGAATATGCGTAGATCTAAAGCCACTAAACGAGAATGTTCTCCGTGAAGTGCACCTACTGCCCAAGGTGGACGACACTCTGGCACAGCTCTCTGGAGCAAAAGTTTTCTCTAAGCTTGATGCAAATAGCGGGTTCTGGCAGATACCGCTTGCCAAGAAGTCAAGACTCCTCACCACATTTGTCACACCATATGGGAGATATTGTTTTAACAAATTGCCATTTGGAATTTCAAGCGCTCCCGAACACTACCAAAAAAGAATGAGCAGGATCCTTGCAGGATTAGATGGTGTCTTGTGCTTGATGGACGACATTCTCATCTTTGGTACAGAGGAGGAAGAGCACAACTTGAGACTGACCGCCGATCGGCTGCTTGTGAAGTATGGTAGTCATCTAGCCGCAATTTGCTGGCTGGTAAATGATCAATACACATTTCCACAAAAGCTTCTGCTGTTTGCTGTAGTGTAGTATCTTCATCTTGAGCTACCGGTGCTCGTGAGAGGGTGTCTGCGGTATATAAAAATTTCCCCGGTACGTGGATAATTGAATAGCTGAATCTGTCGAGACGTAATCGAAATCTCAGGACTCTTGGAGGTAGGCTGTCTAAGTTCTTTGTCACCGTCGAGGTTGTCGAGAGGAGAAGGGGTTGCGAGTAGGCACGTGGCTTGAAAAATTCAAGCTGACATACAGAAAGATTATCCTATTTATTTATTGCTGGTCGTAGGAGCTTGGGAGCTTACTACCAAATTTTCCGATCATGAACTTGACATTGATTTGTAATTGACATTGATTTGTAATTTAGTCACAGGTGAATAACAAACAAGTGCCATAATTATTATTGCAATGAACTATTGGGTACAGAGGAACTTGCTAATTGGTGAGGTATAAATTGAAGTAGATGTGATTTACAGAACCTCTTTGTTGTCTTGTTGTCATGTCTTAAAGTGCAGCATAGAATGTTGGTATTTGTACAGAATGTTGGCATTTGTTCTCAATACTTATGTTATCTGAATGCCAATGATTTGGATAAAGATTAACATACCAAGAGGTGGTTTTCACCTACCAATGATGTCAATTCTTTTTCTTATTCCACTCTGCTCCTTCGCACTCGTGTCACAACTGTATTTTCCATTCTTAAGGAAATCTTCGATCTTCCGCAGATATACTGTAGGGTCCTTCTCTGTCCTCACCATCACAATTCAGGGGCAGCTGCTGCGTGGTTTATTAATTTTGTGAGGCTGCGCTTGCGCGGTGTAGCAAAAGGGAATATGGCACGAACGGTTGGAGAACCGGAAGTGTATATTTAGAACGAGCCCACGGGGGCGTGGTTATCTATGTTGATTTGTTTCTAGTAACTTTTTCCCCGGTTGGTGAACGCTCTAGGACATTTGATGAGCTTGTGAGTAAATTAAGGGCTAGGCTAGGGTTTTGTCCAGTTTCCGAACCGGTTGCCGGTTCTCCAAGTAAATTGAATCGTCGCCGGCTACCGGTACTCTAGACACTTCCTTTAATTTAATTTAAAGAAACAAATTTAGAAAATACCAGCTAGTACAGGTCCAGTATCCAATCTAGGAATAGTACGCTAACAATACAAAGAACAACAAAAAATTATTAAGTAGTGATTACAGAGTTCATGTGCCTAACTAATGACCTTTTGAATGAGGGCAAAGAAGATTTTCCACAGATGTCTGAAGGAAGTGAGTTCCATAGATGAATGGCTGATGGGAAGAACCAGTTTGCATGTGATGTTGTATGTGCAAAAGGTTGAACTAGAGATCTGTTATTGATGGGCTATTTGAAAATATGTAAGTGACAGGAAGTGTGTCACAAATAGCAAGGCCATTAACAAAGTTATAGAGAAGACAGAGTTTCAGTGCCTGTTGCCTGATGAAGAGAGAAGTATTGCCTGCAAGAACCAACAGACTCTCAGAAGCACTGTTCCTCCAATCCCTTAGACAAAGAAGATTTTCCACAGATGTCTGAAGGAAGTGAGTTCCATAGATGAATGGCTGATGGGAAGAACCAGTTTGCATGTGATGTTGTATGTGCAAAAGGTTGAACTAGAGATCTGTTATTGATGGTCTATTTGAAAATATGTAAGTGACAGGAAGTGTGTCACAAATAGCAAGGCCATTAACAAAGTTATAGAGAAGACAGAGTTTCAGTGCCTGTTGCCTGATGAAGAGAGAAGTATTGTCTGCAAGAACCAACAGACTCTCAGAAGCACTGTTCCTCCAATCCCTTAGACAAACTCTCAACGCAAACTTCTGTACTCGTTCTAATTTCTCAACATCTTTTTTGAGGTGGGGATCCCAACAAGCATACTCAAGATTGGGACATGCTACTGCAGTCTATAAAGACTAGGAGAGTGTATGATTGTGAGTGAGTGTAGAATTTACAGTAAATCATTTTCCTGCTTTTATCGCTGATGTTCTTATGTGAGAGGACCATTATGAGGTTGTTGGACAGAGTGACACCAAGATATTTGAAATCCTCAACTTGAATGAGCATCTTTCTCTCTATAACAAGAGCAACAACTGGAACACATGGGTTGGCCATTCTGGAGAACATAATGTAGCGACATTTACTGGCGTTCAGTGCAAGGAAATTGGTTCTGGTCCATGTACAGATAGCGTTGACATCATTTTGAACATACATGAAATCTCTAGGCGGCTGTATCACTTGGATAATGCTATATCATCGGCATAGACAACAACTTGGTCATTAGAGATGACACACTCTGATCTGTAGATATCAGGATTTGTTTTGCTCCCCCTTTTGGGTATAGGAACAACCCTGGCCTGCTTCCAAATGCTAGGTATGGTTCCAGTACGAATACAGAGTTTGAATAGCTTGGTAATGCTTGGAACAATACTAGGGGCGGTGACCTTGAGCATTCTGGTAGATATATTGACAGGTCCAGTTACTTTTCTACAGTCAAGAACTGTGATTAGATCATAAAGCTGATCCTCTGTGCAGAGTAATTCAGACAGGCATGTATGAGGATCGGTCTGACAGGGTGGATTTTCAGTAGCCATTGAGGTTGGGGAATGGTTGAAGTTATTGTGAAAAAGTGCCTGGGCTTTGTCTTCATCTGAGGAGAAGAGCACATCATTGCAGGAAAGTGAAGATGGTTGACTCGCGTTTGGAGAGCGACTTAATCAATTTCCAAAATGCTTTAGTGTCTGCAGAATGTAGTCTTAGAGAGATTTGAAATTTTGATGGCAGAAACAACAGTATTCCTGTATTCTTTTAATTTACAAACACGACCAGAGCACTTGTAAGCAGTGGACAAGATTTTCCTTCTGCAGATTGCTTTAAGGATGTCTTTGTTTATCCAAGATGAGCTTTTACGAGATGACAGTATCTTCTTTGGGATACACTTCTCCATTCACAAGCATAAACTTTTTATGCCAGACTTCCAAGAAATCTTTATACCATCAACATCAGACAATATTGACACCCTATCAATCTGATTGAGGAGGTCACAAGCTAAATTGAAATTGGCCTTTTGGTAACATCAGACTGTCTAGATGAAGGAAAGAGTGATGTGTGTGGGTAATTTTCTACGCTTGCGCATACGATGATTTACCTAGCATTTTTTTCTTCTATAAAGAGATTTATTCACTACTTAAATTGAAATTATCATTATAATTCAGCTTATGGGTTTTGAGTGTATACCCATGGAAAACCACCAATACTTGCTAAACATTGGAGGGAGGAATTGACCTGGTTTCATGTTCATGTAGATTACATGTAGGATACATACATACATACATAAGTAATACTTATACATAATTTAAACAAGAATAGTCTAAACACTTCCACACACCTCTGTAGGAAGGATGGCTATCTAGCCTCATTGTAGGATCTCCACAAATAGATGGAAAGTCTTTGGAGAGATGGCGAGTAGCTTCAGAGGGAGGGATGCTTAGTCTCCTAGCCTAGAGGCAGCCAATCTCAGATAGAGTTGGATGAATATCTTCACTCCAATGACCAAGGGATCAAACACAAGAGGAATGAAATCAACACCCATGCAGTGAGCAGCTTGCTGACGGTCAGTCCCTACAATCAGAGCATAGCCATAGAGGAAGCAGTCCCATCAATAGTTTTGTGTTCCACATATCGAATATGCATACGTTATATCATGGCTGTTTCAAAAAAAAATTTAATAATTCTCGAGATCCTAAAGACATCAATAAACACACATGGTAAATTAAAATTCAATATTCGATTAAATTAAACTGACCACCTCCAGGGATCAAATTGGGAGGCTTCCATCCACAAGTTAATGGCCAATCTTTGGAAAAGATGGCGGGTGGCTTCGGGGATAGCTAAATGTTGTCCCTGGAGGCATCCAATGTTCTGGATTGTCTGAGCTGCAGTATCGCTTCACCTGCCAAGAATCTCACACTATGGGATGAAGATAACAGCCACATCCCGACATGCCTCAGAGTGGGAAGCCACCTTCCTTTCGATATCAATGGGCAGGACATGGCCTTGAACATACTCGTGATACATTAAACTAATCATGAGTAAGTAATGATGTACTAATAGCTTCGGAATTCCCTTGGCCATGAGGAATTTTTGTTTTCTTAATGGGAACTGGATCCTTAGCTTGATACGAATAGCACCTTGGCAACCATTGACTCACAATACTCTGACAAAGGACTACTTGAACTTCCTGACTCAGTCACTTCTGCAGATTGTACTTCTAGTGAAGGTTGAGAGCTTGACTCTGTCTGGTCAGAATTAAGTACAAGAGCAGAGCACTTTAACATTTATCTTTAAATCAGCTTAAAGCATGTGATGTCAGCTGAAAAGTAATCGTACAACAAGAACAGAGTTGATAGTGTGCTCACAGTATATATTGCAAGGGCTTGTCAGGTTCTGATCACATTCTCTTCATTGTTGCATCAGTTAAAATCTTTGATGCTTTGCTCAAATCATTTTAAACACTGCAATATGCATTTGGGCACTCCACGTGACATAGTGGATTACTGGACTCAGGAATGTTATTAATTGCATTACACATTGTAATTTTACATCTACCTGTAGTACATGTATATTCATAATCTGGGGGGGCAAAATGCTTGATACAAAAATCTGGGGAGGGGTGGTCATGGCCCCCTGGCTCCACCACCTATGAATTCAGAAATGTGAAGAGTTTTCAAGGAAGCGAAAGGCATTCATAGGACAGAGAGAATGAGGGATTTCCGAAGGGGACCAGGATGCACCCTTGGAACCTCTTCTTTTCATCCCCTTAGAAATCAATCGCACAACTTGATCATGCTCCTCCTTAGAATCTGGATTCCTCCATTTGCCTCCTCCCCCCATTGGACAATTTTTTCAAAGTGAAATCCTGATGTGGATACCCAGTGATAATAGTAGTCTATAGCCCTTGCTTTGACTTGGAAGCAGTTGGGCAGCTGCAGCTGCTTTCTATTCAACAGGGCAGATATATATTCCTGATGAAGGCTACAGCATCTATTCGAAACATCGTTTTGAGAAGGTCATTGTAATTTGTTATGTCAACTGAGAGTTTCTTGAGAGCTGTAACTGTTGGGTGCTCCAATTAGATTTCTGCCAGTCCCCTTTACAACCCATCTGTCTGCTCCCACTGGACATGCCAGGAAGTGCTTTGACAGTAGAAAACCTCAGGGTTTTTTTATTACAAAAGGTACTGATTTTCTGGAACAAACTTCTAAATTGAGATCATGGGAAAAAAAGTTGCTTAGTGCTGCAGGCTGTGTGGGTCAAGATTCTCAAGGCCAGTGGGAGTAAAGGAGGTTCATTTTTCAGCTCCTTCCTGTATAGCTTTGACCTTTACACTTAGTTCAGGATGACTGCATGTGTATCCACCCAACTTCTACCTATCCTAGCTACAGTGTAGCAGAGAGAAGCAAAGGGGGGGAACATTCCTCACAGAAATAAATCAATGCCATTAAAACAACAACTGCATTGTGATATAAGTTGTTACATAGCTGGCATTAAAATGAACAAGTCTACTTCACTTGTAACCACTCTGCAAAACACATGGCAGTAGCTAACAATCATTTTTAAAAAGGAAAAGAACTTACAACATGCTTACTACTATCTCCCTCACACTTTCTTACTAGCCTATGGCACTGATGCAAATCACTGGGTATGGAGTCTCAACCTCAGGGGAATCCAAGAAGACAGACCTATGTCGGTCAATTCATCTATCTGCGATATGCTCTATGGAGTGTTATCCCATTGCTCCAGATGCAGCATTAGAAATATGGATCGCTCAGATACATTTTTAGCTCAGATACATGAATACCATATCACCTTCATCCTTCATTTTAACTTGCAGCACTTTTTAAGGATAGCATGGTTCTAGGACATATACCCAGGGGCGTATCTAGGAATTTAAAGGGGGGGTTTTCATCTCATGCATGTGAAGCTTGTAAAAAAAAATCACCTGGCCACAATTATCTTACTGTGCCCCACAGTAGTTTATAGAACATACAACTACCGAAATGATGCATTAATGACTCAAAATGTCCTGAAGTAACATTCTTCGAGGGTGTTGACAAGCAAAAATGTTAAGAATAGCATCTACGTCAAAGTTTAAGCCATAGTGGATGTGCATCATGCCAGTCCTGATAACCTTTGTTGCCCCATAGTAGTACGCAAGTAGGTTTTGAGTCTTCTAAGTACACTGACACTACGTTCACATTCACAGCTGGTTATGGGTAGAGTACAAACAATATGGAGTAAGCAGTAAATATTCGGAAACATGCTCTCATTTGCACAGTTCAAGGCCTGGTATGGAGTTTTGGGCAATTGTGATAAGAAGCTCCTCCATTTAGATCTCCACAAATGGAGTTCCTGTTCAAAAGATGAAGGTCTTGGCATATCATCTTCATAGAAATCCAAAAGTTCCTTTATCAAATTAGACTCACTCTGAGTGACTGCATTGGCCATGAATACAGATGGAACTATGCTCAAAGCTCGTACTGCTTTATCTTGTGTTTCAGAAAAACGAGTGTGAATATGTGATATCATCTCATCCAGAAATGGAACAGAAATAGATCTTCTGTAATAATCTTCAGCAGAGTCGGCAGCTACATTGCTTCTACTTGTTTGCCTTGCACATCGACGTGGAAGAGATGGCTGTGATGCATTGATTTTTTGTGCTAGAGTGACTGCAGAATCAAACCATCTTGTGATGAGAATCAATGCTGTCACGAACTTCATGTTAAGTAGTCTCGACTAAATTTACCTCGGATAAGCATTGCAAATATCTTGCAAACGGCTCTGTAGAGACACTGTTAAGCCTTTTATGTAGCCTAGGCCATGGTACACCACCTCAAATGCCATAAAACTGAGTTGTAGCAGTTAAAAGTGATGCAGCTTTCTGAGCAGACTCTCTGTTCCACCTATCTTCAGTACTGATTGTCTCCAAGGTACTAATAACAGCTGGTACCATCTTCGAAAATACTTCATAGGCCCCTATTCTAGCTACCCAACGGGTCTTGCAAAGGCTTATGTACCAGTTTCTGTCTGTTTAGTTATTCCCAGTGGAAGTTCACTGATCCGTTTTTCTAGTTCTGCTTCCCTCTTGGAAGAAAACCTAAAGAAAAGGCATAGCTCCACAAGAGTTCCTTGCATATTTCGAATAGCATGGATGTTACATGCTGCCACAACACAAAGATTCAGTGTATATGAGCCGCACAGTGCTTGCCAGTTCCAAGCATTCTCCAAAACAGCTGCTTGAGTACTGTACAAAAAGTTTTGTGGTTTGTAGAAGTAAATTTTGAGCCTCTAAGGGCTTAAATTTGCAATACAAGAGTACACTATAGTACAAATTTATATGTAGGATTAGCAAGAATTGATGCTATATAGCTGCAGCTGTCAAATGACTTATGGGTGTGGCTTGTACTCAGGGGGGGGTTCTGGGCAACAGGAAACCCCCCTAAATACGCCCCTGTATACCCATAACCCCCCCCCCCCTCCCATGCCAAATACCCCATGGACATTTACCCACTTCATAAATATTTTAACCTAGCCCTAGCCCTAGCCCATCACCAGCAAACTCCGCACAGAAATGCACAATATCTTCTATAACACCTTCATTCAAATAGCTCACATCTGCCATCCTGACACATACCACACTTCCCCTTGTCACCCAAGAAACCTGCAGATACCATCCTTAACCTAAATCTCACCCCTATATCCCCTGTGTTACTGAATCTTCTCACACATCTTTCTTATCTAAACTTTTCTTTAGCCATTTGAGGCTGGATTTCCCTCCCACTTCTTCCCACCACTTTTCGTTATGAACATCCCTTACACAATTCCTCCATGTCTCACTTGAGCCTACTAACTCTAACTCCTCCCCCCTCCCAACTTCCTTTTCAGCTCACAAAACTCTGCCCACCGACCTGGACAATCACTTAAAGTGCCACAACTTTTTTCACTGGCCATTCTTCACTCTTTCTTTGCAACCTCCATCCAAATAACACTTCCTTTTCTTCCCTTCTCTGCTCCAGTCTCCTCCAGCCCAGCTCTCCTCTTACTGCCACCCATGCAACTGTATTACTCCCTCCAATGAGCTTCCTACCAACATTTTCTTGAATTCTTAGCAAATTCTTGCTGGCTGTCTTTCCTCCTGTCCAGCACACTTAAAGATATTATATCTAGCAACTCCCATAGCTATTAGTTTACCTCTGTCCGTCTCCATCTCTGCATTGCTCATATGGACAATTTTTGCCCTCCATTGCTCTACCTTTTCCTTCATCGTCTCCAAATGAACATTTCCTCTCATCCCTCTGTCAAACTACACCACAAGATATTTGAAGGCATCCACATTCTCCATTCTCTCCTCATTAATCTTCCATTCTCCTCCACTACACTTTCTGCCAACTGTCATGGACTTACTCGTCTCACTATTAAACTTAAATCTCTACTTCATTGCATACTACCCCACCAGATCCAAACTTGTAACCCCACCTGATCTCTCGCTAACAGTACAATATCATCTGCATACAGCAACCTAGCTCGCCATGTTCCTTCCACTTCAATGCCTAAACCTTTTCCCTCCAAATTCAAATCTCATCACATACACACTTCCAGTGTGACTGAGCACCCATCACATGCACACTTCCAGTGTGACTGAGCAACCATCACATGCACACTTCCAGTGTGACTGAGCACCCATCACATGCACACTTCCAGTGTGACTGAGCAACCATCACATGCACACTTCCAGTGTGGACTGAGCACCAATCACATACACACACCCTTCACATGCACACTTCCAGTGTGACTGAGCAACCATCACATGCACACTTCCAGTGTGACTAAACACCCATCACATACACACTTCCAGTGTGACTGAGCACCCATCACATGCACACTTCCAGTGTGACTGAGCACCCATCACATGCACACTTCCAGTGTGACTGAGCACCCATCACATACACACTTCCAGTGTGACTGAGCACCCATCATATACACACTTCCAGTGTGACTGCACCCATCCCATATACACTTCCAGTGTGACTGAGCACCCATCACATGCACACTTCCAGTGTGACTGAGCAACCATCACATGCACACTTCCAGTGTGGACTGAGCACCAATCACATACACACACCCTTCACATGCACACTTCCAGTGTGACTGAGCAACCATCACATGCACACTTCCAGTGTGACTAAACACCCATCACATACACACTTCCAGTGTGACTGAGCACCCATCACATGCACACTTCCAGTGTGACTGAGCACCCATCACATGCACACTTCCAGTGTGACTGAGCACCCATCACATACACACTTCCAGTGTGACTGCACCCATCCCATATACACTTCCAGTGTGACTGAGCACCCATCACATGCACACTTCCAGTGTGACTGAGCACCCATCACATGCACACTTCCAGTGTGACTGCACCCATCACATATACACTTCCAGTGTGACTGAGCACCCATCACATGCACACTTCCAGTGTGACTGAGCACCCATCACATGCACACTTCCAGTGTGACTGAACACCCATCACATACACACTTCCAATGTGACTGAGCACCCATCACATGCACACTTCCAGTGTGACTGAGCACCCATCACATGCACACTTCCAGTGTGACTGAACACCCATCACATACACACTTCCAGTGTGACTGAGCACCCATCACATGCACACTTCCAGTGTGACTGAACACCCATCACATACACACTTCCAGTGTGGACTGAGCACCCATCACATACACACTTCCAGTGTGACTGAGCAACCATCACATGCACACTTCCAGTGTGACTGAACACCCATCACATGCACACTTCCAGTGTGACTGAGCACCCATCATATACACACTTCCAGTGTGACTGCACCCATCACATATACACTTCCAGTGTGACTGAGCACCCATCACATGCACACTTCCAGTGTGACTGACCATCCATCACATGCACACTTCCAGTGTGACTGAACACCCATCACATACACACTTCCAGTGTGACTGAACACCCATCACATGCACACTTCCAGTGTGACTGAGCACCCATCACATGCACACTTCCAGTGTGACTGAACACCCATCACATACACACTTCCAGTGTGACTGAACATCCATCACATACACACTTCCAGTGTGACTGAGCACCCATCACATATACACTTCCAGTGTGACTGAACACCCATCATATACACACTTCCAGTGTGACTGCACCCATCACATATACACTTCCAGTGTGACTGAGCACCCATCACATGCACACTTCCAGTGTGACTGAGCAACCATCACATACACACTTCCAGTGTGACTGAGCACCCATCACATGCACACTTCCAGTGTGACTGAGCACCCATCACATGCACACTTCCAGTGTGACTGAACACCCATCACATACACACTTCCAGTGTGACTGAACACCCATCACATACACACTTCCAGTGTGACTCAGCACCCATCATATGCACACTTCCAGTGTGGCTGAGCATGGAGTAGCCATGCAGCAGAGGTGTGGTGGACAGGAGGACGTATACATGCAGGAAGTTGGAGGCAGCACAGATAAGAGTGAGCAGGAGATTGTTGGGGACTAGCAGTACATTAGCAGGAGTCGCAGAACTGGGCTGGAGGAAGCTGGAAGAGAGGGGGGAAGAGATGAAGGTGTTACTTGGTAAGAGATTAGAGATGATGCAGGAGAGTAGGTTGGTGTAGACTGTAGTTAGATAAAGGAAGAAAGGGCAGAAGGATAAGGTGTGGGAAGAATATGAGGCTTTGAAGAGACAATATGAGTTATGTAATGATGTCGGGTCAATGTACAGGTCCTGGGGAAGGAAAAGATTGAGGCAAGAAATGGTACACATTAGCAAAGAATTGTACAAGGGTGGAGAGGTGTGTAAGGTCTGTGCAAGGTCAGAGGTTGATGCTCAGACTGAGGACTGATTCAGCAGTGTTGTTATGGACAAGAAGACATGCAGAATGAACAGTAATGAGAGATGTATACTGTGCGATGATGAAGATGAGGTAGGGGAGGATGTCTATTTCATGGTTGACTGCAAGGAATTTGAGAGGGGTAGGCAAGTGCTGGTGAACAAGGTGCACAGAATTATGGGGGTGAAGTGTGGCTGGGTGAATTTGGAAAAGTTGGTATAGAGGGAAAGGTGGCTGTTGGGAACAGGTGTGGAGTGGTTAAGTAAGGAGATTTCAGTGTTCTCGCCAGGGCATTTAAGTGTATCACCGATATCCCTTCGAAATTAGGCATATCGGCCAATACAGTTTATAACTCAAAGTTCATTTTTTGTGTGCAAATTTTGATGATTATACATATTGTGTGGTTGGTGAACAGTTCTAGCTCCTAGATAGTTCTTGTCGTCTCACAGGTGAGAGCATTAGAAGTCCGGATGAGGGCTGAGCTCAAATGAGCACAGGAAGGTTGGCATTGTTATAAAAAATGGAAGTTGAACTTTCCCTGGATGTTGTAGTTGGAGGATAGGCAAGGTGTGGCATGTTCGCTCTGCTGATAATGGCCTAGGAAGATCGCCACTGGCCAAGCATTATGTATCAACTTGCCCACATGACTCTAACAAAGCAGAGCTTAGGGCATGATGCAGTGCATAGGAGAGATTGTAGTTTAGCCATCAACCTAAGGAGTCTTTTTTCCTTCCCTTCCTCTCTCGGTGCTTATGGAACCATTTCTTCCAGAATCATCATTGTAGACGGACTAAGACGGTACACAACAGTTACTTCACCCATGAAATATTAGACATTAATATGAGCATTCAGGCTTCATATAATTTGTAGAATGTGTCAATCATATTATGCACTGCTTGTTGTATGATTCTCTATTGATTCATCTAGTAACAATATAATTATTGTACCTCCTGCAACCTGTAAAGAATGCAAGACCAAAAACACAGACCTTCAGAGTATCATGGTTTATTGTCCACTACTCCAATATGACATGCCAGGAGAACACTGGATGTTGGAGGAGGTGAGTGGTAGTGAAGTGGTGCAGAAACTGTATGGGGAGGTGTGGATGGATTTTCATCCCCCCTCCCCCCGAACAGCTGAATTGTAATATATCTGGGCTGAAATTTAGTGTTTGAGCGTTGATGTATAACTTATTATGTATATGTGGTGGCCTTGTCTGACTCAACATTATTATAATACCATACAATATTAATAATAATAATAAACATAATAATAATAATAACAACAACAACAATAATAGCAATAATAATAATAATAATAATAATAATAATAATAATAATAATAATAATAATAATAATAATAATAATAATAATAATAATAATAATAATAATAATAATAATAATAATAATAATAATAATAATAATAATAATAATAATAATAATAAAAATAAAAATAATAATAATAATTTATTACAACAATAGCAACAAAACAATAGCAACAACAGTAATAACACACAATACTTGAAGAAAAATCTTATAATCATTACTACATTTCTGAACTGAGGTCTCCTTTCACAAGATTGTGAAGACAGTGACCAACCATCTATCATCACCTCAAAAGACGACATATGGTTGGAGTTACCTGCTTCTCAATTCCCAAGACTGAAACCTAGCCCATCATCATCTGTCCAATCCTGTCATGTTTCCAATGCACTGATCACACCATTGATTCAGTATTCTATTGAATATCCATTTCCATATTTACTATGTGTCCAGTCATTCTGAGGAACTTAGCATTTCCCAGATAAAGTCTAGCAGAAGAGCACCAAATGAGGACAAGGAACATGTTCCATGACACACACACACAAGCCCCCCCAAAAGTATTGATCTCCCTATGTTATTCTCACAAATACCTTGTTATAGCAAGGTAGCTACCTACATTCATCAGCTCTGGCTTTGTATAAAACACTGCTGTATTATATTTTATAAGTAACTCGGGTATGATTTGCAACGGAATTTCATTAGTATTACCAACTTGCAATTACTACATAAATGTACTAAGTCTATATACATCTTTTCACTCGAAGTTTCTCTTCAACTGGAGAGCCAAATAACTGTACCCAACTTCAGACAGAACCTCAATGAGTCTCTTCCAGGAATTGGTATTTGTATCTTCTAACCATTTGTTCATGACTTCTGTGAGACACGCTTCAACTCCTCCTTGTGGCATATGATTCATTTGAATTGTATGCAACCTCTCACCTAACCCGAAGGCAATCGCCACTTTTTTCCAATCACCTGACACTTTTTCGATAATAAATATCTTGCCATCCTTAGTCTTAAGTGTTTGTAGCTCTGTCAATGAGGGGGTTGAGTCTGTGTAAAAACAGCAAAAAGGGGGGGGGGGGAATTGACAAAATGTTATTTAAATGTCAACAATCATGATGACAATGTACAGCAATGATATTCACGAGTTTGGTAAGCTGAGCGCTAATTACATAAAACAACATGAAAAAAGCAGTGCCTAACAGCTAATGGACTTAACAGAGAGCACACATCTTGGGACTCCTCTTACAATACACACCAGTCATTCGATTGGCAATTGTTAAATTCTTGAGTTACCCCGGTTCCCTTTTTTTATAGAGTAAGAACTAGTTGTGTCTCTAAAGATGCTGCCTTGGGGTACGATTAATGTAGACATTGTTGAAGAATAAAGACACTTAAGAAGCTGCACACCATCCAGCATTAACCTTGACCCTAACATTCCCAGCCACAATTGAGAGGCACTGTAAATCAAGGAATGTGATGAATAAAATAGTGGAGTTATATACATGCTGGCATGATTCATTTCAGTATTACCAAATAGTTATATACATGCTGGCACGATTCATTTCAGTATTACCAACTAGTTATATACATGCTGGCATGATTCATTTCAGTATTACCAACAGTTATATACATGCTGGCACGATTCATTTCAGCATTACCAACTAGTTATATACATGCTGGCATGATTCATTTCAGTATTACCAACAGTTATATACATGCTGGCACGATTCATTTCAGTATTACCAACTAGTTATATACATGCTGGAATGATTCATTTCAGTATTACCAACTAGTTATATTCATGCTGGCATGATTCATTTCAGTATTACCAACTAGTTATATACATGCTGGCACGATTCATTTCAGTATTACCAACTAGTTACATACATGCTGGCACAATTCATTTCAGTATTACCAACTAGTTATATACATGCTGGCATGATTCATTTCAGTATTACGAACTAGTTATATACATGCTGGCATGATTCATTTCAGTATTACCAACTGGTTATATACATGCTGGTACGATTCATTTCAGTATTACGAACTAGTTATATACATGCTGGCATGATTCATTTCAGTATTACCAACTGGTTATATACATGCTGGTACGATTCATTTCAGTATTACCAACTAGTTATATACATGCTGGCATGATTCATTTCAGTATTACCAACTAGTTATATACATGCTGGCACGATTCATTTCAACTAGTTACATACATGCTGGCACAATTCATTTCAGTATTACTATATACATGCTGGCATGATTATTACCAACTAGTTATATACATGCTGGCACGATTCATTTCAGTATTACCAACTAGTTATATACCTGCTGGCATGATTCATTTCAGTATTACCAACTAGTTATATACATGCTGGCACGATTCATTTCAGCATTACCAACTAGTTATATACATGCTGGCATGATTCATTTCAGTATTACCAACAGTTATATACATGCTGGCACGATTCATTTCAGTATTACCAACTAGTTATATACATGCTGGCATGATTCATTTCAGTATTACCAACTAGTTATATTCATGCTGGCATGATTCATTTCAGTATTACCAACTAGTTATATACATGCTGGCACGATTCATTTCAGTATTACCAACTAGTTACATACATGCTGGCACAATTCATTTCAGTATTACCAACTAGTTATATACATGCTGGCACGATTCATTTCAGTATTACGAACTAGTTATATACATGCTGGCATGATTCATTTCAGTATTACCAACTGGTTATATACATGCTGGTACGATTCATTTCAGTATTACCAACTAGTTATATACATGCTGGCATGATTCAATTCAGTATTACCAACTAGTTATATACATGCTGGCACGATTCATTTCAGTATTACCAACTAGTTATATTCATGCTGGCATGATTCATTTCAGTATTACCAACTAGTTACATACATGCTGGCACGATTCATTTCAACTAGTTACATACATGCTGGCACAATTCATTTCAGTATTACTATATACATGCTGGCATGATTATTACCAACTAGTTATATACATGCTGGCATGATTCATTTCAGTATTACCAACTAGTTATATACATGCTGGCATGATTCATTTCAGTATTACCAACTAGTTATATACATGCTGGCACGATTCATTTCAGTATTACCAACTGAGTTATATACATGCTGGCATGATTCATTTCAGTAATACCAACTAGTTATATACATGCTAGCATGATTCATTTCAGTATTACCAACTGAAGCTTCTCAAGTTCTAACGTGACAGTGATATTGTTGATGATGGAATGAAACTACATCGAGTTATCAGTGACTCACCTAATCCAGAAGTGGATCGACTGGTAGCAGAGCTTGTGCTAGCTGGAGCAGGTGAAGAGCAGATATAATCACACCAACATGTATATTGTATCTCAAGTCATGCACCAGCCTCCCACTAAAACACATGCACAGGTATGGTTAGGTTCAAAATTCATAGGCCCACCTGGTTGTCGTTAGACCACATGCTACCTGGTACATATTCATGTGAGCCCATCATAACAAGTTTACCAAAATACTCGTTGTTAAGCTTCCCTGCGATAAGCTAAACCATAAAATCTGCGCCGCAAAGTAGCATGGGGTCCACTATGCTGCTCTTTACAACCCAAGATTAGACAGAGTACACATGTTACTAGAATATTCTTCTTTTTGCCAAGTTGGTACAGCCACCATCGAATGACTTGTAATGTGCATTATTCGCCCATGTGCAAGATTGGGAGGGCTGGGAATTGGAATCCTTGAAGATATGCAGACAAGGTATATATTTACTGCTTCTCTACAAGTGACGAAATCACTCCAGGTGCATATCGTAATGCAAGATGAGGATTACAGATGTGAGAATTGTTGCAAAACATCGCAAATCTAAAGCTCAAGCATTCACAAGGATGACGAAAGGAAGAGCATTATGGAGGCAAACAAAATGGAGGCAAACTCCTGCCCAGCGCTTTGAGGAGAGCAATGGACCTGACTGAAGGGAAAGGATTGTCAACCTGGTCATGCCTTCATATTTCACAAGAATGAATTTCATGATGCCACTGCCTCGTGTATGGCTGGGCACCTTCCAAAGTGTCCACTTTATGTGCCTGTGGAGGCAATCTTTTGGTGGAACATGCCTAGTCTAATGTCAGAGGTAGGTATGGGTGTGGGGTGTGTGTGTGTGGGTGTGTGTGTGGGGGGGGGGGGGGGGGGGGGGCTGTCAATCTGGAACAATGTGTTTCATGACCTGATTGCCATACTAACTAGTGTGCCAAGATGTTTGCATAGAGCCAGAACAACAACCAGTGAGAGCAGAAATACTGATGGCTGCCTCATCCCTACTCTCAAGATGGAGGCGTGGCTAGACATAGCAAGAAAATGACTTGTCACCTCTAGGGAGAAGCATTTGAGAGAAGCTGTTTTCATGCTAGGGTCTTTGACCCCCATGCACCTCCAAGCGAAAGAAGCCAATTATCAGCTTGCTAACGAGAGCATGAGAAACTGTAGAAGCATGTATATGATCAAAGTTACAGAGAAGTTGAACATGACACTTTCACACCTTCAGTGGTTTCTGCAACGGGTGGTACGGCCAATGAAGCCAAGACAATTTACGAAAGATGTCTTCTTTTCTGGGCCCAAAATGGGATCACCATTCCCCCTATAGCAGCACTGCATCCTGGTTATGTCACTTGGAACTCTCACTTCCTTCAAGCAGAGCTATTCAGTCCATCAGAGCAGCTCCCTCTTGTGTGTTCTTGACTTAACTGAATCAAATGTCTTTAACTCATTCTCTGTTGTGTCAACCTTATTAGAGCTATGCTGTTGTCCTTAACAAAAAATGTGACAAACAATATAATTATAGAGACGCATACAAACTTAAACAAATAGCAGATAGTCAGCCAGAGCTAACTCACTCATTGATTCTTTGAAGTGAGTGAGTTGTGGAGCATACATACAAATGTTAGGGCAGGTCAATCTGGAAGTGGACATGTTGCGCGTGCTTATTTAATTGCTGATTCACCTTTCATGGGATCGGTCCCTAAGAAGCCAAGGTGATGATATATATTAGGGGGGGGGGGGGGGTAGAGTATGTCTTTTTTGTTTGTTTGTTCTACAATTAGGGGGTGGGGCATATCCAGCCCGGGCCCTAGCCCAGCTCGTTCAGCATCCAATCCTCATTGTAGCTGCAAGTAGAACAAGGAAGCCATCTTTCCTAAATATTTTTCCTAAATATTAACTCATAAAACTTACTTCAATGACAGTGAAGAATCTAGAGAAATATGCAGCCCTTATCATCATACTGTGTAGCAACTATGAGACTAATTTAGTTGTCCAAGCTTTTTCAAAGATCATACACTTATATATGTATATATATATATGTATACATTAATTGTATAATTATGCAGAACACAACCAGATTGCTGGCCCAAACTGTTTACACCAATCATCATATTTGAGTGTGTGATTATAAATGGTTAAGGGTCTTCTATCTGCTTGTAGTCCACAATTTTACTAAAATTGAACTCACCAGTGTCACTCCCCCTCCCAAGACCTATCAGGGAAGCAACCAATCATAATTAAGTGTATCATGTCAATTCACATACACACACACACACACTGACACACACACACACAGCACATAAGGTTATTTCTCCGCTACTATAAAAATTTATTTGAAGTGGGTGGGCTACATTTGAATATGAATATTGTTTTGCCCCTCATATCTTAAGGGGTGGGCTACAGTTGGATATGAATATCGCTTTCCACTCATATTTTAAGGGTGTAGGCTACAGATGGAATTGAATATTTTTTCCCCCTCACATTTTATTAGAAGTTTAAGGTATATACAGAGATATACTTTAGCAGTGGAGTAGGAAGGGGGAAATATTGGGCAGGGGGAGGAGGGGGGCAGGTCAGGATAGAGATACCATATATGCAGGGGCGGTTCGGTCAATTTTGAGGCAGTCAGGCCAGGACGTGGGTGTGGCTTTTCGGTCATATTCAAGAAGAAGAAGTTACATATATATAGTTCTGTATATGAACACGTTTGTTGTTACATTTTACAGCAATAAAGCAAAAAGAAGTGGTCAAAATACACCAAATCTTGTAGTCTACATTCACCTTTACTTATATACAAAGTCATAGGCAATATCACACAAATTAATTTTGTCCGTGAGGTCTTTGTGCACGTGTAGCACCATCAAGTTGTTCAATCTTTCCTGTAGCATGGTGGAACGCAGATATAACTTGACTCGACGCATGGCACTAAATGAACATTCGCTAGCACTATTTGTAGCTGGCATCACTAATATAAGCTTAACCAAAATAGTAACTTCATTCATCAAATCCATTTCTCCTTGTGAAATATTCTGTAGGTATGACTTTTCCCCCTCAGGTATGGTGGAGCTGAGAATGCAGAGCTGAGTGGCCAGATTGGTCTCATTGAGGTCATCCTTATATACTTCAAGCACACTCCTAAGTTCTTCCGAATAATCTTTCTTCAGGACTACTTTAACAAGAACAGTTTCCAAGCAAGAATAAATCTTATATCCAGGTTGATCAAACCTATCCTCTATTGCTTGCACCAAAAGATCCAGAGCTTCATAATATACCTGCCTGTACTTGTCTTTTGGACTGGGAGGATACTCGGATGGAGCACTCCCTTGTTCAAACGTTTTGGAACTTTCCTTCTTCTTGGCTAGACAGGATCATTCACTTCGACATCGGATGCCAATGATTTCACCTTGTCCCAAAAATTATTGAAGCTTTCTTCGTTTCTAATGCTCTGAAGTGTCCTCTTAGTTTGTTCAGCTATTAATTGGCCCTCAGCTGCTGAGTAATTCTTCTTTGGTAGAGTCCTACTTAAATTGTCAGAATGATGAAGTAGACTTTCACCCAGAACAAGACCAAATAAGAACTCAAACAGCTGCATTTGAGCAGCAACACCCCTGATATGAGCGATCACTTCAGTATCATGAACCAAAGCAACTGCTTGACAAACCTCCTGGAGAACAGAATAATTTCGAAGGATGCTCTGCATAGAGTCTGCCCATACAGTCCACCTAGTAGGATACAACACTGGACTACCAGAGGTGCCATTTCATCCTTCAGCTTCTTGAAAATGTTTTCTCTTCGTGGGGATTTTCACTAATTTGGTGATCTCATGAGTGGTTTCTAATGCCTCTTTCATCGTTAGACGATTTCTTCAGGGTGTCAGACACTGCCAAATTCAAACTATGACCATAACAATGCGTAAAAAAAGCATTAGACTGTTCGGTCTGAATAAGAGTTGCCACTCCCCGTCTTATCCCACTCATATTACTTGCTCCTTCATAGCACTGACCCCTCACTTTCGTCAGTGAAATATTTAACCGAAGCAGTGTGTCCTTGATAACTGCAACTATGGATTTAGCCTCTATAGTAGATACTTCATAGAGCCCAATAAATTCCTCGTGGACCTGAAGTTCATCGTCTACCCATCGTATTACATATTACAACGACAACCTACAGATTGATGCAATATATAATATAACTCTTATTAACAGTTAGAGAATATTAATAGTTAGATATTAACAATACCTGATTTTTGTTAGTGACATCGGTACACTCATCCATCAGGATGGTAATGAACTATGTCACTTGAAGATTTCTCGATATTGATCTGTGTTAGTGACATCGGTACACTCATCCATCAAGATGGTAATGAACTATGTCACTTGAAGATTTCTCGATATTGATCTCAGTGCCATTAACTTCAATAACTCATTCTGGCTATCATGACTTAGATAAACCTCAGTCTTCTTCGTTAACCATTCCTGACACTGTATTGGGTCAAAATAAACATTATAGTGTATAATAAAGTATAGTGTTTAGAGGCATGATGCTGAACTTATGAGGTGTCTGTTTATTATAATGACAACAATAATAGCTAACATGAAATACTTCGAATCATCTTCACTAATAAGTTTCATGAGTTGAATCAGATTGCCCTCATTCTTGTCATCATGCCCTCGGATTCCACAACCCTGCCTGGCAAGAAATTTCAAAGCACTCAAAATCTTCAGAAGGCAATGACGATTGTTGGCTTTCTCAGTAGCTAATGTACTGGAGAGCATCTCCTCCACATTTCGAGTAGACGTTGGCAATGTGATGAGCTTCTCCACAGCAATTTTGTGACAGACACTCTTCTCATGCTTACGAAATGCTACTGTCCCATCCTTCCAATTTGTAAAACCTCGACCAAGCTACACAGTGGTTTAAAATGCAAACAGTAATAATAATTATAATTATAGCTAAAATATAAAACAATAACGTACAAAGACACCATGAGGATCAGTGGTAGCTCCGTTTTATGCTTCTCTCCTAATAGCTCTGCAACAGAGATGGCAAACTACTGAGTCCTTAGCTTCACTGTAGTGCAGCCAGGACCAAGAACGAAACCAACTTGCTTGACAAGCTCTCAAGATTCCCTTCGTGCCAAACGCTCTCTTAGGGAAAGTGAAAGAATCGGGCTGGTGAGGAGAACCTGGAAGATCTTCCACCGCGTCCGTTAAAGAGACGATTTCTGAGCTAACACTCGCTAAAGATATTTTGAACATTTACCAATAGGTCGGCACGTGGGAAAATATAAACCACACCCATCACTTTTGCTGAAAAGTAGTACGGCCACGCCGCCCATGATATGTGGCCGTTTTCACCATTAGAATAGGAATACATGTAGTAGAGCTTGACACTATATGCACAATCATGATATAATATATATATAGCTACTTGTCAGGGAGTGATAATCCAGCCAATCACCTAGCCATGGCATAGACTATTCTATCAGTATACTAGAGATTGTGAATAACGTGATCATTGTCTTCTCCCATTCAGGGCTGTGGTGGTTGTGGCTGGCTGACTGTGCATGTGTTGGATTATCAGGGAGTGGTGGTATGTCTATGTCAGGGAATGGTGGTGTTTTCCCTGACACTACTATGTGAATCATCAGTTTAGTCATCATCAGCAAATACTTTATCCCCAAATTGTCCTAGATAAAATAATGGTCATAAGTTATGGAATGTAAGCTAAAAATATAGTCACAGCGTGAGCGTGTAATGCAATAATACAGTGGAGTGTAATTTTCCTGTTCAATTAATATTTACTTGGCAAATAAACTTGAGAATACTAATGGTGTGGGAGGGACAACTCTCCCACTCCCTTCATTCCAACTTGTGTAATTCTAGACATAAAGATAGTTGTTGTTTTGAAATTGAATGTAATAATAAACATCCACATATAATAGAGTACCATGTCTATTTTGTCACACTGTTTATCAACATGATGTGTGTGTGGATGTTGCCTATTTTGGAATGATCTGCATTAGTGGGTGAGTGCTTATGTCCTGGATTAGTGGGCGGGTGCTTATGTCCTGGATTAGTGGGTGGGTGCTTATGTTCTGGATTAGTGGGCGAGTGCTTATGTCCTGGATTAATTAGTGGGTGCTTATGTCCTGGATTAATGGGTGGGTACTTATGTGTCCTGGATTAGTGGGCAGGTGCTTATGTCCTGGATTAGTGGATGGGTGCTTATGTCCTGGATTAGTGGGTGGGTGCAGCTCTGGATTAGTGGGTGAGTGCTTAGGTCCTGTTGATTAGTAGGCGGGTGCTTATGTCCTGGATTAGTGGGTGGGTGCTTATGTCCTGGATTAGTGGGCGGGTGCATATGTCCTGGATTAGTGGGTGGGTACTTATGTGTCCTGGATTAGTGGGCAGGTGCTTATGTCGTGGATTAGTGGGTGGGTGCTTATGTCCAGGATTAGTGGGTGGGTGCTTATGTCCTGGATTAGTGGGTGGGTGCAGCTCTGGATTAGTGGGTGGGTGCTTATGTCCTGGATTAGTGGGCGGGTGCTTATGTCCTGGATTAGTGGTTGGGTGCTTATGTCCTGGATTAGTGGGTGGGTGCTTATGTTCTGGATTAGTGGGCGAGTGCTTATGTCCTGGATTAATTAGTGGGTGCTTATGTCCTGGATTAGTGGGTGGGTACTTATGTCCTGGATTAGTGGGCGAGTGCTTATGTCCTGGATTAGTGGGTGGGTGCTTATGTCCAGGATTAGTGGGTGGGTGCTTATGTCCTGGATTAGTGGGCGGGTGCTTATGTCCTGGATTAGTGGTTGGGTGCTTATGTCCTGGATTAGTGGGTGGGTGCTTATGTCCTGGATTAGTGGGTGGGTACTTATGTCCTGGATTAGTGGATGGGTACTTATGTCCTGGATTAGTGGGTCGGTGCTTATATCCTGGATTAGTGATTAGTGGGTGGTTTCTTATGTCCTGGATTAGTGGGTGGGTGCTTATGACCTGGATTAGTGGGTGGGTGCTTATGTCCTGGATTAGTGGGTGGGTGTTTATGTCTTGGATTAGTGGGTGGGTGCTTATGCTCTGGATTAGTGTGTGGGTGCTTATATCCTGGATTAGTGTGTGGGTGCTTATGTCCTGGATTAGTGGGTGGGTGCTTATGTCCAGGATTCGTGGGTTGGTGCTTATGTCCTGGATTAGTGGGCGGGTGCTTATATCCGGGATTAGTGTGTGGGTGCTAATGCTCTGCATTAGTGGGTGGGTGCTTATGTCCTGGATTAGTGGGTGGGTGCTTATGTCCTGGATTAGTGGGCGGGTGCTTATGTCCTGGATTAGTGGGCGGGTGCTTATGTCCTGGATTAGTGGGTGGGTGCTTATGTCCTGGATTGGTGTTAGTAAACATTTAGAGGAGTAGCAAAAAAAGAAAGAAATTATATTCAGTTGACATAATAAAATTAAAATCACCTTCTCAATAATCAACTTCAATTTTTATTTTCTCGACGTTTCGCCGAAGACTAGAGCACCTAGTCAAAACGTCGAGTTAATAAAAATTGAAGTTGATTATTGATAAAGTGATTTTAAGTTTAGCAATAGCACTCAATTAGAAATGACATGTCCAAAATAGTTAATCCGCTTTTCATTTCTTTCAATAAATTCCTTCATGATGCCATGCATGTTGAGGCTATCAGTTCTGTCCCGATGTATGTAGAGCAGCATATGATTTACACATTGCTGTGACATTGAATTTCTCAAGTAAGCTTTTAATTCGCTAAGAGATGAAAAACTTCGCTAAGCTGAAGCAGTGGTGACAGGTAAATAGAGCTTAAGCAGCTTATAAACATCTGTAATAAATGTTTTTAAGCGAGGCTGCATGTTGAATACATCACAAATTGTTTGGATTCGTGTGACTTTCTTAACTGGAATTCCATCCAGAGTGATTAGACTTTATAGCATCTGGAAGGAGCTGAAGGTGAAGCTTTAACTTTTAATATCTCTTTGGTAAATATCAACTATTTGTTCAGACAGTGTGACTTGTTTGCCTTTTGCACTATCAATCAACAGTCTCTCGACACTTCTCACATGCGAGGATGCTTCCAGTGTTACTAACTTGAAGTGCCTCATAATTATGTGTGCAGACTGTCCACCTCATTGAGCAAAGAGTACGAATTCCAGATTTTGATGTGTCTTCTTGCTGACTTTGAACTTTTTCAAATACTACTTGCCTCTTTGTTGAATATTTTATCAATTGGATCACTTCCATAGCAAAATTTAAGGCTTCCTTTATACACTTGCTATTTCTGGCAATATCTTGCAGGCACTAGTTAACACAATGAGCAAGACAGTGAACAGAAATAGCAGATCTATTTTCATCTTCAAATTGTTTGGCAACACCACTAACATGACCCTGAAAATTTCTTCCCCCATTATATCCCTGACCCCAGCTATATTCAAAAGGAATGCCTAAAGAAACTAAGCGATCTTTCAGTGATAAGAAGATACATTCAGCTATAGCAGCATCAAGTTTAACGAGGCCAAAAAAATCGTCATTAATATCATAATTTTATGACACCCATCGCAGAGTGAGACATCCCTTGTTTCATCAGCTAAGAGTGAAAACCACTGCTGAGAAAGTAAATTGCCAATCATTGAACGTTATACTTTATGAGCCATTAGCTGAATCATTTCGTTGATTATTTCTGGGAGACTGACATTTTTGGGTTTCTACCCAAGATTTTTTTTACCCGCTTGAGCATAACAGTCAAATTTGAGCCACCAATATGGTCATTTCTGACAGAAATACCATTCGCAATAAATATCGCAAAGCAGAAAACTGCTTTATCAGACTCTTTCTCCTAATATTGTCAGCTTGACTCTGAAGCATTTCAGATACAGGTGTAGACTTCACTGAAATATGAGCTGCTACAGCATCCCTGTGACCCTGAGAACACTCATGCTCTTTAAGTCTTATAGTAGCTTTTTTCCAATTAGAAAAACCATCTCTGTTAAAGGCTGATTGAGCTTTTGTGCTCATAACTGTAACTTTTCATTCAACGGCTGTTTGACAATAATAGCAAAATACTTTTAACGAGGTAGAGCAAAAGCGAATCCACGTGAATGACTTATACCAAGATGCCATGAAGCGCCTTTTCTGGAGATTTCTTTCAGAACCGTACTTTTTTCTGGTTTTGCTTAGCAAAAAACTTCATCTGTTGGTTGGTAGATTATTCTTTTGGTACAACACAAACTATTGCAGATGTTGGAGATTCCGGGTAAGGAAGAACTACCAGTAGTAGACACACTTCCATCCGACTCATCACTATGATCACGAGTTAAGATATCAGAAACAAATTTACTCACCCCTATCACTCAATTCTTCATTATCATTGATAGCATCTGTTGAGTATTTATTAACTGACCCAGCCAATAGCTATACACAATTAAAACAAACCTTTAGATGTACTTGGTTCAACTGTGGGATGAAAGAAAGATTTGTTGCCCAACTGACTATCTTTTTTCTTCTCTTTGCTGGATTCATTTTTAAAATATTCCACATGTATAGTCAATTAAATAGAACAGAAGAAAACACTATTTTGTGTGCATCGAAGTGTTAGCCTAAAGTAACAAGGTGTTAGCCATTGAAAAATAATTTAATACTTGGCCATCAATAATATGATAGCAAAGATAAAATATTATGACAGCAGAAATATGGGGGGACAGTGCCCCCCCAAATGCAATATTGCAGCTGCCCCCCCCTTGTTCCTACTCCACTGGATATTGTAGAACTACATAAAGACCCTGAACTCTACTAATTTATCTGTGGTCCTTGAAGTATGGGCCTTGGTTGGGCATAGCTGAGCATATCCATGAATTCTGCATGCAGAGAACCAACATGACCCTAGTGAAAATCTTCCATGCAGCTCTTCATTACTCTTATGGAGTGCTGCAAGCCACAATAGTTGATACGGATGTTAGCTCACCACAAGCTAACTTAGTAGTAACACAGAATGTACTACATACACCCAAGATTTTTCTCCTAATTAAATGTTGTTTGAAAGTCTCCAAAGTGTGTCTCTGTACCTTGAATCTGACCTTGAATCTGCGAAGGAAAAAAAACTATATCGCATTGACTGGCATGCCGCCACCACCAGTTAGATGACCCTTTACCATATATACCAAGCTTCCTTTTCTAAAAGGTAAAGGGTCTTCGTTTGGGTTCTGTCCTAGAAGTTTTACCTAATATCAAGTTGGCCAAGATAAAGTAATAGAATATCTTTAGAATATATTGAGCTGAAGATACACGCTGCTGCATGATGATCTGCCTGGCCTTCAGAGCTGCTCCTTTAATTAAATAGGCTGCCAGCCATCAGCCCAGTGATAATGACCTTATATGCAAGTGCTGAGAGTGCAGGAGGTGGTTACATTCTGTGGTACAAAGTGGTTATGCATGCACAATCCTAACAGATGTGTGGTTGTGTGGTGGTAGCTGCGTGATGGTGCGGTGGTAGCTGCATGATGGTGTGGTGGTAGCTGTGTTATCTTGGCCTAGCAGCTAATTGAGTCCAAGTTCCATATGCTGCTGCAGTCCCATGTGTGTTGTTGGGGTTGCCCTGGCATCAGAGATCCGCAACACAGATAAATACAACAAAAATGTAGTTGTCTATTGTTGTCTTTTGATTGTGTAGTGCATGTATGACACTCTGTACTAATTGGCATACTGTCTAGTTAGCAGTGGCAGAGAACCTGGGGGGGCAGGGAGAGCTGGAGCCCCCCACAATTTTGGTAAGTGGGGGGCACAAAGTATCCGTGGAATGCTTACAGAATGTGCTGTGTAGCTTGGCTATGAAATCCTGTCAATGGACTATAGCTACATAGCACTACGTGCAGAACAAACTTACAATCGATAAACCCATCCATGTGTACCTCCTCTCTCAAGGGTTTTGGGTTCAGAGTATCTCCCCCATAAGCATAGATATATAGCCCCCCACTTTTTGGATAGCAATAGTAATTATTAACAACTTAATGCTCTAAAATAACACCTTAGCACCTTCTGTTCTGTTCTTTTGTAAACACATTAACACCACTACCAGATAACATTACATACACATGATATAATTCATTGCTGTACTTGGAACCAAGCAAGCCAGACTCCACAATGGCAAATAGACAGGCAACTTTATTTAGTGTTATGTCAGCTCTATAGCCCAAGAGAGGATGAGAAAGTGAGGAAGTAGTGTCTGAAGAGGTTATTATCGATGCTACCAATGATATATCAGTATCTGAACTAGAAGATTCGAGAGTTGAAGATGAGAATAAGGTATATAGGCTCATCAGAAACTTTGGATACAATTCCAGGTTGTTCATCTCAGTGCTGTGGTAATGAAGAAAAAACTTTTCAGCCTTAAGATAAGCCTTCACTTCAGTTGTTAGTGCCAAAAATCGAAATTTTCAGTCAAGTTGGTATAAGCAGTATCCATGGCTAAGTGTATGCATCCAAAGAAATGCCTAAACTGTCGATATGCTGTTAAGCACAATTGGCTCACATGGGAGGAAATACTTTCACTGAAAAAGGATTTCAAAATTGGAAGAAAGCTATTGAGAAGTTCACAAGTCATGAAGGCTCTCTATCCCACAGGGAAGCAAAGGTGAAATGAATGACGAAAGGAAGTACTACAATTGGGAATCAGTTAAGTTTACAAACATTGCAAGTTCAACAGACAAGAAGATCAGGTCTTCTGTGCCAATTGAGGGCAGACAATATCTTGCTCGCCAGGCAATTGCATTTCAAGGCCACACTAAGCTAGAAGGTAACCTTAAGCAACAACTGCTTACATGGAGCCACGAAGTTGAGGAACTTAAAATCTGGGTCAATTCTAATAAGTTCACTTGCCATCAAACGGTAAATGAGATAATTTCAATTATGGGTCAGAATTTATTGCGTACTCTTTAGAAAATACGAGGAAATAATCCTGCACTGGTTCTCAGTAATTGCAGACAAAGCCACTGATAAATAGTGCACAGCTGAACCCGTCGATTCGTTGGGTAAATAACAACTATGAAGTTTTTGAGGACACTGTAGGATTATTCAGAGACCAAATACAAGAGCAGAAACTTTATTCACAGTGACCTTACAAGATGCAATCTTCCATTTAGTTTATGTCGTGGACAAGTGTATGATAGTGGATCAAACATGCAGGGAAAGAGATCAGGTGTAGCAGCCAGATTTCTGAGTGAGAATCCAGCAGCCATTCCTGTACACAGTTTAGCTTGAATCTGTGTCTTCAGGGAATTGGAATAAATGTAGTGTGTATCAGGCATGCTATAGAAATAGTGAAGGAAGTTGGTAAACTCATTCTGTATTCTCCAAAGCGACTTCATCTCTTCTCTTCAACTCTTCAACGAGCATATGACAGTGGAGTGAGCCTAAAGTTGTTGTGCCCAACAAGATGGACAGCTCGAACAGTAGCAACCGATGCTATACTCAAAGATTATAATGTTCTACTGGAAGTTTTGGAATAAATTCATGAGACCCACCCCCAATGAGTACGGACTTCAGGCTTGCTACATTTATTGGAGAAATTTAATACACTTTTTGGGCTGAAGTTAAGTTATCTCTTATTTAGTGCAGCTGAACAGTTATCACTTTGTCTCCAAAAGAAGAACATAGCCATTCAGGTTGCTTTGTCAGCAGTGGAAGCAGCAAAGGAACATTTCAAACATTTAAGATCAGACGAGGAGTTCAATGGATTCTACGAGAAAGCACTCAGATTTGCAGAAGAAAAGGAAATTGAGCAACCAGTGCTTCCTAGAAATAGAAGGCGACCTCAGTGACATTACACTGGAAGTGACCCACACCATTTTTCTTCAGTGCAAGAGTATTACAGAAAAATGTAGTATGAAGCCTGTGACCTGTTATCTGGTGAACTCCAATGTCGATTTGAAACCAAACAAATTCCATTTGTTGTATCAATTGAGCAAGCATTAATCAAGGCAGCAAATAAGGTGGATTTCCAAAGTGAATTGAAAAAAGTTGGAGAATCATGCTTCAAAGACGATTTAGATGGTTCTGAGTTGAACATACAGCTGCCACTTCTTCACGAGATTATCAAGAAAGCCAAACCAGAGGTAAGAAGTGTCACTTCATTACACACTATATGTGATGCTATGAATACCATTGAGGTTTTCAAGGAACTCTTACCAGCTGTACACAAGTTGCTTCGCCTGTATTTGACAATACCAATAACCGCCGAAAGAGCGTTTTCAGCTATCAAGCAAATTCTAGCATATTCACGGTCACCGATGACTGAACAGAGGCTTAACAATCTTATATTACTCTACGTTCATAAACTGATAATTTTAGATTTAGTATCTGTAGCTAAGGAATTTATAGCTAGAAATGAAGAACGTATAATATACTTTGGTAAATATTAGCTGCAGTATATACAATTGTATTATATATATTCTCAAGTATATTCTCAAGTACATGACAACTATTATACATAGTCACCCCTTTGTGAATGGTGAGCCCCCCATTTTTATGTGCTGTCTCTGCCCCTGGTTAGTCATGTGTTAGTTATGTGGGTGATTAGATTGTCTGTTCTAATTTCTGTTTGTTTTTAGTACTTCCAAATATGGAATTGTTGGTGGTCTCTATATAATACATTGTACCTTAACAAGCTGCGTTGATTGTGAATTAAAGACAATGGCATTTCCTTGTCTTTGTTGTTTTATAACCTTGTGGTGGGTGGGGATTCCACTGGCTAAACAACGAGCAGAAATAAACCTCTCCTTTTAAACACTTTATCAAACCTATTTCTTATTGTGCCCACTACACAAGATAGCAGACACACCATAATTGTTGTCTTGTTACTGAAAACAGCCAAGAACAAACTATCAGGGGCTGATCTAGTGAGATCCATGCAGGACATTGACAACACAAGTTATTATAAATGTATGCAAGTTACGTACCAGGCCTCAGAGAGAGTTGATCTTGAAGAGGAATATCAGGTTTGTCTTCACAGTTTCCACAGTTGCTAGTTCCTGGCTTGCTACTTTAGCGAAGGATTCACGGCATGTTAGCTGAAATCACAGCTAGCTGCCAAAATGAGCTGTAGCTGAGATATTTTTTAAAGTGGGTCAATCAATACAGGGTTGGCACTTAGGAAATAAATAATAAATAAATAAATAAAATCTCCCCAAAATTCTACCCAGTTTTATTGGGGTCATCTGCAATCTGTCGTTCTCTCTTGCTTCGGCTTGATTCGGCCAGCAAGAAGAGAAAATGTACGATAGTATTCTGAGAATCTTATGTCCATGTCTGAAGTCTGGGAGGGAAAATCCAACTCATGTGCTTTGCACAATATGAAATTCTGTGTTCTCTGTTAGTCATGGCTATGTGTCTACCCATGCGAAACATTGGGGAATTAATAAAATATATTAAAAAAACAATAAACATGTAAAACATGCTTATGAAGTTGTAGCAGCACAACCTCAACAGAACAGGTCACTACTTATGATCACATGTGGATGTCTATATATGCAAGCATGGACACGTGTGTTTACTTTAGTAACAAAAAACAAACATGGTAAATATATACAGTAGTAACATGGTTAGATTTTGTGTTACGCTGAGTAACTACTTGTACGCGGCTGCATGACTGTAATAAATAAACAGAAACAAGACCAAAAAATTCAAATAGAAACAAAAGCTTTATGACTAGTCCAAAAGGAAATGAAACAACTCCAGTGTAGACAACAAACACCCACATGACCCTTTACCTAATATCATAATAACAGGTAAAGGGTCTCTAAATTGTTCTTGTCTAAATTGGTACTAGTAAACATTTCCTTTTTCATTAACTTTATATAATGCACAGGCTCACTTGTATATCAGGCTCACTTGTATATTACTATAATAACATCTATGACTGGTCAGCAACTCGTTCAAAATCCATGAAGATATTTATCGAGAGGAATAATAAATAAAAAGAACAACAACTAGAAGCAAGACTGTCAACATTGCACACCACAAACATTTAGAGGATCCATTACCTTTAAAAAACACCTGTATCACCACTATTACATTTCTTTATTTGTAAAGGTAAAGGGTCATCATAAAAATGCTCTAATGGTATAACCTCTTGTTGCTTCAAAGTTAAATAATCTCTTGTATATAATACCAGCCACAATAGTAGTTGGCTGTTTGTTTGGCTAGCACCTGCAGCGGGCTTTCAAACGAAGCGCATGTAAGCCCACCAGCGTTACCGTTAGCCCCCTTGTCCCAACCTCCCTGGGTCCTCTATGTGGGCATCTATTGAGGACAAAGAAACCTCAGACATAAAGGGCAGAGAGAAGTCTTACAGTGCTGGCACTCTAGCCTGTACCTTCCCTTATGTGGCTAATATATTGAGTTGTTTGGGGGGTTTCGTGGCCAGGGAGCATGGCATACAAGCCCTGCACCCTCTGCCGCACCTTTCTGGTTCTTTGTGCGAGCACTCATTGAGGACAAACAAACAGAAAGGTCAAGAGAGAAATTATATGTGTACCTTGGATTTTCAGTCCTTCAACCAGTTTCTTCAGAGACGCATCATAATCTGGACCACTAGTAAAATCGATCCTCTGAATGTTACCAATGGAGAATTTCAACCATCCAGCCTTGCTGTCTGATAGACAATCTTCAAATATCACAGGGAATATCTTCTTATGTATGGCATGGCTGAGCTCTTTTTTGCAGAAGTCAGATTCGATGAACTTCTTAGTGACGACTGGAATGATGGCTTTGCAGTTGTTCATTGCAGTTGCCAATTCTGAAATCCACTTACTTCCAGCTGGTAGGTCGACTGTGGCCAACCAGACAGAAAACGTAGCAACAACAGGAATACTCTCATTTTTGTTTTCCCACTTTCATATGCCTTAAATTATTATGCAATGGGATAAAACTCAGCCCATTCTATATACAGACCTTCACAATCAACAGACCTTCACAATCAACAAAGCTGACAAAGTCACACACGAAGGGGGAAAAATTCTGTTCAATTAATACAAAGCCACCAAAATAAATGTGCAGAAATTGAGCACGCACTTCAGTGGGGACAACCATCAGAGACAATGAGTTCTTGTGGTTACAACCTTGGAGCTCCATAGATTCTGCACACTTCCCTGTATGAACTTGATATATATACCTAGCTCAAAAGATAGATCTCTCTGTGTGCTCACTCTCTTTTTAATCATGCCATAGCTAAAGTCGGGCTACTTCAAAATCAGCACGTGAATTTGGGGAAGTACCCTACAGCTGCAAGCTGCAATCCTTATCTGTGGCAGGAGGCTAGCCCTACTCTATGCCTTAATTAGGTGCTAAAATGTGAGTAAGTGGTCAAGGGTGCAGGAGAGTACTTCCAATAGGAGTAATACTAAGTCTGGCAGCTAATTCACACCTGCAGATTTTGAAGTACATACTGTACCTCATTTCAACTGCAGCTGCAGTTTGGTATAAAGGTCAAGCTTATACAGTTTAGTTCCAGTAAATCACTCTAGTCATTGATCAATGTGTCAGTCAAGTTCATTTCTGAACTTGTGGTTACATCCACATGACATGGCAAAATCCATCGTCATGAACAGCATAAAAAAACTGTACAGATCAGTGCTGGATTAGGATTTCAGCCAGGGTTAGGGCCAGGGCAATAGCTAGAGTACTGCAATCTAAAAATGCTCATGAAATGCATCTAAATCGCTCATGATGTCATATGATTTCTTTCAAGTTATGGGGAGAAGATGGTGTACTTGAATCAAACCTCATGGTGGTAACAAAACTTAGACAATAAGTTCATGATGCTATCGATTCATGGTTATGGCAACCTATGCCGGCTAGCCTACGGTGTCCCTAGCTGCGCAAATGATGAAAATAACGCTCATTTATGCGTGTAACACTCACCCTTCCTTCTCCAGGTCTTGCTTCAATTTGGTCACAAATTCATTCACTTCAGACTGCGTTCCGTAGCTTATAAATATCTCCTTCGTCTGTGCATCGGTAGCCATAGCTCTTGCACCTGGCGCAGGCCGAACAGATATAAAAATGATGTGGTCAGAAACAAAATGAAGTGATCTGAAACGAAAAATGAAGGCGCGACTTTACGTAATGATTTTTTTTTTAAGAGACAAATTTGTAATGGATACAATATACCAGCTAGTACAGGTCCAGTATATCCAGTCTAGGAATAGTTCATTAACAACACAAAGACTCTAAACAAAAAATTATAAGATTTTCCACAAATGTCTGAAGGAAGTGAGTTCCGTAGATGAATGGCTGATGGAAAGAACGAGTTTTCATGCGATGTTGAATGTGCAGAAGGTTGAACTAGAGATGTGTTATTGATGGTCTATTTGAAAATATGTAGGTGAAGGAAGTGTGTCATAAATAGCAAGGCCATTAACAAAGTTATAGAGAAGACAGAGTTTCAGTGCTGATGAAGAGAGAAGTAATGTCTGTAAGTACCAACAGACTCTCATAAGCACTGTTCCAATCCCTTAAACAAACTCTCAATGCAAACTTCTGTACTCGTTCTAATTTCTCAACTTCTTTTTTGAGGTGGGGATCCCAAATGGTACAAGCATACTCAAGATGGGGACGTGCTACTGCAGTGTATAAAGACTAGGAGGTGTAGAATTTACAGTAAATCATCTTCCTGCTTTTATTGTAAATGGTCTTTGTGAGAGGATCATGCGAGGTTCTTGGACAGAGTGACGCCCAGATATTTGAAATTCTCAACTTGGATGAGCATCTCTCCCTCAGAGGAACAACTGGAACACATGGGCTGACCTTTCTGGAGAACGTAATGTAGCAACATTTACTGGTGTTCAGTGCAAGGAATGTACAGATAGCATTGATATCATTTTGAACATACATGAAATCTCTAGGCGGCTGTATCACTTGGATAATGCTATATCATTGGCATAGACAAGAAATTGGCCATTAGAGATGACACAGTCGACATCATTAATGTATTATATGAGGAACAGTAGAGTGGACCCAATACAGAGCCCTGAGGAATTCCAGCAAGAGATGGGGAATAAGCCCTATTGACAACAACAAACTGTTACCATAATTGTGGACCCAATTTGTATTGTGCAGAATATAAGGAGTATGTTGAGCAGAGGGGAGTGTGGATGGAATCAAAGGCTCGAGCACATAATTATCATGACGTTTAAAGATTGAGAGCACGCATTCGTAAATGATAGCAGCGCAGAAGTGGTAGACTTATCTGGGAAGAATCACCATTGGCATTGAGAAATGGGTGAATATTTCTAGAGTTGCTCTGAGATGAGACTCTAGGAGCTTGCTAAAATTGATGTAGATCTGTAGTTATTTTCCTCCACCCTTTTGGGTATAGGAACGACCCTGGCCTGCTTCCAAATGCTAGGTATGATTCCAGTATCAATAGAGAGGTAGAATAGCTTGGTAATGCTTGGAACACAATACTAGGGTAGGTGACCTTGAGCATTCTGGTAGATATATTGACAGGTCCAGTTGCTTTTCTACAGTCAAGATTAGATCATAAAGCTGATCCTCTGTGCAGAGTAATTCAGACAGGCATGTATGAGGATCGGTCTGACAGGGTGGATTTTCAGTAGCCATTGAGGTTGAGGAATGGTTGAAGTTATTGTTACAATATTGACACCCAATCAATCTGATTGAGGAGGTCACAAGCTAAATTGAAATTGGCCTTTTGGTAACATCAGACTGTCTAGATGAAGGAAAGAGTGATGTGTGTGGGTAATTTTCTACGCATGCGCATATTATGATGATTGACGTAACGTTTTTTTTCTATAAAGAGATTTATTCACTAGTTAATTTAATATTATCATTATAATTCAGCTTATGGGTTTTGAGTATATAGCTACCCATGGTAAACCACCAATACTTGCTAAAAATTGGACGGAGGAATTGACCTGGTTTCATGTTCATGTAGATTACATGTAGGATACATACATCATAAGTAATACTTATTGTCAGGAAAGCCTTTGCTTCAGCACAACCCTGACATAGAACTGCAAGATGCAGAACTAATTAAGACATTGTATATGTTAATTAGTTGTGGTGTAGCATTGACACGTGGTTGTTGTGTGGTGATGTATATTACCTTATACGGTCATGTTACTGCTGGGGCTGGCAGCTTAATTAAGAGCACCGGTTTTTACTGGCAGTTCGACTACGATTGAGTTTTGTGAAAGTTGGGTTAAGAAACTGTAATAAATCTGTAACAGTAGAATTCGTATTGTTAATGCTTGGGTTAGCTAAATAAGAGCTTAGCAGGAGCATAACACTTATACATAATTTAAACAAGAATAGTCTAAACACTTCCACACACCTCTGTAGGGAAGGATGGCTATCTAGCCTCATTGTAGGATCTCCACAAATAGACGGAAAGTCTTTGGAAGAGATGGCGAGTAGCTTCAGAGGGAGGGATTCTTAGTCTCCTAGCCTAGAGGCAGCCAATCTTAGATAGAGTTGGAAGAATATCTTCACTCCAACGACCAAGGGATCAAACACAACAGGAATGAAATCAATACCGAGTGAGCAGCTTGCTGACGGTCAGTCTCTACAATCAGAGCATAGCCTTAGAGCAGCCCCATCAATAGTTTTGTGTTCCACATATCGAGTATGCATACGTTATATCACGGGAAGGAAAAAAATGTCGAGATCCTAAAGACATCAATGAATTAAATTAAAATTCAATATTCGATTAAATTAAACTGACCACCTCCAGGGATCAAATTGGGAGGCTTTCATCCACAAGTTAATGGCCAATCTTTGGAAAAGATGGTGGGTGGCTTCAGTGGGGGCCCGGGGATACCTAAATGTTGTCCCTGGAGGCATCCAATGTTCTGGATTGTCTGAGCTGCAGTATCGCTCCACCTGCCAAGAATCTCACACTATGGGATGAAGATAACAGCCACATCCAGACATGCCTCAAAGTGGGAAGCCACCTTCCTTTCGATATCAATGGGCAGGGCATGGCCTTGAACATACTCGTGATACATTAAACTAATCATGGGTAAGTAATGATGTACTAATAGCTTCAGAATTCCCTTGGCCATGAGGAATTTTTTCTTTCTTAATTGGAACTGGATCCTTAGCGATACGAATAGCACCTTGGCAACCATTGACTCACAATACTCTGACAAAGGACTACTTGAACTTCCTGACTCGGTCACTTCTGCAGATTGTACTTCTAATGAAGGTTTGGAGCTTGACTCTGTCTGATCAGAATTAAGTACATGAGCAGAGCCCTTTAACATTTATCTTTAAATCAGCTTAAAGCATGTGATGTCAGCTGAAAAGTAATCGTGCAAGAACAGAGTGATAGTGTGCTCACAGTATATATTGCAAGGGCTTGTCAGGTTCTGATCACATTCTCTTCATTGTTGCATCAGTTAAAATCTTTGATGCTTTGCTCAAATCATTTTAAACACTGCAATATGCATTTGGGCACTCCACGTGACATAGTGGGTTACTGGACTCAGGAATGTTATTAATTGCATTACACATTGTGATTTTACATCTACCTGTAGTACATGTGTATTCATAATCTGGGGAGCCAAATGCTTGATGCAAAAATCAGGGGAGGGGTGGTCATGGCCCCCTGGCTCCGCCACCTATGAATTCACAAATGTGAAAAGAGTTTTTCTAGGAAGTGACTGTCATTCCAAAGGGGTCCAGGATACCACCCTTGGAACTTCTTCTTTTCATCCCCTTGGAAATCAATCGCACAACTTGACCATCATGCCCTTGCTTAGAATCTAGATTCCTCCATTTTCCCCCTCCCCACAATTTTTTCTAAGTGAAATGCTGATGTGGATACCCAGTGATAATAGTAGTCTATAGCCCCTTGCTTTGACTTGGAAGCAGTTGGGCAGCTGCAGCTGCTTTCTATTCAAACAGGGCAGATATATATTCCTGATAAAGGCTACAGCATCTAATCTAATCGTTTTTAGAAGGTTATTGTAATTTGTTATGTCAACTGAGAGTTTGTTGAGAGCTGTAGCTGTTGGGTGCTCCAATTAGATTTCTGCCAGTCCCCTTTACAACCCATCTGTCTGCTCCCACTGGACATGCCAGGAATTGCTTTAACAATAGTAACCTCAGGGTTTTTTTTATTACAAAAGGTACTGATTTTCTGGAACAAACTTCTAAATTGAGATCATGGGAAAAAAGTTGCTTAGTGCTGCAGGCTGTGTGGGTCAAGATTCTCAAGGCCAGAGGGAGTAAAGGAGGTTCACTTTTCAGCTCCTCCCTGTATAGCTTTGACCTTTACACTTAGTTCAATAATTTAAACTGCATGTGTATCCACCCAACTTCTACCTATCCTAGCTACAGTGTAGCAGAGAGAAGCAAAAGGGGGGGGGGGGGGGGGGGGGGATAAAGGACAACATTCCTCACAGAAATAAATCAATGCCATTAAAACAACAACTGCATTGTGATATAAATTGTTATATAGTTGGCATTAAAATGAACAAGTCTACTTCACTTGTAACCACTCTGCAAAACACATGGCAGTAACAATCATTTTTAAAAAGGAAAAGAACTTACAACATGCTTACTCATACCTCCCTCACACTTTCTTACTAGCCTATGGCACTGATGCAAATCACTGGGTATGGAGTCTCAACCTCAGGGGCATCCAAGAAGACAGACCTATGTCGGTCAAATCATCTGTCTGCGATATGCTCTATGGAGTGTTATCCCATGGCTCCAGATGCAGCATTAGAAATATGTAATCATGTGGATCGCTCAGATACATTTTTAGCTCAGATACATTTATAATGAATACCATATCACCTTCATCCTTCATTTTAACTTGCACTAAAAAGACAGCACTTTTTTAGGATAGCATGGTTCTAGGACATATACCCCCCAGAAATTTCCCCCCCCCCCCCACCCACCCCCACGGACACAAAAAAAAGAGACAATTACCACCTTGACAAATAACCCCCCCCCTCCCATGCCAAATACCCCATTGACATTTACCCACTTCATAAATATCTTAACCTAGCCCTAGCCCCATATCCAATAATCTTCCTCGATCACCAGCAAACTCCCCACAGAAATGCACAATATCTTCCATAACACCTTCATTCAAATAGCACACATCTACCATCCTGACACATACCACACTTCACCTTGTCACCCAAGAAACCCGCAGATGCAATCCTTAACCTAAATCTCACCCCTACATCCCCTGCGTTACTGAATCCTCTCACATATCTTTCTTATCCAAACTCTTCTTTAGCTAACTTATACCACTTGAGGCTCCCACTTCTTCCCGCCACTTTTTGTTATGAACATCCATTACACAATTCCTCCATGTCTCACTTGAGCCTACTAACTCTAACTCCTCCCCCCCCCTCCCAACTTCCTTTTCAGCTCACAAAACTCTGCCCACCGACCTGGACAATCATTTAAAGTGCTACATTTTTTTCCACTAGCCATTCTTCACTCTTTCTTTGCAAACTCCATCCAAATAACACTTCCTTTTCTTCCCTTCTCTGCTCCAGCCTCCTCCAGCCCAGCTCTGCAACTGTATTACTCTCTCCAATGAGCTTCCTACCAATGAATTCTTAGCAATTTCTTGCATGCTGTCTTTCCTCCTGTCCAGCACACTTCAGGTGCATATTATGTGACTGAGCACCCATCACATGCACACTTCCAGTGTGACTGAGCACCCATCACATACACACTTCCAGTGTGACTGAGCACCCATCACATGCACACTTCCAGTGTGACTGAGCACCCATCACATGCACACTTCCAGTGTGACTGAGCACCCATCACATACACACTTCCAGTGTGACTGAGCACCCATCACATGCACACTTCCAGTGTGACTGAGCATCCATGACATACACACTTCCAGTGTGACTGAGCAACTATCACATACACACTTCCAGTGTGACTGAGCACCCATCACATACACACTTCCAGTGTGACTGAGCACCCATCACATGCACACTTCCAGTGTGACTGAACACCCATCACATACACACTTCCAGTGTGACTGAGCATGGAGTAGCCATGCAGCAGAGGTGTGGTGGACAGGAGGATGTATACATGCAAGAAGTGGGAGGCAGCACAGATAAGAGTGGGTAGGAGAGGTGTGTAAGGTCTGTGCAAGGTCAGAGGTTGATGCTCAGACTGAGGACTGATTCAGCAGTGTTGTTGTGGACAAGAAGACATGCAGAATGAACAGTAATGAGAGATGTACACTGTGCGATGATGAGATGAGGTAGGGGAGGATGTCTATTTCATGGTTGACTGCAAGGAATTTGAGAGGGGTAGGCAAGTGCTGGTGAACAAGGTGCACAGAATTATGGGGGTGAAGTGTGGATGGGTGAATTTGGAAAAGTTGGTATAGAGGGAAAGGTGGTTGTTGGGAACAGGTGTGGAGTAGTTAAGTAAGGAGATTTCAGTGTTGTCGCCAGGGCATTTAAGTGTATCACCGATATCCCTTCGAAATTAGGCATATCGGCCAATACAGTTTATAACTCAAAGTTCATTTTTTGTGTGCAAATTTTGATGATTATACATATTGTGTGGTTGGTGAACAGTTCTAGCTCCTAGATAGTTCTTGTCGTCTCACAGGTGAGAGCATTAGAAGTCCGGATAAGGGTGTTCCTAGCTGAGCTCAAATTAGCACAGGAAGGTTGGCATTGTTATAAAAAATGGAGGTTGAACTTTCCCTGGATTTTGGAGTTGGAGGATAGGCAAGGTGTGGCATGTTCGCTCTGCTGATAACATAATCATGGCCTAGGAAGATCGCCACTGGCCAAGCATTATGTATCAACTTGCCCACATGACTCTAACAAAGCAGAGCTTAGGGCATGATGCAGTGCATAGGAGAGATTGTAGTTTAGCCATCAACCTAAGGAGTCTTTTTTCCTTCCCTTCCTCTCTCGGTGCTTATGGAACCATTTCTTCCAGAATCATCATTGTAGACGGTACACAACAGTTACTTCACCCATGAAATATTAGACATTAATATGAGCATTCAGGCTTCATATAATTTGTAGAATGTGTCAATCATATTATGCACTGCTTGTTGTATGATTCTCTATTGATTCATCTAGTAACAATATAATTATTGTACCTCCTGCAACCTGTAAAGAATGCAAGACCAAAAAACACAGACCTTCAGACTATCATGGCCACTACAGCACTACTCCAATATGACATGCCAGATGTTGGAGGAGGTGGGTGGTAGTAAAGTGGTGCTGAAACTGTATGGGGAGGTGTGGATGGATTTTCATCCCCCCTCCCCCCGAACAGCTGAATTGTAGGCTGAAATTTAGTGTTTGAGCGTTGATGTATAACTTATTATGTATATGTGGTGGCCTGTCTGACTCAACATTATTATAATACTAATAATAATAATAATAAACATAATAATAATAATAATAACAACAACAATAATAATAGCAATAATAATAATAATAATAATAATAATAATAATAATAATAATAATAATAATAATAATAATAACAACAACAATAATAATAGCAATAATAATAATAATAATAATAATAATAATAATAATAATATTAATAATAATAATAATAATAATAATAATAATAATAATAATAATAATAATAATAATAATAATAATAATAATAATAATAATAATAATATTACAACAATAGCAAAAAAACAATAGCAACAACAATAATAACACACAATACTTGACTTATAATCATTAACTACATTTCTGAACTGAGGTCTCCTTTCACAAAATTGTGAAGACAGTGACCAACCATCTATCATCACCTCAAAAGACCACATATGGTGGGAGCTACCTGCTTCTCAATTCCCAAGACTGAAACCTAGCCCATCATCATCTGTCCAATCCTGTCATGTTTCCAATGCACTGATCACACCATTGATTCAGTATTCTATTGAATAACCATTTCCTTATTTACTATATATGTGTCCAGTCATTCTGAGGAACTCAGCATTTCCCAGATAAAGTCTAGCAGAAGAGCCCCAAATGAGGACGAGGAAACATGGACCCTGACACACACACCCCGGTCCCCCAAAAAGTATTGATCTCCCAATGTTATTCTCCCAAATACCTTATAGCAAGGTAGCTACCTACATTCATCAGCTCTGGCTTTGTATAAAACACTGCTGAATTATATTTTATAAGTAACTCGGGTATGATTTGCAACGGAATTTCATTAGTATTACCAACTTGCAATTACTACATAAATGTACTAAGTCTATATACATCTTTTCACTCCAAGTTTCTCCTCAACTCGAGAGCCAAATTACTCTGGTTAATTTCAACCAGAACCTCAATGAATCTCCTCCAGGAATGTGTCTCATTATCTGCTATCACTTCCGTCATGACTTGTGTGAGACACGCTGCAACTCCTCCTAGTAGCATATGATCCATTCGAATTGTACGCAAATTTAACCCGTAGGCAATCGCCACTTTGTCCCAATTACCTGACACTCTTTCGATAATATTTATTATCGTGCCATCACTAGTTATAAATGATTGTAGCACTCCCAATGAGAGCGTTGTGTCTGTGTAAAAACAGCAAAAAGGGGGGGGGGGGGAAATTGGCAAAATGTTATTTAAATGTCAACAATCATGATGACGATGTACAGCAATGATATTCACGAGTTTGGTAAGCTGAGCGCTAATTACATAAAGCAACATTAAAAAAGCAGTGCCTAACAGCTAATGGACTTAACAGAGAGCACACATCTTGGGACTCCTCTACAATACACACCAGTCATTTGATTGGCAATTGTTAAATTCTTGAGTCACAAGAAGTCAAATATTTTCTACCCTGCATTGCAACGGTTTATAGAGTAAGAACTAGTCGTGTCTCTAAAGATGCTGCCTTGGGATACAATTAATGTAGACATTGTTGAAGAATACAGACACTTAAGAAGCTGCACACCATCCAGCATTAAGGGGGTGCTAGGGGTACTTCAAAAAAAAAGTTAACCTCAAATATAACTGATCATAACTTTTTTGTTTCTACTCCTATGAACATAATTTTGCTATCAAAAGATAGTCCACTTGTCATGCTTTCAAATGATATGCATATCATATACTTTCTTTTTGTCCTCCTTCAAGGTAACTCAAAGAAGCAAGCACCATTGAAGAAGATGCCGCCCACTCCCCACCCTTACTAGTATTTTGTATTGGCTTGTAATTGCTTCAGTGGCTAGAGCATGCATAGTGCTACAAATGGAATGGTTTAGAATCTTAAAAAAAAAATCCAATAGTATATAATGGCGAGTACAAATGTAAAATTTAACCTTAGATCATCAATAACTTCACAAAAGAGGCAATAATTTTTTTTGAAACCATTCAATTGGTAGAGTAAAGACAGAGCTAAAAAATGGTATAAAATGTTTGTTTTTTTGGAATGAGTTATTGTGGGCGGGAGGCAAGGAATCAACGTTTTTGACCCCAAAAAGTTATAGCAATGTAAACATTGAAGTTTGGGTTTGTACTGACAGGGGAGACAGCTGCATTTTTTTAACTTTTTTTAAAACTTGTGGTTACAACTTTAGAGCTCTGTAGATTCTGCAAACTTCATTGTATGGACTTGATATATAGCTCAAAAGATAGGTCTCTCTGTGTTCTCTCTTTTGATACTAAAATATGTTTCATAGGATAATTATAGGCAAGTTACTAGATCCTAAAGAGGAGGGCCCTCAAAAACCTGCATCCCAAAGTCCCCATCCAGAATAACTAAATTTGTACGAGTGGCTAGAGGAAGCCCTAGAGCCTTTTTGATTAGGTTTATTACCTGGTCAAGCGCGGGTGGAAAATTGAAGGAGTTGTAAAAACAACGCCTTCAATTTTCCACCCGCACGCTTGACCAGGTAATAAATTTTTTAAAGCCTAATCAAAAAGGTAATTGCATAGAGGCGGGCTTCCTCTAGCCACTCGTACCATTTTCCCCCTTTTTTTCCACTTAGCAATCTGGAGTTATCTTGGCAGAGGTTGAGGCGATTCAGGCTTTTGAGGTCCCTCCGCTTTAGAGTCTAGTAACTTGCCTATAGTGAAACATATTTTAGTATCAAAAGAGAGCACACAGAGAGACCGATCTTTTTAGCTATATATCAAGTCCATACCATGAAGTTTACAGAATCTACGGAGCTCTAAAGTGGAAAACAAAAACAAAATTAAAAAAATGCCCTTGTCCCCCATGAATTCAGGTAAGGCTTCTTAATCGCCTTCCCGGGTGGATGGTGTGTGCAAAAGCCACTGTAAGTCCAGAATAGAGCATCCGAATCTTCTGTAACTTGGAATCCACCTTTCCAGTATGTTGAAGCATAGTTGGGCGAGATAAAAAAATTAATTTAAAAAAATCCCCCCCCCCAAATTTAAATCTGACCCATAGCACCACCTTAACCTTGACCCTAACATTCCCAGCCACAATTGAGAGGCACTGTAAATCAAGGAAGGTGATAAATAAAACAATGGAGTTTATATACATGCTGGCATGATTCATTTCAATATTACCAACTGAGTTATATATATGCTGGCATGATTCATTTCAATATTACCAATTGAGTTATATACATGCTGGCATAATTCATTTCAATATTACCAACTGAGTTATATGCATACTGGCATGATTCATTTCAGTATTACCAACTGAGTTATATACATGCTGGCATGATTCATTTCAATATTACCACTAGCCCCTAGTCCCTAGCCCTAGCCCTAGCCCTAGCCCTAGCCCTAGCCCTCAACTGAGTTATATGCATATACATGTTGGCATGATTCATTTCAATATTACCAACTGAGTTATATACATGCTGGCATGATTCATTTCAGTATTACTATATACATGCTGGCATGATTCATTTCAGTATTACCAACTAGTTATATACATGCTGGCATGATTCATTTCAATATTACCAACTAGTTATATGCATACTGGCACGATTCATTTCAATATTACCAACTGAGTTATATACATGCTGTCATGATTCATTTCAGTATTACCAACTGAGTTATATACATGCTGGCATGATTCATTTCAGCATTACCAACTGAGTTATATACATGCTGGCATGATTCATTTCAGCATTACCAACTGAGTTATATACATGCTGGCATGATTCATTTCAATATTACCAACTGATGATTCATTTCAGCATTACCAACTGAGTTATATACATGCTGGCATGATTCATTTCAGTATTACCATACCCTCCAACTGTCCCGGAAACTCCGGGATGGTCCCGGATTTGCACTTGATAAAATGTGTCGCGCACGGATTTGGTGTTTGTCCCGGAAATGCTGGATTAGTACTGGCTACGGCATTGTGAGACTATTTATTACCTGGTCAAGCGTGCGGGTGGAAAATTGAGGGCGTTGAAAATCAACGCCTTCAATTTTGCACCACGTGTCTGACCAGGTAAATTTTTAACGCCTATTCACAACGGTGATTGTTATGCGGGTTCCTCTAGCTAACTCGCTTTAGGGTCTAGTAACTGGCCTATAGTTATACCTATGAAACATTTTTAATATCAAAAGAGAGCACACAGAGAGACCTATCTTTTGAGCTATATATCAAGTCCATACCAGGAAGCTTGCAGAATCTACGGAGCTCTAAAGTTGTAACCACAGGAAAAAAATAAAAATAAAAAATAAATACAATCCTCCCCCCCCCCCCCCCCCCCCCCCCAACTAAAGGCTCCTCCTTATATACTATAGCCGCTGTCAATTTACAACTGGCTACAGCACTGTTAGACTAAAGGCTCCTCCTTAGCAGCTGCCAATTTAGAACTGGAAACAGCATTGTGAGACTAAAGGCTCCTCCTTAGCAGCTGCTACACCTGGCCTATACACAAGTCAGCGCTTCACTTCACAACTGACAAGCGGAGGAAAATCCAGCTGCTACCTGACCAGCATCTACATAGCTGCAGTTTGTGCTCTGATACGAACTATATACAATTATATTCATGGTGGGTGTGGTCAATGTCCCGGGTTTCGATTTTGAAAAGTTGGAGGGTCTGTATTACCAACTAGTTATACATGCTGGCATGATTCATTTCAATACAAACTGAGTTATATACATGCTGGCATGATTTATTTCAATATTACCAACTAGTTATATACATGCTGGCATGATTCATTTCAGTATTACCAACTAGTTATATACATGCTGGCATGATTCATTTCAGTATATACATGCTGGCATGATTCATTTCAGTATTACCAACTGTAGCTTCTCAAGTTCTAACGTGACAGTGATATTGTTGATGATGAAATGAAACTACATCGAGTTATCAGTGACTCACCTAATCCAGTAGCGAATCGACGGGTATCATAGGCTGGAGCAGGGGCTATACAGGTGAAGAGCAGATATAATCACACCAACATGTATATTGTATCTCAAGTCATGCACCAGCCTCCCACTAAAACACATGCACAGGTATGGTTAGGTTCAAAATTCATAGGCCCACCTGGTTGTCGTTAACCACATGCTACCTGGTACATATTCATGTGAGCCCATCATAACAAGTTTACCAAAATACTCGTTGTTAAGCTTCCCTGCGATAAGCTAAACCATAAAATCTGCGCCGCAAAGTAGCATGGGGTCCACTATGCTGCTCTTTACACCCCAAGATTAGACAGAGTACACATGTTACTAGAATATTCTTCTTTTTGCCAAGATGGTACAGCCACCATCGAATGACTTGGAATGTGCATTATTCGCCCATGTGCAAGATCGGGAGGGCTGGGAATTGGAATCCTTGAAGATATGCAGACAAGGTATTTACTGCTTTACTACAAGTGACGAAATCACAATTTAGTTGTCCAAGCTTCTTCAAAGATCACACACACACATACACATGTATACTTATGCAGACCACAACCAGATAGATGACCCAAACCATTTACACCGATCATCATAATTATTCGAGTGCGTAATTATAAATGGTAAAGCGTCTTCTATCTGCTTGTAATTTTACAACAATCGAACATGCATATTCATGAGCACACTGTTCAGTAACGCATAGCTGGCCCATACCACTAATCCATCTACCTCTGGCGAAAAACCTCCTTTGAGAGACCATTTTAGTGTGAATTTGAAGGTGGCTTCTCAAAAGAGGTAACACTGCGTTGTACCCAACCTACTTTGATTGGGGGTGGGGGTTCCATCAACTTCAACAGTATCACTCCCACTCCCAAGAACTATCAGGGAAACAACAGATTCATAATTAAGTGTATCATGTCAATTCACATACACACACACACGCACACTGACACACACACACACAGCACATAAGGTTATTTCTCCGCTACTATAAAAATCTTATTTGAAGTGGGTGGGCTACATTTGAATAGTAATATTGTTTCCCCCTCATATTTAAGGGGTGGGCTACAGTTGGATATGAATATCGCTTTCCACTCATATTTTAAGGGGTAGTCTACAGATGGAATTGAATATTGTTTCCCCCCCTCACATTTTATTAGAAGTTTAAGGTACAGAGAGATACTTTACCAGTGGAGTAGGAATAGGGGAAATATTGGGCGGAGGGGCAGATCAGGATAGAGATACCATATATGTGGCAGTTTTCACCATTAGAATAGGAATACATGTAGTAGAGCTTGATACACACTATATGCACAATCATGATATAATATAATATAATATATAGTCTACAAGTTTACTATATCCTGGACCTCTCCACTGATCCATCCAATACCGAAGTTTGGAAACAGGTGTCTATATATAGCAAGAATTCCTGATATTATATATGTTCTGCTCTTTCTAAAAATCTGGCCCATTTATAGATTGTACTGCCCAAATCTATGAATCGGGGAGTGATAATCTAGCCAATCACCTAGCCATAGACTATTCTATCCTAGACATTGTGAATAACTAATTATAGTGGTCACTGTCTTCTCTCATTCAGGTCTGTGGTCTTGCGGCTTCCTGTGTGTGGTTGCGGTTGTGGCTGGCTGACTGCGCATGTGTTGGATTATCAGGGAGTGGTGGTATGTCTATGTCAGGGAATGGTGGTGTTTTCCCTGACACTACTATGTGAATCATCAGTTTAGTCATCATCAGCAAATACTTTATCCCCAAATTGTCCTAGACAAAATAATGGTCATAAGTTATGGCTAAAAATACAGTAACAGTGTGTAATGCAATAATACAGTAGCTATATGTGTAGTGCAATTTTCCTGTTCAATTAATATTTACTGGCAAATAAACTTGAGAATACTAATGGTGTGGGAAGGACAACTCTCCCTACCTCCCTTCATTTCAACTTGTGTATTTCTAGACATAAAGATAGTTGTTGTTTTGAATCTGAATGTAATAATAAACATCCACATATAATAGAGTAACCTGTCTATTTTGTCACCCTGTTTATCAACATGATGTTGTGTGTGTGGGTGTTGTCAATTTTGGAATGATCTGGATTAGTGGGCAGGTGCTTATGTCCTGGATTAGTGGGTGGGTGCTTATGTCCTGGATTAGTGGGTGGGTACTTATGTATTGGATTAGTGGGTGAGTGTTTATGTCCTGGATTAGTGGGTGGGTGCTTATGTTCTGGATTAGTGGGTGGGTGCTTATGTCCTGGATTAGTGGGTGGGTGCTTATGTCCTGGATGGGTGCTTATGCTCTGGATTAGTGGGCGGGTGCTTATGTCCTGGATTAGTGGACGGGTGCTTATGTCCTGGATTAGTGGGTGGGTGCTTATGTTCTGGATTAGTGGGTGGGTGCTTATGTCCTGGATTAGTGGGTGGGTACTTATGTCCTGGATTAGTGGGTGAGTGCTTATGTCCTGGATTAGTGGACGGGTGCTTATGTCCTGGATTAGTGGGTGGGTGCTTATATTCTGGATTAGTGGGTGGGTGCTTATGTGCTGGATTAGTGGGTGGGTGCTTATGTCCTGGATTAGTGGACGGGTGCTTATGCTCTGGATTAGTGGGAGGGTGCTTATGTCCTGGATTAGTGGACGGGTGCTTATGTCCTGGATTAGTGGGTGGGTGCTAATGTCCTGGATTAGTGGGCGGGTGCTTATGTCCTGGATTGGTGTTAGTAAACATTAATTTTAGAGGAGTAGCAAAAAAAGAAAGAGTTCTCAATGAACTCTCAGTTGACATAATAAAATTAAAATCACCTTCTCAATAATCATCAATTTTTATTTTCTCGACGTTTCGCTTCGCCGAAAACTAGAGCACCTAGTCGAAACGTTGAGTTAATAAAAATTGAAGTTGATTATTGATAAGGTGATTTTAAGAAATTATATTCTTTAGCAATAGCAATCAATTAGAAATGACATGTCCAAAATAGTTAATCCACTTTTCATAAATTCCTTCATGATGCCATGCATGTTGAGGCTATCAGTTCTGTCCCGATGTATGTAGAGCAGCATATGATTTACACATTGCTGTGACATTCAATTTCTCAAGTAAGCTTTTAATTTGCTAAGAGATGAAAAACTTCGCTCAGCTGAAGCAGTGGTGACAGGTATAGTGTAATAGAGCTTAAGCGTCTGTTTTAAGCTAGGCTGCATGTTGAATACATCACAAATTGTTTGGATTCGTGTGACTTTCTTAACTGGAATTCTATCCATAGTGATTAGACTTGATAGCATCTGAAAGGAGCTGAAGGTGAAGCTTTAACTTTTCCATGTTAATATATCTTTGGTAAAAATCAACAATTTGTTCAGACAGTGTGACTTGTTTGCCATTTGCACTATCAATCAGCAGTCTCTCGACACTTCTCACAAAGAGAGAGTTCTGTTGCTTAAACCGTTTTTCGGAAGATAGCTTTTTATGCCATCGATAACTTCAAAATACTTTTCAATAATAGTTACATATAGATCCAAAAGTATGCTCATCTGACCCATCATTTAATCTCCTTGGAACTTGACATTGCCTTGGTAATACTGGTTCCTCACACTTCTCTCCAGCTTCTTCTTTGACGGCCTCAAAAAAACTTCTTGAACATTTCATCATCTCTGGACTAGGTTAGAGCTTGAATGGTTACATTAACTGCAGCAAAGCAATCCTCAACACTAGTATTCACTCCTTGGAGTGTAACTGGCAACTGTTATGTGATACTAAAGATTAGTACAGAAAGCTTTAAGCCAAAGTAGGTTCGATATTTGTCCATGAGTGGCCACTAGCTTGCCTAGAGCAGTCATCTGAACCATGGAGGATGCTTTCAGTGTTACTTGAAGTGCCTAATAATTATCAAGAATTCGTTGAATTGCTACAGTGCGGACTGTCCACCTCGTTGGGCAAAGAGTACGAATTCCAGATTTTGATGAGTCTTCTTGCTGACTTTGAAGATTTTCAAATACTACTTGCCTCTTTGGTGAATATTTTATCAATTGGATCACTTCCATAGCAAAATTTAAGGCTTCCTTTATACACTTGCAATATCTTGCAGGCACTAGTTAACACAATGAGCAAGACAGTGAACAGAAATAGCAGATCTATTTTCATCTTCAAATCATTTGGCAACACCACTAACATGACCCTCTTCCCCCATAATATCCCTGACCCCAGCTATATTCAAACGGAATGCCTAAAGAAACTAAGCAATCTTTCACAGTGATTAGAAGATAAATTCAGCTGTAGCAGCATCAAGTTTAACGAGGCCAAAAAAATCTTCATTAATATCATAATTTCCTGACACCCATCGCAGAGTAACATGATTGGAGACATCCCTTGTTTCAGCTAAGAGTGAAAACCACCGCTGAGAAAGTAAATTGCCAATCGTTGAACTTAATACTTCATGAGCCATTAGCTGAATCATTTCGTTTATTATTTGTGGAGACTGACATTTTTGGGTTTCTACCCAAGATTTTTCATCAAGCTACCTGTTGAGCATAACAGTCAAATTTGAGCCACCAGCATGGTCATTTCTGACAGAAATACCTTGTCGCAATAAATATCGCAAAGCAGAAAACTGCTTTATCAGACTTTTTCTGTGGATAGTGTCAGCTTGACTGTGAAGCAATTCAGATACAGGTGTAGACTTTACTGAAATATGAGCTGCTACAGCATCCCTGTGAGCCTGAGAACACTCATGCTCTTTAAGTCTTGTAGTAGCTTTTTTCCAATTAGAAAAACCATCTCTGTTAAAGGCTGGTTGAGCTTTTGTGCTCATAACTGTAACTTTTCATTTGTCGGCTGCTTGACAATAATAGCAAAATACTTTTAATTAGGTAGAGCAAAAGGGAATCCACGTGAATGACTTATACCTAGATGCCATAAAGCGCCTTTTCTGGAGATTTCTTTCAGAACCGTACTTTTTCCCGGTTTTGCTTAGCAAGACTTCATCTGTTGGTTGGTCGATTATTATTTTGGTACAACACAAACTATTGCGGATGTTGGAGATTCCGGGTAAGGAAGAACTACCAGTAATAGACACACTTCCATCCGACTCATCACTATGATCACGAGTTAAGATATCAGAACAAATTTCATCACCCCTATCACTCAATTCTTCATTATCATTGATAGCATCTGTTGAGTATTAAACAACATTTATTAATGGAAGCTTAACTGACCCAGCCAGTAGCTACACACAATTCAAACAAACCTTTAGATGTACTTGGTTCAACTGTGGAATGAAAGAAGGATTTGATGCCCAACTGACTACGTATCTTTTTTCTTCTCTTTGCTGGGTTCATTTTTGAAATATTCTACATGTATGGTGCATTAAATAGAACAGAAGAAAACACTATTTTGTGTGCATCAAAGTGTCAAGTAGCAAAGTGTTAGCCATTGAAAAATAATTTAATACTTGGCCATCAATAATATGATACTAAAGGTAAAATATTATGACAGCAGAAATATTGGGAGGACAGTGCCCCCCCAAATGCAATATTGCAGCTGTCGCCCCCCCCCTTGCCCCCCTTGTTCCTACTCCACTGGGTATTGTTGAACTACATAAAGACCCTGAACTCTACTAATTTATCTGTGGTCCTTGAAGTATGTGCCTTGGTTGGGCATAGCTGAGCATATCCAAGAATTCTGCATGTAGCACCAACATAACCCTAGTGAAAATCTTCCATGCAGCTCTTATGGAGTGCTGCAAGCCACAATAGTTGATACGGATGTTAGCTCACCACAAGCTAACTTAGTAGTAACACAGAATGTTCTACATACATTAGGTTTGCCCAAGATTTTTCTCCTAATTAATTGAAAGTCCCCAAAGTGTGTCTCTGTACCTTGAATCTGTGAAGCAAAAAGACGATATCATATTGACTGGCCAAAAAGAGAGTGTTCCCATGCCACCACCACCAGTTAGATGACCCTTTACTATTTAAAACATATAAATACCATAATAGTAAATGGCGGTCTAGCTGGTTATGGTGACATGGGTACGCTCTCGTTTGCTTCCCAGATTGTTACGGATCTGTCCTGGAAGTTCTACCCAATATCAAGTTGGCCAAGATAAAGTAATACAATATCCTTAGAATATTGAGCTGAAGATACTGGGTGCTGAACTGTGTGATGATCTGCCATGGTTTCAGAGCTGGCTCCTTTAATTGAATAGGCAGCCATCAGCCCAGTGATAATGACCTTATATGCTAATGTCCAAGTGCTGTGATGACAGTGCATGTATGTGGATACATTCTGTGGTACAAATTGGTCATGCATGCACAATCCTAACAGATGTATGGTTTCTGGTGATAGCTGCGTGATGGTGTGGTGGTAGCTGCGTGATCTTGGCCTTATGGCATTAGCAGCTAATAGAGTCCTAGTTCTCTCCATATGCTGCTGGCAGAGTCCTCTGTGTGTTGTTGGGGTTGCCCTGGCATCAGATCCTCAACACATCCTCTGTGTGTTGTTGCCCTGGCATCAGGAGATCCTCAACAGATCCTCTGTGTGTTGTTGGGGTTGCCCTGGCATCAGATCCTCAACACATCCTCTGTGTGTTGTTGCCCTGGCATCAGGAGATCCTCAACAGATCCTCTGTGTGTTGTTGGGGTTGCCCTGGCATCAGATCCTCAACACATCCTCTGTGTGTTGTTGCCCTGGCATCAGGAGATCCTCAACAGATCCTCTGTGTGTTGTTGGGGCTGCCCTGGCATCAGATCCTCAACACATCCTCTGTGTGTTGTTGGGTTTGCCCTGGCATCAGCTCCTCAACACATCCTCTGTGTGTTGTTGCCCTGGCATCAGGAGATCCTCAACAGATCCTCTGTGTGTTGTTGGGGTTGCCCTGGCATCAGATCCTCAACACATCTTCTGTGTGTTGTTGCCCTGGCATCAGGAGATCCTCAACAGATCCTCTGTGTGTTGTTGGGGTTGCCCTGGCATCAGATCCTCAACACAGATAAATACAACAAAAATGTTGTTGTCTATTGTTGTCTTTGGATTGTGTAGTGCATGTATGGCTAATTGGCATACTGTCTAGTTACATCATGTGTTGGTTATGTGGGTGATTATTCTACTTCCTGTTGCTGCTTTTAGTACTTCCTGTGGCTGTTCCTGTGACTGCTTTTATTACTTCCAAGTTTGGAATTGTTGGTGGGCTCTGCATAGAATAGATTGTACCTTAACAAGCTGCGTTGATTGTGAATTAAAGACAATGGCATTTCCTTGCCTTTGTCGTTGTTTTATAACCTTGTGGTGGGTGTGGCTTCCACTGGCTAAACAACAAGCAGAAATAAAACTCTCCTTTTAAACACTCTATCAAACCTATTTCTTATTGTTGCCCACTACACGAGATAGAAGACACACCATACCTTGTTGTCTTGTTACTGGAGACAGCCAAGGATAAGCTATCAGGGGCTTATCTAGCGAGATCTATAGGGGAAGGGGAATCCAAGGACATTGACAACACAAGAGAAAGATTGAAATGTGTCATGGGATTTGAATTTTTGTGTGGCTTGTGAATTATATAAGAAAATTTCGAATCATTAGCGTGAAGGTTGGGGTCCGGACATGACTCTTCATCCTCTCACCCCTGAATATGTCCCTGGTCCGTGAACTTGGCTAGATATGCCATAGGATAACTTCAACTATCCAAATACAGCAGATGATTCTAAACCATGTTTATTGCCAAAGTTGACCCTTTGTTCAAAGGAGAGTAATTCATCAGTGAATTAACTGACAGATCAGTTCAAAATCAGTAGCGTGCAAAACTTGATCGAGTCGTGTTTTGGAGAATGATGATCTTTTACCAATTTCTGATTATACAACAGTACGTGCGCTAAATAGATTGTGCAATCAATGACACTTTCCAGCGCTAGATTTTTTTAATTCAAACAGTTAGTCAAAGACATGTGTTGGAACATTTGGAGTCTTGTGTAACTATAAATGTATGCAAGTGAGGTGATCTTGAAGACGAAAATCAGGTTTGTTTTCGTAGTTTCTTCAGTTTCTAGTTCTTCTGTCTCACTACTTTAGCAAAGGATTCACGGCATGTAGCTGACATTCAGGAAGCTAGCTGCCGAAATGAGTTTTAGCCAGGTTATTTTTAAAAGTGGGTCAATTAAAACAGGGTTGGCACTTAGGAAATTAAATAGATAAATAAAAATCTCCCCAAAATTCTCAGTCAGATTCGGGTCATCTGCAACCTGTCGTTCTCTCTTGATTGGGCCAGCGAGAAGAGAAAATGCACGATAGTATTCTTAGAATGTTACACAAAGCATGTCCATGTCTGAAGTGTGGGAGGGAAAATCCAACTCATGTGCTTGCACAATATGAAACTCAGTGTTCTCTGTTAGTCATGGCTCTATATGTATTTACCCATGTACTATCTCTATCTATCTATATATTTATCTATGTATCTCTATGTATTTATATATCTAATCTATCGATCTATATATCTATCTACATAAATTTATCTATCTATCTATCTATCTATCTATCTATCTGTTCTATCTATCTGTCTGTGCATCTGTCTGTCTGTCGGTCTGTCTGCCAGTCTGTCTGTCTGTCTGCCGGTCTGTCTGTCTGTCTGTCTGTCTCTGTCTGTCCGTCCGTCAGGAATTGTTCAAATATATTTACACAATAAACATGCTTATGAAGTTGTATCAGCACAGAATCTCAACAGAACAAGGTCACTACTTATGATCACATGAGGATGTCTATATATTGCAAGCATGGACATGTGTGTTTACTTTAGTAACAAATATGGTAAATAATAACATGGTTAGATTTTGTGTTACGCTGAGTAACTACTTGTACGTGGCTGCCTGACTGTAATAAATAAACAGAACAGATAGAAACAAAAACTATAGCTAGTCCAAAAATAAATAAAACTACTCCAATGTAGACAACACCCAGATGACCCTTTACCTAATATCATAGTAATAGGTAAAGGGTTTTTTAAATGTTCATTGGAACATTTCCTTTTTCATTAACCCTTTCACTGCGCATACCCGGTACTCCCGGGTAGAAAAAAATGTCGTTGAATTGAACGTACCGGTACCGGGTATGTGAAAATAATCATTTTTTAAATTGCGTGTGTAATGCACGCGCCATCTATTGTGAACTAGAGGTGATTTCTACTTGCAAAGTCGTGTTTCCCAGCGGTAGGAAGCAAAATGGAGGGAGCATTTACCTGCAGCAGTGAAAGGGTAAAACATTTTTGTTTTCTGTATCTAATCTGTATCTGATATATATAATGCAGAGGCTTGGGTTGTATGTTTTAGTAATAAATAATAACATCTATGATGACTGTTCAGTTCAGGAGTAACTCTTTCAAAATCCATGAAGGAGGATGCTATTTATAGAGAGGAATAAAAAAAGAACAACAACTAGAAATAAGACTGTCAAAACTGCACACCACAAACATTTAGAGGATCCATTACCTTTAAAACACCAATATTATGCTTCTTTAGTAAAAGGTCCTCATAAAAATGCTGTAATGGTAAACTCTTGTTTCAATCCAACTTTTTCTTTTGAATGATCTCTTGTATATAATACTAGCCGCAAAATCAGTCAGCTGTTTTTGGGGGTAGCACCTACAGTGGACTTTCATGTGAAGTGCATGTAAGCCCACCAACGTTACCCTCAGCCCCCCCTTGTCCCAACCTCCCTGGGTCCTCTATGTGGGCATCTATTGAGGACAAATAAACACACAGACATAAAGGGCAGAGAAGTATTACAGTGCTGGTACTCTAGCCTGTACCTTCCTTTATGTCGAGTTGTTTGGGGGGTTTTGTGGCCAGGGAGCATGGCACACAAGCCCTAAACCCTGCACCCTCTGCCGCACCCTTCTGTTTCTTTGTGTAAGCACTCATCGAGGACAAACAAATAGAAGGGTCAGGAGAGAAATTATATGCGTACCTTCGATTTTCAGACTTTCAACCAGTTCCTTCAGAGATTCATCATAATTTGGACAACTAGTAAAATTGATCTTTTTGGTGTTACCAGTGGCTAATCTTATCCATTCAGCCCCTTCGTCTCTCAGACAATCTTTCTCAAATAGCAGAGGGAACATCTTCTTATCCGTGTCATGGCTGAGCTCTTTTCGGCAGAAGTCAGATTTGATGAACTCGTGAGTGATTACTGGAATGTTGACTTTGCAGCTGGCCATTGCTTTTTGCAAGCGTGAAGTGCACTCACTTTCAGCTTGTAGGTCGACTTCGTCCAACAAGACAGAAAACCTAGCAACAACAGGAATACTCTCATTTTTGTTTTCTCTCCTTTTATTTACGTCAAATTATTAAGCACTTGGACAAAACTGAGCCCATTGTCCAGACCTTCATAATCGACAAAGCTGACAAAGTCACACACAAAGGGGGGGGGAAATTCTGTTCAATTAACACAAAGCCCCCAAAATAAACGTGCAGAAGTTTAGCATCACTTCAGGGGGACAATTAGCGATAACGAGTTCTTGTGGTTACGACTTTGGAGCTCCATAGATTCTGCACACTTCCCTGTATGAACTTGATATATATATTATATGCACCTAGCTTAGAAGATAGGATCTCTCTGTGTGCTCGCTCTCTTTTGGCCCCAAAGGTATATAATCATGCCATAGTTACCTGCAGTTGAAGCCGGGCTACTTCAAAATCAGCATGTGAATTTGTGCAAATGTGTCAGTACCCTACAGCTGCAATCGTTATCTATGGCAGGAAGAAGAAGCCCCAGCCCTACTCTATAGCTTAATTAGGTGCTAAAATGTGAGTAAGCGGTCAAGGGTGCAGGAGAGTACTTCCAATAAGGAGTCGTAAGTCTGGCAGCACATTCACACTTGCAGATTTTGAAGTACCTCATTTCAACTGCAGCTGCACTAAGTCAAGCTTATACAGTTAGGAAATACTAGTTCCAGTAATCACTCTAGTCATTGATGAATGGCTTAAAAGTGTGAGTCAAGTTCATTTCTGAACTTGGTTACATCCACATGACATGGCAAAATCCATCATCATGATGACATCCTCAAAAAAACTGTACAGATCAGTGCTGGATTAGGGGGTTAGGGCCATAGCTACAGTATTGCAAATGACTAAATCACTCATAATGTCATAGAATTTCTTTCATGTTATGGGAGAAGAGGGTAAACTTGAATCAAACCTCATGGTGCTAACAGAACTTAGACAATACGTTCATGATGCTATCGATTCATGGTTATGGCTACCTATGCCAGCTGGATCAATCCCAATATAAGCCTCCAAGGGTCGAAAAAATCGTGCGCGTTTTTAATTGTGCGAGCGGTCAAAAGGTGTCGAATGTGTTAATGAAACTTATAATGAACTGATGGCTGCTTCAGGAACATTAAGATACCCTAGCCCTAGCCCTAGCCCTCCTAGCCCTAGCCTTTTTGACGGCTCGCATAATTAAAAACGCGCACGATTTTTTCGACCCTTGGAGGCTTATATTGGGATTGATCCTGCCAGCTAGCCTAAGGTGTCCCTAGCTGCGCAAACGATGAGGATACTGCTCATTATATGCGCACTCACCCTTCCTTCTCCAGGTCTAACGTCAATTTGTCCACAAATGTCCTCACTCGAGTCTCTGTTACGAAGCTTATAAATACGTCCTTCGCGGTAGCCATAGCTCTTGAACCTGACGTAGGCAGAACAGAGATAAAAATGAAGTGGTCGGAAACCAAAAATGAAAGCGTGACTTTATTTGTGGTTTGTTGTACGGAGCATTTAAGGGAGGCTTTTACCATTTTTTTTTATGATTAAATTTTTTTATTTTATTGCTCTATTCTATACCTTGATGCATGTAGTTGTTATGTTTCAAGTTTTAGAGTATTTCAATGCTCCATTATGAAGTTATGCACCTTTTTGTGCATTCTATTTCACATTATCAAGCTATATACAAAATACCGTTTGAATCTTGAAGACGGCGCTCCTTCCAAAGGTAAGCGTATCTCCCTAACCGTTCATGATAGAAGTCTGGAAAAGGACCCTAAATGAAGCTCTCAGTAAGCTTCCAATTACCATAGTTACCATGCAGCCCTGTGCTGTCATCACATGATCTGCGCATCCTGTCAGGCAACCGTCATCATTTCGATTTTTACCAAAAAAATACGTCCCAAAAACACACCCACTTTTCATGGCTTCTCCTGAAAATCACTGTTTCCGGATCTGGAAATATTCTAACTTGCTCATTTTTTAATGTATACAAGATTTTAATATATCATTTGAAAGCCCTTTCCCTGCTCTAAAAAGTGAATGATTAAAACATGTTCAAGTCCATCCATGGTGAAGGTATGCATATGGATATACATACCATGTTTAGAACTTCAGGTTGACCTCTCTTAAAATTCAGTTGTTGTGCTAATGATATTTTTAGCCATTCACTTTTCACTTCTATGATCACTCTAAGCACTTCCTAAGTGGGAAGTGGTTAGGACTAAGTGGCCATGAGTTAGAATATTTGCCCCTGATACTGAGGTGGGATCCATAACTTCAACTAGGTAGTAGATATGCAAAATATGAGCATATCAAAAGAAAGCACATTCAATACACTGCATCTTGATAAAATTTCAACTGTATTGAGAAATAAATAAAATTGTTATGACAAGTTGTGTCGACCACCCCAGAAATGGTAAAAGCCTCCCTTAATTTACGAAGTGGCGGTGTCATTCCAAATTCTTCCCGTTGCCAAATTTGTCCTCTTGACCTACAGCGCATGCGTCAACACCGTAGTGGGAATAATAATTATGGCACGTTCTCAAGCTAAATTCTTCCCACCTGCTAAATTCTTCCCCATGCCATATTTATTCTCTTCCTCCCCTTTGCACTTAATTGTTTATTGAGCACTATTTCAATTTCAGCATATTTCTGCAGGGTAAATTTACAATGTAAAAATTTAGATATTTCCAAAAAACATTTTTAACAAACTTTGATATCGAGTATATAATATATAGATGAATTCAGGTCTACTGATGGAATTATTATAGAACCTACTCCTAACCATTTGGTATCTAAACTAAAATTAGTAGCTAAGCAATTCTTTTATGTATATTAACTAGGGTATGCTCCCCCAGGAAATTTTACACTCTCTGAGATCAATTCTGGGGCCTTCTAGACCAAAATTACATGTGTGTCCTGCAGGATAACTGCATAAGCGAGAAGTATAATGATTGGATGATTGAAGGAGGGCCTCTGTATGCGCCCTTGATGGGTCGGTGTAAGAGTAGAATATTCAGCGTCACTCTTCCAAAACACTATTGTTGAGACCCAAGCATTTTTATAAGCTAAATTAAAGTTCTTCCTTCTTTCGCATCTAGAAATAAATTCTCTGGTCACATCAACAAGGTCTAGCTTAGCTGTTGTTCGCGATGCTTATATATATTCAGTAGCACACAATGATTGAGTTCTGAAGGTAGTCATCCAGAGTAGGTAGTACACATCATTGTGAGGGTAACAAGGCTCACCATCATACTCTCCTTCACCTTTAGCAAGATCTTGTGGTGTTTCAAGTCTATTATATATAAGCAAATCAATCAAAACTCACCAGTGTTTTGGTTGGTGTATTATTTATCTAACTTATGGGGGTCCCCGGCCCCTAGCTGTTGAAGATTGGGGGGGGGGGGGGGCCTTGGCCCCCACAGCCCCCATGGTTCTTACTCCCCTGCATATCTGGATATTCAGTTGACTATGTATATATATATTATATATAATTATAAGTATTCTTTTCCCAATTTTAATGCAAAGACCTTTATTAATTATGGCTGATTATATATTATAATATAACTTTAAAAATATATATATAATTATATAGCTACACACACACACAGCAGTTCACACTAGTTTTTTTGTTTGTTATCATTTACGCCCGAATTGCTGGCATATCGTTCTGTAAGAAAATATGCAGTTATTATATTTTACAATTTCACATATACAGTGGAATCTCGAAGAGAGGGCAATTTGGGATCAGAAAGTTCGTCCCTCATTGGAGGTTGTTCTCTCTGTTTATTAGCATTGCTTAGTAATGAATGGACTCATTTAGGGTCATTTGGTCTGTCCATTACTTAGAGGTTGTCCTCCTTTCGGAGGGTCCACTGTATATATATAATATAGTAACTAGGTTATCTGTGAAAAGTCCATCTTCATGCTCAGTACTCTATACCGGGCGTACTGTATTTTGAACAACACATAAATCATTTCTTGAACTTATGACAAAGTATTAAACTTGCCATGCACATGAAAATCCCACAGTCATAAATGTTTTGTTGTACTGGTATATCCTAAAAGTGTGATAGAGGGTGTCACATTCAATAGTCATATTGTGTTAAATTACTTTTGGATAACATATTAGTGTGATGCAGAGCCAGATATTGCTTTCCCAAGAAAATTTCTATAATTATTGTTTAATTTAAACATAGTGCAAAATTGTTGCATATTTCTAGACTTACTGAATATTTTGCAAGAATTTATTACCAGTTCCTTGCAACGAGTCATAAAAGCTTAACTCTTAGAACGCCGGTGGCGTCTCTACACGCCAATTGAAATCTACTCTCACACGCCGGTGGCGTATATACACGCTCCTAAATATGTAAATTTTTATTAGCGTTTGTTGCGTATTCTTACAGCTGCACTTTGTATTTTATCTGAGAGATCTGTTCTTGTTCTTTTGAGAAAGTATACCGATAGCTAGCTGGCTGTTGTGTGTTTTTTAAAGATATTTTTTTAAGTAGGCAAGTACATTGAAGTGCGTTATAATTGATTTACATTAGCGTTTATTGGTTTATTGCGCAGCTGCTTATTCTTACAGCTGCACTTCGTAGTCGATCTGAGAGATCTGTTATTCTTCTTTTGACATAGGATACAGACAGCTAGTTGGCTGTTGTGTTTTGCTTTTAGATATTCTTTGAAGTAGGCAAGTACACTGAAGTGAGTTACAAATGATGGAGAGATATAACAGAGATGATGTTAGATGCTGAAGACAGTCATAAGAGATTTTGATGGATATGATGAAGAAGGTTATAGTGGTAGTGATGATGATGCTATTGGTGCTGTGGATGGTGTTGTTGATAGTGGTGGTGTTGGTGGAGGGTGGTGTTGGGGTTTGTAGTGCCGCTAGCAGTATCTCTTCCAGTTCCAGCAGTGCAACTATCAGCCAGACCTCTTCCAGCTCCAGCAGTCTAACTGTCATCCAGACCTCTTCCAGCTCCAGCAGTCTAATCAGACTATATCTTCATCACTATAATGATATCCACAAAGTATACAATGAAGTAATAATGATAGGTTAGTTCATGAGCTAAACTATGATCTGGCAGTTTCCTAGCTCCTGCTGGTATTTAGCGGTGCTAGAGCACTAAATATCAGTAGGGGATAAGAAAATGCCAGCGCTTAGTGTTTCTCTCTACGTAAAACAGACCAGAGGAGCTAACATACAGACAGCCCTTAGTGTATCTAGCTTAGCGTATTTAGCTTAGCGTAGCTATCTACACTACACAGCAGCTGTAGCTAGGAACCCTTTGTTTATCTCAGAGATAGCGCTAATATTCCATAGCTAGCTAGCTAGTTGCCAGAAGCCTATAGACAAGCTTGTGTTTCTATCTCTGTACAACAGTTCTAAATACTAGGAGCTAACATATGGCCAGCGCTTATTGTGTCTAGCTTAGCTATCTACACTACACAGCATCTGTAACTAGGAACCTTTAGTTCATCCCAGAGATAGCGCTAATACCCATAGCTATCTAGCTAGTTGGCAGAAGCCTATAATTAGCGTGTCTAGCTTAGCATAGCTATCTACACTACACAGTATCTGTAACTAGGAACCTTTAGGTCATCCCAGAGATAGCGCTAATTCTCCATAGCTACCTAGCTAGTTGGCAGAAGCCTATACACAAGCTAAACCGACCCAATAACTAATATCAAAGTAGTCAACTTACTTTGGAGAAGCTTTACGCTTCGCGTTCTGTAAATGGTAATGATCGACTTGCATCCTGCCTAGATCTGGTGATAAATCAGCTGAGACTGACCAAAAAAAGGCGTTGATTAAAAATCGGTGGTTTTTTGTTTAATTTTTTTTGTTTTTGTTTTTTGTTTGTTTTTTTGTTTTTTTTGTTTGTTTTTTTGTTTTGTTTTTGGCGGGACATAAAAATGTAAAACCAAAAACATGTAAAATCACATTAAATAATAAATCTCCTCCAGATTTCTGGTATTAGCTACAGTTCCCATCACGCTTGCAGCATTGCCTCGTTGCACAGCAACACTTATCGACTGGAGCAAGTACTGGGTCCCTCTCTGCTCTCCGGTTTCCGCAGCGATCCTTCGGCCAATTTCCTGGACTAACTTCAGTCCTCCCGGTCCCCATGGTTCAAGGGTCTCCACGCAGACTGGTTCGAGGATGTAGTCTCGCTGAAGGTTGGCGTACTTCATCAACTTGGCCTTCTCTGCATTTTCAGCGACTTTACAGGGGGCAATTGATGAGGTAGCAATATGACTAGGCGCCAGGGTGTCAGAGCAAGTGTAGTCCCAAATCATGATCCGTCCATTTTTCCAAGGAAAAATCGTCATGCCGTCTGGTCTCTTCCCATCGGTTCGACTAACACCACTGGGCTCAAGGACTGAAGGAATGTGAGCAGTTGACAGAGCTCGCTTGATGAGGTCGTTGATTTGAGCGTGTCTGGCAAATCTCCCTGCGCTCTTCTTGCAACTCAAACCATGTGTTCCATTTGACTCCACCTTAGTGCCGCATATACAATCATGAGGATGGCACAGGGGTGAACCAAGACGAAGAGCGCTAGCGATCCTGAGCTGATTCTGGTCCATTTTCAAACCAAGTGACGGAATAGGAATCGCATTCAACCAATCAGATGCGTGAGGAGAAGAGACGGCCAGGATCCTTGCTTTTTCCATGTCTGATTGTGCATCTTCAAGTAGATTTTTTAGTTTCAGTTGACATAAGGGAGTGTCCCAGGCAGACTGGACAGGTAATTGCAATGGGGGCTCTGCGGTGTTCATCAACTCCTTCCACCGAGAGATGGCAGTGTCTAGTTCAGGGTACTCTCCTCTTCGGAAGGAGTCAGGAAGAGCATCAAGAACTCGAGGTTGAGAGGCATAGACTGAGGAAATAAAGGCTGGCAGGGATAAGTCAACAGCAGATCTGATTCCCATCCCGCCCAAGCCAGCAGGGAGCGAACATTGGTTCCAAATCTGAGGTGTAATCAGAATGTTGAGAATATTTTCGAGTGAGGATTTGATGTTTTCATCGTATAGTTTCAAAATAGATGACTCAAAGCAGGGTGAAGATCTCAGGAAGTAAGTCAATTTCGGGATCGCAAAACAGTTTTTCAACAAGAATAGTGCATCATGGGCATCAATCTCCACTAGCCTAGAGAGCATTCTGTTGAGGTCATCTAGTTTGTGTTGGAGTACATGATCTGTTGCTGAAGACAATATTGGGGCTCCAAGGAGAGTGAGGTCTTGTTCGTCCACGATCTTAATCTGAGGCGCCAACTCTTGGAATTTGCGCGCAGTCAGTGCGACGTCTTCGCCACCGATGATCACCAGTTCGCACTTTGCAGGGTTCACAATGACTCCATGTGAGTCTCCAGCCTCAATGATCTTTTTAAAATCCGAGAGAACAGTGTCAGCCTCTCCACTCAGAGTGCCGTCATCCAAGTACCAAATATTCAGCTCACTTTGGCAGTCTTCAACAATATCCTGGATTGCAAGTGAGAATAAGAATGGGCCTAATGGGTCTCCTTGCTGCACGCCCTCTTTTGACAACAAAGTCTCGCTCCCAAAGTAAAGATTTGAAGGTTTAAAATAGGATTGCCAAACAAAAGGATAAACGGACTTGTTTTTATCCAGGACTTTCTGTAGCACAACGTCTCTCCGCACAGAATTGAAAGCATTTTTGAAATCAATCTTGAGTAGAACTTTCCTTTTGGAGTCTTCATTAGTGAGGAATCGTCTGCAGGCATGTGTCGCTACTTCAGCGCCTGAAGGCATCCCTACTCCCATTTGATGAGGTCTGAAAGATGAAGAGCATGAATCATTGAGTTTTCTCATGGTGGCCTTCCCAGCGAGGCGTCTCAAAGTATTACCCATCGCAATCGGCCTCACGCCTCCATCCTTCTTTGAGAGGGCAACCAGAGTAGCCCCATAGAATATAGGACAAACAGAAACAGGTACTTTTCCACAGAGCACAATACCATTCAGGAACTTTAGTAAAGCTTCAAGCAGTTTCTTTGACACATCTCCCAGAGCATCGGAGGTAAGGTCTTTTAAATGTTGTGGGAGCAACCCATCTGGCCCTCCTCCTATTCCATTTTTGAAAGAGCTTAAACTTTTCTTCACATCATCCATTGAGAGAATCATCGAATCAGAACAATCTTCAACAGTAGGAGGTTCTGGCAAATCAGAATGGACATGTGGTTCGGGGTGTTTTTGTTTGAGTTGCTCAATAATTTCAGGTGTGCTTTCTAGTAAGGAACAATCAGAAGAAAGAATTCTCACAGCTCCCCGGACATCCCCCGCAGCGAGCTTGACAGAAACTAGTGAGGACAGTGATTTTGATGATTTTTTAGGATTTTTGGCAGGCAAGTCAGCAGGAGTTTGTAAGTGAAGGTTTTCGGAGAAATCTTTTATTTGATGGTTGATAAGAGTTGCTAGAGATTTTGATTTCTTTCCGCAGCGAACTCTGTTAGGGTTCAAGAAACATATTCTGGCGAAGTTGAGGAGGTTTTCCCATGCAGGTATACTGTTTTCTAGCACGACCCTATTGAGAATATCTGTCAACAACTTAGCGGCTTGGAACCTTGAGGCTTTTGGAACCCTTCTAAGTACAGTCCCAACACGTGAAAATCTGAAAATGGTAGGCGCAGGAGTCTGTGTAGGGGCACCTTCACCAGCAACAACATTATTTTGACTAGCATTTGCAGTAGCAGCATTTACAGCATGTTGAATATCAGAAGCTTGGGGACGAGTATGGGGGGCAGGGCTGGGTTGGAAACAGCCACGGCGTCTGGGTATAATTTAACTAAAGCGGTAGAGTTAAGAATAGCAATGCTGGTATTAACCCAATTGACTAGCGTCTGAAGTGATCGATAACCTTCCTGAAGTTCCCCGCCAACCGCCCGAATCCTACGCCTTTCCGAACAGACTTTCGGGAAAAAGAAGGCAGTGGAGAGATCTTGCCAAGCGAGCTTCCGTACCTGCATTATAGTGAAGCCAGAGATTCTCTGCACTGCCACCTCTGCTGCAAAGCTGTTAAGGCCAAGCATATAACAGTGAAGCCAGGAGCTACCGATGCTGCTTTTGTAAGTTTAGCGACTTCCTCATAGATCTTTGAACTTAACTTTTAAAGTTTATAGTACTATTCACTTATTTAGAATGCTTTATAATATTGTAGTTATCCCAGGGATTTACGAACTGGAAAGATGCCACACTAGGTATCCAACAGCATTAGAAAAGTCAGTGCCACAAGATAGCAGTTGAGAAGCTAATTACAGTACCAAAAACTACACGAGATGTAGGTGAGATGCTCTCTAGTACTTTGGCCCAAGACAGAGCAAAAAATCATGTGGGATACGTGGTCATGACAATCGTGGTGATGGAAATGTGTTTCAACTGATGAAGCTCATAAGTGAAGAGGACTCCATAATTGGGATCATGTGAAGAGTAAGACTCTGGAAGTTGAAAAATCCATGCGCGTCAATTGTTTTTGCGGTATATATTTTAAAAAGCACTTTTTCCTGCTTATCTTAAATGTGCGCACCATGTAGGTCCTTTGATTTTGATGGAGCGTTCAGAAGGCATCAAGAAAGGATACTCGAAGTAAGTAACAAATACCCCTGGACAGAACAATATTCATTAGCAGCAATACACAACAAAAAATTAACACGACTTCATATTAACACAACTTCATAAAACAACAAATGCAGCATCGACTTTGAGACCAAAAAAACAACAAAACAAAACATCAGAGGGCAAACTTATGAATCTCTATTATTAACTGCAATTTAATTTAAGGGGGTCGGATGGGCAAAAAAAGTATTTGAATGAAAAATTATTTTTTCCCCCCAGTTATTGTCATAGGATTGGAATACTTTTTGCAGTGCTGAAATGCTCCTATTTTGCACACACACACCAATACAGCGAGTTATCGGGGCCTGATTTTAATTAGGTTTTTACCTAATAATTTGTTGTGATTACCTCCAACTTTGGAGCTCCATATTTTCTATATGCTTTATTGTATGAACTTGATAAATAGCTTAAAATATAGATCTCTCTGTCTGCTCTTATGTGATATTAAACATATTATCATAGGTATACGTATGCTAAAGTTATATACAGTTAAACATCAGGCCCTAAAAAACTATGGGTTAGGTGTCTAGGTAAGGGTATTTCCAGAGTGGTTAGACTTGAAGTGCTATAAATTGAACCGAGGTTAGCTAAACCTGTACACTTCAATTAGAGTGGGTTCATTAGGCTGTACTAGCTGCTAATGACCTGCCATGGCATGCTTTAGAAAAATTATTTTTCGACCCCTTACCAGATATATATTGTAAGGCCACTACAAACCTAAAGAGAAGGAGAGTTATTCATGTTACAAGGGCAATGGCGGATCCAGAAGGGATCGACTGGTCTCGTTCGAGGCCCCCTTTTCTCTAATTTCCCAAACTATAACTAAAACAAAACAGCAAACCTGCAATGCTTTTTGCCTTTTCTTACTTCTTTTAGCTACGCGTAGCTATGTTTACTCTGGCTGACCTGCGAAGCCACACACCCAAGTGGGGGAAATGTAGGGGTGTGGCTGCACCGTCTAAACCTTACCGTTCCAAATGTTCAGCACCTGGTTCATTACCTCCCAGCGAGATTTACTGTCGACTCCTGTCACTTACCAAATATCTTGCTCATGGCGCAGTCTAAGTAAAGAATCACTGGAGAGGTTTTGGCTCGTGCAATAAGAGAAGCACTGAATAAGTTTGACTTAAACTTTGATGATTGTAGGGGGTAAGGCTATGATGGTGCTAGCAATATGTCTAGTGCAAGGTGTGTGCAGGGTCGTCGCTTGGCAGAAAATCCTAAAGCCACATATATCCACTGTAATGGTCACGTGCTTAATTTATGTATTGTTGAAGCTTGTACCTATTCGTAATATGAATTCTACTGTTACTGATACACATACTTCCATTATAGTGCTAAACGGCAACTATTTCTTGAGAAAGTAATTGATAAGGAAACTAGTGTTGTTAAAGTTAAGGATCTTTGTAGAACAAGATGGATTTATCGGCACGAAGCTTATGAACATTTTTATGTTTTGTATCAATTCCTCAACTGCAATTACAGAACGTGCTCCTACATATGGGGATATGAACTGGGATACGAAAACAATTGTGGCAGCCAATGGCTTGCTCAAGATGTACCTTTCCTTTCCTTTTATAATATCTTTCATAGCAACAATGAATTCTATGTCTATTATTAAAACCTGTAAGTATAAAATTACAAAAGAAAAGTAGTGATAATAATAGTTAAAGCTTATATGGATGTTAAAGACATATTGAATGAACTTTGTGCAGTTCGTCAAAGTGAGGAAATGTTACATTCATGGTATGTGCAAGCTGAAGTTATAGCTCATGATGTTGGTGTGGTTCTTGTAGTCCCACGTGCATCTGCTCGACAAACGTACAGAAATAATGTTGAGTACAGTTCTGTGGAAGAATACTATCGAAGAACTGTTGTGCTTCCTTTATTGGACCACTTAGTTCAACAAATGAATGATAGGTTTGGTAAGACTCAAACAGTAGCAGCCAATTTAATCAATCTTATACCTTCTATAATCACTACTGGGATGATATATCTTTTGAGGATTTGATTTCTTTATATAATGATGACTTGCCAAGTACTGCACTTGTGTCTACTGAGGTGTGGAGGTGGAGGGCAAAGTGGCAGAGTCAAGATGCTGAGAAGTGGCCATCCACCCTTCAATCAGCTCTGAAAGAGTGTGACAAGGATTACTTTCCTAACCTTTACGTACTGCTGCACATTGCATGTACTATTCCTGTCACTGAGAACGAGAGGGCCAATAGTACCTTAAAAAAACTTAAAACTTTCTTACGTAGTAGTAGTATGGGGCAGGACAGATTATCCGCATTGGCATTGATGCATATTCATTACAGTTTTCCTGTTGATCTTGATGATGTTGTTGATAGATTTAAACTTAAATGTAATAGGAGAATAGCTTTATAGGTATGTACATAATGTATTAATAGCATTTCTCTTCCAATTCTTTTTTTCCCCTTCAATTATTGACCCTTGGACTTCATGACTTGGAATTTTTATATATGTCATTGTGATAACCAATCATAATAACTTGGATTTGTTGTTCATTTATTCAATGTAATTTAGTCTTAACATTTTTCTCTCTACAGTTTGTATATGCTGTATTTGATATATATATATATAATAATATATCTATATTTAAATTTTAATAAAAGAGGCCCCCCCCAAGAATTCCTAGATCCGCCCCTGAAGGGTGTTCATGTTATAATGGTGTAGTTAAGGGATTGGGGGGGGGGGGGGGGGGGGGGCTAACCACCTTCCCCTCAGAATTAATAAGCTGAGGCTAGTATTATTAGCAAGTCTCAGATGAAAAGACCATTGGTGGAGTAGGATGCTTGACAGACACCCTGATTAATTCTCTCCAAAGCTACATGGAAATGCAACCAGGAAGAGTGTTGGGGATCTGGATAGAATGATCAAGTCTGTTCAAGCGACCCTACTCCACTTCAATTGAATTCCACTGACGAGAGACGCGGTCACCACCTTTGCTCAACTGGAGAGGCCTCTTGGTGCAAATACCAAGTGGCTCAGGCACTGCATGAAGACTATCATCACAAGCACACACACATTCCAGAAGCCATTGTTAAGCTTTTGAAACCGATTTATGCCCGCCTGGGAAGTAGGGCACTTCTTGAGATGTTGCTAGGATGAAGAAGGCAAGATACTGGGCAACGGAGTGAACCAAAACTTTGAGGAGAAGGGCCAGGTGCGTGAGGAAAGGGTTTGAGGATCAGCAGCAGAGGAGTGGGAGTGTTATGTATGCTGCTGGTGCTTTGACACTGCTACCCCACGCCCTAGCAATCAGCCAGGACCTAGCAACCAGTCAGGACCTAGCAGGGAAACTGGCAAGCGACCCATGAATCGCGAGACAGGATTGGAAGAAACAGTTTAGTTACTCTTGTATGTGTTGTGTTCTGGTATATAGTGCCATAGTTTGTTGGTATGTGTCATTTTGGATGATTTTTGTTGGTATATTCCTCCCTTTTCAAACGTTTAGTTCAATGATTGAACTGCCTTTCTTATAATGCCTATTCCCGAATACGGATTTTTTGGCCTTAGGACAGATCTCCCTGCTTTATACTTGGAGTAAAGAGGAAATATTATATATATTCTGGTTCCTCTCAATGAGATCTACGTAATGACATTCTTAGTTTTTCATTTTAAGCAAGTATATTTGAATTGGCTTTAGAATACATGTAGTACAGAAAATATTTTTCATGACTAAAAAAATCATCAAACACATCTTTTCACAAAAACTCCATGTAGTTGCATTCTTTGTACTTGCTAATTTCCTTGTAAGTTGTAAACACTACTGTTGTCCTGGCCAAACCACAAAAGGTCACTTAATGGATCAGTTGGAGCTGGGTGGCTGTCACAGTATATACCAGAAGGTAGTTCAGTGTATAGGTGCACATCATACAAAATTTCAAACAAAAATTCCAAACAAGAAACAAGAGAGGAGTTATAATTTTTTGGGTTTTTTGTCCCCCTTAAATGTGAAAATGAAAAATCTGCCACGATTTGACCACACCCAACCACACCCACATCTCGGCCTGACCACCCCTGCTTGGGTGTGTGTGTCAGGGACCATGTTCCTTGTCCTCATTTGGTGCATAAATGTACTAAGTCTATATTATATATACATCTTTTCACTCCCAAGTAGTCAAGCGCGGTACGCCGTTCCAGTACCTGATCAGAGAGGATTGAATATCAGTATGGCAGGCATGGAATGAATACATCAAGTGAACGTATGTGCGTGAGCATGCGTGAGGTAAGGGGACGTGAATCGGGTAAGGTGCGTACACAGCAATGTTAATACACATATAGGAGGACTAGTCTAGGTCGTTATTGTCTATCTCCCCCCAAGTCCGACTTCGGGAGGGCTGAATAGTTATGTTGACTGTCCGTATCGTAGAACAGGTTTCGGGCCCCTTTTGCTCCTTCTGGGGCTGGGGGCAGGGTTTGGGATCTGGGGTAGGACGAGGGTAGGCATCATGGACGAGCTTTTTTGGGCGGTCCGGGTGGGGCTACGGGGTGGCGTTGGTGTGCCGGCGACCGAGGCATACGTACGCTGGTTTGCCGGGGTGGTGAGGATGACTGGCCTGGGGGTAGTCGGTGTTAGGCCAGGGTTGCGAGTCACGGCAGGCGATAGCGTTGGGGCCTGTGCGTCCAGTGGTGGCGGGTGTTGGATCTGAGGTGGGATGAGAGGTGGGGGGGTAGGAAGTAAGATAGTGATATTTGGGGGGGGTGTGGGGGATGGTTCTGGGGTGGATGGGTTTTTCTGAAGGCTGCAGAGGAGTTTGGATGTTCAGCAGGCGTCGCTGGAGTGGGTGGTCCGGGGTTGTGGTGGGGATAGTGTGGCGGCGAAGGAACTGCCTGTTCCGCATGGTGAGTCTTCCCGAGTCGTCCATGCGGACCTGATATTGATGATATTGGAGCACCTCCACGACCACTCCTGTTTTGTCCCACTTCGTCGGGTGGCGTCCTGTTTGGTTCTGGATAAGGACGTTGTCACCACAACGAAGGGGGGAGAGGCCGCGGGAGTGCTCATCCCATCGTGCTCGGCCCAGTGACTGCCGGCGGGAGAGTGCCTGTTCGCGGTGGATGAGGTGCTGTGTCTCGTCCTGGGGCTGCTTGAGGCGTGCTGGTATGAAGGGGAGGAGGTCCCTGATGGGGCGGCCGAAAAGGGCCATGGCTGGGGACATCTTCGTATCCGGGCTGGGGCAGTTCCTGTATAGGAGAAGGGCCTTGAAGAATGGTGATTGTAGAGAGCCACCGGGACCGGTGTTGCCAGCGATGAGTCTCTTTACTGTCTTAACTGCCGTCTCCGCCCTGTTGTTTGCATGCGGGTTGTATGCCGCTGATATCCTGTGGTGGACGCCCCATGTCTTGAGGAGCTCTCTGGTGGATTGTGCTGCGAACTTGGGTCCGCCGTCCGTTGTAAGGGAGTCTGGGATGCCAAAGGTGGCAAAGGTGTCCCTGAGGGTGGTGGCGAGGCCTGAGGCTCCGTTGAGGGCGGGTGCAACGATCGGCCAGCCGGAGTACCTGTCGACCAGCACGACATATGCGGATCCCTCGTGGTGGAAGAAATCCGCGCAGATGTGCTGGAAGGGGTACTCGGGCTCCTCTGGTGTGACTGAGGGCATCGCTGGCTGTGAGGGGGCATTGCCGTTACATATGGTGCAGCTGTTCCTGGTAGCGGCTATGTCGGCGGTGAGGCCTGGCCAGTATAACGAGGAGGTTGCTCGGGCCGTCATCCCACTGGTGCCTTGATGGGCGGCATGTAGGGCGGCAAGGCAGGTTGGTCTGAGTGATGCAGGGATGACGACACGGTCTCCATGGCAGATAACCCCATCGATGACAGACAGCCTGTAGAATATGGGGAAGTAGGTCCGGATGGCGGCTGGTAGCATGTGTCTGTCAGTCGGGGGCCCTTCCTCTATGTAGTGGCTGAGGTCCTGTAGGGATGGGTCTGCTGCTGTGGTGATCTGTATTTGTTCCCAGTTGATTGGTATGGTTGAGATGGCCATGCACAGTGCAGTTGAGAGGCCGTTGTCGTCCTGACTGTCGTCACTGTCTGTCTGAATGATTGCGATTGCCGATGTGGGGCTGCCTGGGCATGACGCGTTTGGGTCAGCGAGGTCGTCTGTGAGGTGGAGGCGGGGTGGGGTCCGGGTCCCGGATGGGTGGCGTGAGAGGGCATCGCTGGTGTGGTTTCTCACGCCAGGGATGTACACCATCCGGAACCGGTATCGGAGGGTCTTCTCCTTGATGTTGCGTAGGCGGGGGTTGGGGATGTCCTCGAGGCAGCGATCACCGAAGAGCTTCAGCAGGGATTTGTGGTCCACTGCTACCACGAGATCGCTGCACCCGAGGACGAAGTGTCGGGCCTTGTCCAGTGCATCAGCCACAGCTAGAGCCTCTCCCTCAACAGGGGCGTAGTGGGACTCAGCTGGGTGGGTGAAGCGCGAGCCCACCAGGGTGATGCGCCAACCGTCCTGGCAACAGAACAAGGCGCGGGGCGGGCACTGGCAGTGTTTTTGGAACAGCCAGAACCCGATCCCGTCCTTGCTCCAGTCGGTCGCCAGGCAGGTTGGGCGGTCCTTGTCGAAGATTTGGATGCCGACCCTGATGCGCTCGCAGATGTGGAGTTTGGATGCAGTGAAGGCTTCAGCCAGCTCGTCCGTCCAGGTGAAAGGGGTGGAGGGTTTAAGCAGGGCTCTGAAGGGTAGCATGGTGGCTGTCATGGCGAATGTGTAGGATACCTGATTCACCAGGCCGAACCAGGCACGTATGTCAGTAATGCTGGTTGGGGTTGGGAAATCCGTGATCGATTCGATGAACTTATTGGCTGGGCGTACCTCAGATGGTGTCACGTTGAATCCAGCAAACTCCATGGTGTCTTCCGCAAAGTGGAACTTTCGGGGGTTTAAGGTGATGCCGTTCACGGCGCAGATGTGGAGCCACTCAGTCGCCTGGTGGAATGCTCCTGTGATGTCGTCCGACCAGAGTAGTGCATCGTCGATGCACTTGTCTTAGACGTAACGTTGGCGACGAGGGCATCGTATCTGGCCGTGTAGGCATCCCCTGAGGCGATGTAGCCTTGGGGGGCGGTACAGTATCTGTACCTGCCCCATGGAGTGATGAAAGTTGTATAGTGGCGATCTCTTTTGTCAAGGGCCACAGAGTGGTAGCCATTCCACGCGTCGAATACGGTTTTCTTGGTTCGGCATGGAATGGCACGGGCTTGGTGGAAGGGTGATGGGCAGTGATGGGTCTCGCGCGTGGCGTGCTGGTAATATTCAGGGGCTGGAAGTTGATTGTCCTCCTGAGTGACCCGTCCTTCTTGGTGCATATTACCATACGGTGGCACCAATTGACGGGCGTACCCAGGGGGACCTTCTCCAGCACGCCAAGGCGGACGTCCCGGTCGAGACCTGCCTTCACCTCGTCCTGCCAATGGATGGGAATGTCTATGGGGTTGTGGCAGGGTTTGGGGATGGCTGTTGGGTCAATGCTCAGGGAGAGTGGGGGCCCAGACATCATGGGGAGGGGTTGATGCTCACAGACGTTGAACGCACTTGCTGAGTATAGGTCCAGCAAGTGGCGCTCAAGTCTGTGGCGGTTCCCCTCAGTGCCAGGAAAGGGAAGGGAGGTTGGTCTGTCTGGGGGGGGGGGGGGGGGTGCCCTGGTTGGGCATGAGCAGGGTCTGGGGGGATTGTGTGCATTTTGGCTCACCACTGGTTGAGTGTGGGGTCCCGGTGGTCTGGTCTGCAGGTCCGCTGGGGACGTTGTCGGAGGGCCGATGGCTGGTCTGGTCGCTGGTCTGGTCGCTGGTTGACGGGTTCTGGTCAGCAGGGGTGTTCTGGTCTGCAGGAACGCGTTGAGATGTGACGAGGGCTGATCAGGGGTCGCCCGTGTACCCGTGCCGTTTCCCGTGGGTGGCGTCGGCGTACAGAGGGGGAACCCCGTATCGATCAGCCCAAGGTCTGTGCATGTGGACATGCTAAGGTACAGCTTCGTGGCTAAATAAGGGGCTGAAATATACCATCTGCCTCGTCTCGCGTCTTGAGTGGTGGAGCTTGATCCGGAGGAGTGCGGCTCCAAGGATAGGCAGGTTGTTCCCGCTGGCCGAGCTCATCACGAGTGTGGCGGGTATGAGGTCGGTTTCGAGCAGGTTCAGGTCTCTCAGGAGGAGTGGGCCTGCCAGGCAACTCTGGCAGCCCGTGTCAGCTATGGCTGTGGTGGCGAGGTGGTGTCTTTCCTTCTTGAGTGTATGGCCATGTGCCCGGTAGTCCTCTCTGTGGGTGGACACCGATACTTCAATGATTGGCTGTGGCGGTGAGCGGTGTTGGGTCCATCGTTGGGTGTCTGAGTCCCAGGATTGATGGGGAAGCGTGCCTTCGGTCATGGTGTGGACCTGCTCCGACACGGCGCTCTCTTGTTCAGATGACCGCTGCCAACACATGGGTGCAAAGTGATTCGACCTGCCACATGATGGGCAGGTGGAGCCAAATGCTGGGCAGTGTGTTCTGCGGATGGCGGTTCTTTCTCTCTCGCCATGGCCCTGTCGGCCACAAAAGCAGCAGGTGGCCTTGGGGTTTGTGGGGTGCCAGGTGGTGTTAGTTTGCCCTCTGCTTGGGTTGGGCATGTTCCTCCGGGGTTGGTGAGGTTGTGTGGCATGGGGACGGTTGGTCCTGGGAGGGGTGGCCTTGGTGCAAGGTGAGGGCTGGCGCTGTTGGTGGCGGTATCCACTGAGTGCGGCAGCGTCTTCATTCTCCGTCCCCTCGCCTAGGGTGCCTGTTGAGGTGGGTGTGGTAATGGTTACCGCGGACCGTTTCCCTGCGACCCTCACCTCCACGAAGCGCACCGTCTCCTCCACTGTCATTGATTGATTGGGGTCCTTCAGCAGGTCGACTTGGATGTCTGCATCGGCCAGGCCGATGCAGAGCTGGTCAGCGACCCGCTGCTCCCCCTGGTTGTTCACCTGGTCACACGCTGCACACTTCATGGTGAACCGGCAGACCTCTGCCTGGCCGCGGAGCCTCGCGGCGAAAGACCGGATAGGCTCCCCCCGATCCTGGACCATCCTGGAGAGGGCGACCCTGGCTACCTTGGGGTTCTCCTCCCTCACAGCCAGGGCCTTGATGGCTGCTAGGAGGTCCGCCTCCGTGTACTCCTCTATGGGTAAGGGTCCGATGACATTCCGGGTCACGTCTCTCCTGAGTTTGGCGTCTAGACATTCGAGGAGTTGTATGCCGATGTCGGGCCCCACCAAGCGGACAGCCTGCGAGTAGGCCCTCCACCTGGTGAGGAAGTACTGCCATCCCTCGGTGGTCCCCCCGGCCGATACTTCCGGCCGACGGACGGGTGTGGGCTTCGCTCGGGTTGCCTGGCTGTGTATCAACATATGCCCGTTCACTATGGCTGCTACCACCACTGGATCTACCTTCATGGGCGTGGCATAATCACATCCAGGGTATGGGCAGCTCACCGCCATGGTGGGCACCAAATAGAACTCCTACCGAAACGAAGGCTAAATAGAACTCCTACCGAAACGAAGGCTCACTTCGCCAGCACTGTTGCAGGCAAGGCTAGATGTCTAAATAGAGACTATCAAAGCACTTGGTGTATTCATAGTCAAGCGCGGTACGCCGTTCCAGTACCTGATCAGAGAGGATTTGAATATCAGTATGGCAGCTATGAAATGAATACATCAAGTGTGAACATGTGCGTGAACATGCGTGAGGTAAGGGACCGTCAATCGGGTAAGGTGTGTACACACAGCAATGTTAATACAAGTATAGGAGGACTAGTCTAGGTCGTTATTGTCTACCAAGTTTTTCTTCAACTCGCGAGCCAAATTACTGCGCCCAACTTCAAACAGAACCTCAATGAATCTCTCCCAGGAAGTGGTCTCATTATCTTCTATCACTTCCGTCATGACTTATGTGAGACACGCTTCAACTCCTCCTTGTGGCATATGATCCATTTGAATTTTAGACAACTTCTCACCTAACCCGTAGGCAATCGCCACCTTTTTCCAAATACCTGACACTTTGTCGATAATATTTATCCTGCCATCCCTAGTGTTAAATGATTGTAGCACTGCCAATGAGAGCATTGAGTCTGTGTAAAAAAAACAGCAAAAAAGGGGGGGGGGGGGGGGATTGACAAAATGTTATTTAAATGTCAACAATCATGATAACGATGTACAGCAATAATATTCGCGAGTTTGGTAAGCTGAGCGCTAATTACATAAAGCAACATGAAAAAAGCAGTGCCTAATAGCTAATGGACTTAACAGAGAGCACACATCTTGGGACTCGTCTACAAATACACACCAGTCATTTGATTGGCAATTGCTAAATTCTTGAGTCACAAGAAGTCGAATATTTTCTACCCTGCATTCCCTTTTTTATAGAGTAAGAACTAGTCATGTCTCTAAAGATGCATTGGGGTACAATTAATGTAGACATTGTTGAAGAATACAGACACTTAAGAAGCTGCACACCATCCAGCATTAACCTCGACCCTACCACAATTGAGAGGCACTGTAAATCAAGGAAGGTGATAAATAAAACAATGGAGTTATATACATGCTGGCATGATTAATTTCTATATTCCCAACTGAGTTATTATAATTATACATGCTGGCATGATTCATTTCAGTATTACCAACTAGTTATAATACATGCTGGCATGATTCATTTCAGTATTACCAACTAGTTATATACAATGCTGGCACGATTCATTTCAGTGTTACCAACTAGTTATATACATGCTGGCATGATTCATTTCAGTATTACCAACTAGTTATATACAATTCATTTCAGTATTACCAACTGAAGCTTCTCAAGTTCTAACGTGACACTGATATTTGTATCTCAAGTTATGCACCAGTCTCACTAAAACACATGCACAGGTATGGCTAGTTCAAAATTCATAGACCCACCTGGTTGTCGTTAACCACATGCCACCTGGTACACATTCATGTGAGCCCATCATAACAAGTTTACCAAAATACTCGTTGTTAAGCTTCCCTGCGATAAGCTAAACCATAAAATCTGTGCCCCAAAGTAGCATGGGGTCCACTATGCTGCTCTTTACAACCCAAGATTAGACAGAGTACACATGTTACTAGAATATTCTTCTTTTTGTCAAGATGGTACAGCCACCATCGAATGACTTGGAATGTGCATTATTCGCCCATGTGCAAGATCGGGAGGGCTGGGAATTGGAATCCTTGAAGATATGCAGACAATGTATTTACTGCTTCTCTACAAGTGACGAAATCACTCCAGGTGCATATCGTAATGCAAGATGAGGATTACAGATGTGAAAATTGTTGCAAAACATCGCAAATCTAAAGCTCAAGCATTCACAAGGATAACGAAAGGAACAGCATTATGGAGTCAAACAAAATGGAGGCAAACTCCTGCCCAGCGCTTTGAGGAGAGCAATGGACCTGACCGAAGGGAAAGGATTGTCAACCTGGTTGACAAGACCATGCCTTCATATTTCACAAGAATGCATTTCATGATGCCACTGCCTCGTGTATGGCTGGGTACCTTCCAAAGTGTCCACTTTATGTGCCTGTGGAGGCAAGCTTTCGGTGGAACACGCCTAGTATAATGTCAGAGGTAGCCTAGGTATGGGGGTGGGGTGGGGGTGGGGTGGGGGGGTGTTGCATAGAGCCAGAACAACGACCAGTGACAGCAGAAATACTGATCGCTGCCTCATCCTACTCTCAAGATGGAGGCGTGGCTAGAGATAGCAAGAAAATGACTTCTCACCTCTAGGGAGAAACATTTGAGAGAAGCTGTTTTCATGCTAGGGTCTTTGACCCCCATGTACCTCCAAGCGAAAGAAGCCAATTATCAGCTTGCTAACGAGAGCATGAGAAACTGTAGAAGCGTGTATATGATCAAAGTTACAGAGGAGTTGAACATGACACTTTCACACCTTCAGTGGTTTCTGCAACGGGCAATGAAGCAAAGACAATTTACGAAAGATTGTCTTCTTTTCTGGGCCCAAAATGGGATCACCATTCCCCCTATAGCAGCACTGCATCCTGGTTACGTCACTTGGAACTCTCACTTCCTTTAAGCAGAGCTATTCAGTCCATCAGAGCAGCTCCCTCTTGTGTGTTCTTGACTTAATTAATAAACACTGAATCAAAATTAATGTCTTTAACTCATTCTCTGTTATGTCAACCTTATCAGAGCTATGCTGTTGTACTTAAAAAAAGAAGTGAACTTTAATATAATTATAGAGACACATGCAAACTTAAACAAATAGCGATAGTCAGCCAGAAGAGCTAACTCACTCATCTTTGAAGTGAGTGAGTTGTGGAGCATACATACGAATGTTAGGGCAGGTCAATCTGGAAGTGGACATGTTGGGCATGCTTATATCATTGCTGATTCACTATTCAAGGGATTGGCACCAAAGAAGCCAAGGTGATGATAGTGGGGCGTATCCAGCCCGGGCCCTAGCCCAGCTTGTTCAGCATCCAATCCTCATTGTAGCCGCAAGTAGAACAAGGAAGCCATCTTTTCAAAAAAAAATTCCTAAATATTAACTCATAAAACTCACTTCAATGACAGTGAAGAATCTAGAGAAATATGCAGCCCTCATCATCATACTGTGTAGCAACTATGAGACTAATTTAGTTGTCCAAGCTTTTTCAAAGATCATACACATATATATGTATATATATATATATATGTATACATTAATTGTATAATTATGCAGAACACAACCAGATTGCTGGCCCAAACTGTTTACACCAATCATCATATTTGAGTGTGTGATTATAAAATGGTAAAGGGTCTTCTATCTGCTTGTAGTCCACAATTTTACTAAAATTGAACATGCATATTCATGAGCATTGTTCAGTAGCACATAGTTGGCCCACCCCACTGATCCATCTACCTCTGGTAAAAACCTACTTTGAGAGATCATTTTAGTGTGGATTTGAAGGTGGTCAAAAGAGGTAACACTACTTTTCATCAAGTTGTACCCAACCTACTTTGACTGGGGGGGTTTCCAGCATCACCAGTGTCACTCCCCCTCCCAAGACCTATCAGGGAAGCAACCAATCATAATTAAGTGTATCATGTGAATTCACATACACACACACACACACACACACACACACAACACATAATGTTATTTCTCCGCTACTATATATAAAAATTTATTTGAAGTGGGTTGGAATATGAATATTGTTTTGCCCCTCATATTTTAAGGGGTGGGCTACAGTTGGATATGAATATCGCTTTCCACTCATATTTTAAAGGTGTAGGCTACAGATGGAATTGAATATTTTTTCCCCCTCACATTTTATTAGAAGTTTAAGGTACAGAGATATACTTTAGCAGTGGAGTAGGAAGGGTTGGGCAGGGGGAGGAGGGGGGCAGGTCAGGATAGAGATACCATATATGTGGCAGTTTTCACCATTAGAATAGGAATACATGTAATAGAGCTTGACACTATATGCACAATCATGATATTATAATTATATATATATATTATATATATATATGCTACTTGTCAGGGAGTGTTAATCTAGCCAATCACCTAGCCATGGCATAGACTGACATTGTGAATAACTAATTATAGTGGTCACTGTCTTCTCCCATTCAGGGCTTGCAGCTTCTTGTGTGTGGTTGCGGTTGTGGCTGGCTGACTGTGCATGTGTTGGATTATCAGGGAGGGGTGGTATGTCTATGTCAGGGAATGGTGGTGTTTTCCCTGACACTTCTATTATGAGTTTAGTCATCATCAGCAAATACTTTATCCCCAAATTGTCCTAATTTATGGAATGTAAGTTAAAAATACAGTCACAGTGTGAGTGTGTAATGCAATAATACAGTAGCTATATGTGTAGTGTAATTTTCCTGTTTTTCAATTAATATTTACTTGGCAAATAAACTTGAGAATACTAATGGTGTGGGAAGGACAACTCTCCCTGCCTCCCTTCATTCCAACTTGTGTATTTTTAGACATAAAGATAGTTGTTGTTTTGAAACTGAATGTAATAATAAACATCCACATATAATAGAGTAACCTGTCTATTTTGTCAAACTGTTTATCAACATGATTTGTGTGTGGATGTTGTCTATTTTGGAACGATCTGCATTAGTGGGTGAGTGCTTATGTCCTGGATTAGACTAGTGGGTGGGTGCTTATGTCCTGGATTAGTGTGTGGGTGCAGCTCTGGATTAGTGGGTGGGTGCTTATGTCCTGGATTAGTGGGTGGGTGCTTATGTCCTGGATTAGTGGGTGAGTGCTTATGTCCTGGATTAGTGGGCAGGTACTTATTAGTTGGCGGGTGCTTATGTCCGGGATTAGTGGGTGGTTGCTTATGTCCTGGATTAATGGGTGGGTGCTTATATCCTGGATTAGTGGGTGGGTGCTTATGTCCTGGATTAGTGGGCGGGTGCTTATATCCTGCATTAGTGGGTGGTTGCTTATGTCCTGGATTAGTGGGCGGTTGCTTATGTCCTGGATTTACTAGGCTTTACTAGGCTTTACTATACAACTCTTATCTATTCTTACCTTGGGGGAAGTCTTCATGATCATCGCTATCGTCTGAAGCTTCGCTTGGCAGAGTAGGGAGACCTATACTTTGAAAACTTGCTTCGTGGTCGGTGCCAACAGCTTCTGTTATAGCTGCCATAGCATCACCGTCAACTACGCCACTTCCCAGGTAAGCACAGGCTCCTTCTTCCTCTTCCTCACTAACGTCAATCTCAGACAGGCCGAAGTCATCCTCAAATAGGAAGTCTTAATGCTTCGTCGCGGGTCGTTCTTCTTCGAGACCGGGAATGAACCGGAAGTAATGTTTGCTGGCACGTTTACTTCCATTTCCTCATTCCGTATTTTCCAGATATTCAGGGGTATATTAGAGGCATGCTTTGGGCATATTCGTACAATTTTTGAAGTTAATACCGCGAACGGTTAATTTGTTATGAATTGTTTCGTCGCGACTAATCAGTTTTCGCGACTTAAGTCGCTTATGCCAGTGAGAGGGTTAAACATGCAGCCTCGCTTAAAAACATTTATTACAGATGTTTATAAGCTGCTTAAGCTCTATTTACCTGCCACCACTGCTTCAGCTGAGCGAAGTTTTTCATCTCTTAGAGAATTAAAAGCTCACTTGAGAAATTCAATGTCACAGCAATGTGTAAATCATATGCTGCTCTACATACATCGGGACACAACTGATAGCCTCAACATGCATGGCATCATGAAGGAATTTATTGAAAGAAATGAAAAGCGGATTAACTATTTTGGACATGTCATTTCTAATTGACAATTTCTTAAAATCACCTTATCAATAATCACCTTCAATTTATTAACTCGATGTTTCGACTAGGTGCTCTAGTCTTCGGCAAAACGTCGAGAAAATAAAAATTGAAGTTGATTATTGGGAAGGTGATTATTTTATTATGTCAACTGAGAGTTCATTGAGAATATAATTTCTTTCTTTTTTTGCAAATGTTTACTAACACCAATCCAGGACATAAGCACCCACCCACTGATCCAGGACATAAGCACCCGCCCACTAATCCAGGAACCCGCCCACTAATCCAGGACATAAGCACCCACCCACTAATCTAGGACATAAGCACCCACCCACTAATCCAGGACATAAGCACCCACCCACTAATCCAGGACATAAGCATCCGCCCACAAATCCAGGACATAAGCACCCACCCACTAATCTAGGATGTAAGCATCCACCCACTAATCCAAGACATAAGCACCCACCCACTAATCCAGAGCATAAGCACCCACACACTAATCCAGGACATAAGCACCCACCCACTAATCCAGGCACCCACCCACTAATCTAGGATATAAGCATCCACCCACTAATCTAGGACATAAGCACCCACCCACTAATCCAGGCACCCACCCACTAATCGCATCCACCCACTAATCTAGGACATAAGCACCCACCCACTAATCCAGGACATAAGCAACCACCCACAACTAGCATTATAATAAGAACACTATTTCTCCTTGGAAGGTAGTCACTCATGGACCTGGAGGAGGATGAGGAAGCAGCAGAGGAGAAGACAGGGTTGAAGGAGAGGTTATTATTTATATATATATATATATATATATATATATATATTATAATGTAGCATTATGTGTTTGTCTGAGTTATGCTGAACATGCAGACCTTCACAGTGCCAAGCATTTCCCTTTTATTTTTTATCTATATTTATTTATATTTATGTTATGCACACTTATGCACACTTTGCACATACTTTTATTTATTTTTCAGTACTGTGGACCCTAGCCCTTACTTCCTCTTTGTTATGCTATTCACATCTTTGTGGTTTGTTATAAAAATGTTGTTGACCAAACGTTGACTAGCTAACATTGCTGATTTCATGTGTATGAAACCGAGCTGAAATAGCCTTTTCAACTTATAATGATATTCACATCTTTGTGGTTTGTTATTGTGGTTTGTTATAATCAACCAAAAAATTGTTGTTGACAAACAGTTGTTGTTGACCTAAAGTTGACCGGCTAACATTGCTGGTTTCATGTGTAATATGAAATTGAGATGATATAAACCCGATATAAACTCTTTTATTTTACTTCCTGTCTCTTATAACAATATTCACATTTCTGTGGTTTGTTGCTAAGCAACTAAAATTTACCATAACGTCCGTTCACGCATCAGCTATCACCAGATATATAGTTGTTGGGTATTTGTCTTCATGTGGTCCTCTATAAAAAAATTATGTGAAATTGAGTCAATTTTTGTAAAAAGTCCTCAGTAAATCTGCCAGTGAAAGGGTTAATACATCACAAATTGTTTGGATTCGTGTGACTTTCTTAACTGGAATTCCATCCATATTGATTAGACTTTATAGCATCTGGAAGGAGCTGAAGGTGAAGCTTTAACTTTTCCATGTTAATATCTCTTTGGTAAATATCAACAATTTGTTCAGACTGTGTGACTTGTTTGCCATTTGCACTATCAATCAGCAGTCTCTCGACACTTCTCACAAAGAGAGAGTTCTGTTGCTTAAACCATTTTTCGGAAGATAGCCATCGATAACTTCAAAATACTCTTTTCAGTAATAGTTACATAATTATAGATGCTCATCTGACCCATCATTTAATCTCCTTGGAACTTGACATTACCTTGGTAATACTGATTCCTCACACTTATCTCTAGCTTCTTGAGGCCTCAAAAAAACTTCTTGAACATTTCATTATCTCTGGACTAGGTTAGAGCTTGAATGGTTACAATAACTGCAGCAAAGCAATCTTCAACACTAGTATTCACTCCTAGGAGGTAACTGACAACTATTCTGTGATAGTACAGAAAGCTTTAAGCCAAAGAAGGTTCGATACTTGTCCATGAGCTATGCCACTAGAGCAGTCATCTGAACCATGCGAGGATGCTTTCAGTGTTACTAACTTGAAGTGACTCATAATTATCAAGAATTCGTTGCATTGCTACAGTGCAGACTGTCCACCTCATTGAGCAAAGAGTACGAATTCCAGATTTTGATAAGTCTTCTTGCTGACTTTGAACTTTTTCAAATACTACTTGCCTCTTTGGTGAATATTTTATCAATTGGATCACTTCCATAGCAAAATTTAAGGCTTCCTTTATACACTTGCTATTTCTGGCAATATCTTGCAGGAACTAGTTAACACAATGAGCAAGACAGTGAACAGAAATAGCAGATCTATTTTCATCTTCAAATTGTTTGGCAACACCACTAACATGACCCTGAAAATTTCTTCCCCCATTATATCCCTCACCCCGGCAATATTCAAAAGAAATGCCTAAAGAAACTAAGCAATCTTTCAGTGATAAGAAGATACATTCAGCTGTAGCAGCATCAAGTTTAACGAGGCCAAAAAAATCGTCATTAATATCATAATTTTCTGACACCCATCGCAGAGTAAGACATCCCTTGTTTCATCAGCTAAGAGTGAAAACCACTGCTGAGAAAGTAAATTGCCAATCATTGAACGTTATACTTTATGAGCCATTAGCTGAATCATTTCGTTTATTATTTCTGGAGACTGACATTTTTGGGTTTCTACCCAAGATTTTTTACCCGCTTGAGCATAACAGTCAAATTTGAGCCACCAATATGGTCATTTCTGACAGAAATACCATTCGCAATAAATATCGCAAAGAAAAAAACTGCTTTATCAGACTCTTTCTCCTAATAATCTGGATAGTGTCAGCTTGACTCTGAAGCATTTCAGATACAGGTGTAGACTTCACTGAAATATGAGCTGCTACAGCATCCCTGTGAGCCTGAGAACACTCATGCTCTTTAAGTCTTGTAGTAGCTTTTTTCCAATTAGAAAAACCATCTCTATTAAAGGCTGATTGAGCTTTTGTGCTCATAACTGTAACTTTTCATTCAACGGCTGCTTGACAATAATAGCAAAATCCCTGTGAGCCTGAGAACACTCATGCTAAGTCTTGTAGTAGCTTTTTCCAATTAGAAAAACCATCTCTGTTAAAGGCTGATTGAGCTTTTGTGCTCATAACTGTAACTTTTCATCATTCAACGGCTGCTTGACAATAATAGCAAAATACTTTTAACGAGGTAGAGCAAAAGCGAATCCATGTGAATGACTTATACCAAGATGCCATAAAGCGCTTTTTCTGGAGATTTCGTACTTTTTTTTTTGGTTTTGCTTAGCAATATATACTTCATCTGTTGGTTGGTTGATTATTATTTTGGTACAACACAAACTATTGCAGATGTTGGAGATTCCGGGTAAGGAAGCACTACCAGTAATAGACACACTTCTATCCGACTCATCACTCTGATCACGAGTTAAGATATCAGAACAAATTTTTCATCACCCCTATCACCCAATTCTTTATTATCATTGATAGCATCTGTTGAGTATTTATTAATGAGAGCTTAACTGACCCAGCCAATAGCTATACACAATTCAAACAAACCTTTAGATGTACTTGGTTCAACTGTATGAAAGAAAGATTTGATGCCCAACTGACTATCTTTTTTCTTCTCTTTGCTGGATTCATTTTTTAAATATTCCACATGTATAGTCAATTAAATAGAACAGAAGAAAACACTATTTTGTGTGCATCGAAGTGTTAGCCTAAAGTAGCAGGTGTTAGCCATTGAAAAATTATTTAATACTTGGCCATCAATAATATAATAATAAAGGTAAAATATTATGACAGCAGAAATATTGGGGGGACAGTGCCCCCCCCCAAATGCAATATTGCAGCTGCCCCCCCTTGTTCCTACTCCACTGGATATTGTAGAACTACATAAAGACCCTGAACTCTACTAATTTATCTGTGGTCCTTGAAGTATGGGTCTTGGTTGGGCATAGCCGTGAATTCTGCATGTAGAGCACCAACATGACCCTAGTGAAAATCTTCCATGCAGCTCTTCATTACTCTTATGGAGTGCTGCAAGCCACAATAGTTGATACGGATGTTAGCTCACCACAAGCTAACTTAGTAGTAACACAGAATGTTCTAGGTTTGCCCAAGATTTTTCTCCTAATTAAATGTTGTTTGAAAGTCTCCAAAGTGTGTCTCTGTACCTTGAATCTGTGAAGGAAAAAAACTATATCGGATTGACTGGCAGTGTTCCCATGCCGCCACCACCAGTTAGATGACCCTTTACCATATATACCAAGCATTTTTTTAATTCTAAAAGGTAAAGGGTGTTCGTTTGGGTTCAGTCATAGAAGTTTTACCCAATATCAAGTTGGCCAAGATAAAGTAATAGAATATCTTTAGAATATATTGAGCTGAAGATACTCGCTGCTGCATGATGATCTGCCTGGCCTTCAGAGCTGGCTCCTTTAATTAAATAGGCTGCCAGCCATCAGCCCAGTGATAATGACCTTATATGCTAATGTCCAAGTGCTGAGAGTGCAGGAGGTGGTTACATTCTGTGGTACATAGTGGTTATGCATGCACAATCCTAACAGATGTGTGATGGTGTGGTGGTAGCTGCATGATGGTGTGGTGGTAGCTGGCCTAATATGGCATTAGCAGCTAATTGAGTCCAAGTTCCATATGCTGCTGCAGTCCCGTGTGTGTTGTTGGGGTTTCACTGGCATCAGAGATCCTCAACGCATCCTCTGTGTATTGTTGGGTTTGCCCTGGCATCAGCAGATAAATACAACAAAAATGTAGTTGTCTATTGTTGTCTTTTGATTGTGTAGTGCATGTATGGCACTCGGTACTAATTGGCATACTGTCTAGTTAGCAGTGGCAGAGAACCTGGGGGGGGGGGGGGGGGGGGGGGGCATTCTGTAAGCATTCCATGGATACTCTGTGCCCCACACTTCCAAAATTGCAATCTTCCATTTAGTTTATGTCGTGAACAAGCGTATGATAGTGCATCAAACATGCAGGGAAAGAGATCAGGTGTAGCAGCCAGATTTCTGAGTGAGAATCCAGCAGCCATTCCTGTACACTGTTTAGCTCATTCATTGAATCTGTGTCTTCAGGAAATTGGAATAAATGTAGTGTGTATCAGGGATGCTATAGAAATAGTGAAGGAAGTTGGTAAACTCATTCTGTATTCTCCAAAGCGACTTCATCTCTTCTCTTCAACTCTTCAACAAGCATCTGACAGTGGAGTGAGCCTAAAGTTGTTATGCCCAACAAGATGGACAGCTCGAACAGTAGCAAGCGATGCTATACTCAAAGATTATAATGTTCTACTGGAAGTTTTGGAAGAAATTCATGAGACCCACCCCCGATGAGTACGGACTTCAGGCTTGCTACATTTATTGGAGAAATTTAATACACTTTTTGAAGTTAAGTTATCTCTTATTTAGTGCAGCTGAACAGTTATCACTTTGTCTCCAAAAGAAGAACATAGCCATTCAGGTTGCTTTGTCAGCAGTGGAAGCAGCAAAGGAACATTTCAAACATTTAAGATCAGACGAGGAGTTCAATGGATTCTACGAGAAAGCACTCAGATTTGCAGAAGAAAAGGAAATTGAGCAACCAGTGCTTCCTAGAAATAGAAGGCGACCTCAGTGACATTACCCTGGAAGTGACCCACACCATTTCTCTTCAGTGCAAGAGTATTACAGAAAAATGTAGTATGAAGCCTGTGACCTGTTATCTGGTGAACTCCAATGTCGATTTGAAACCAAACAAATTCCATTTGTTGTATCAATTGAGCAAGCATTAATCAAGGCAGCAAATAAGGTGGATTTCCAAAGTGAATTGAAAAAAGTTGGAGAATCATGCTTCAAAGACGATTTAGATGGTTCTGAGTTGAACATACAGCTGCCACTTCTTCACGAGATTATCAAGAAAGCCAAACCAGAGGTAAGAAGTGTCACTTCATTAACACACTATATGTGATGCTATGGATACCATTGAGGTTTTCAAGGAACTCTTACCAGCTTTACACACAAGTTGCTTCGCCTGTATTTGACAATACCAATAACCTCTGCCACAGCCGAAAGAGCGTTTTCAGCTACCAAGCAAATTCTAGCATATTCACGGTCACCGATGACTGAACAGAGGCTTAACAATCTTATATTACTCTACGTTCATAAACTGATAATTTTAGATTTAGTATCTGTAGCTAAGGAATTTATAGCTAGAAATGAAGAACGTATAGTATACTTTGGTAAATATTAGCTGCAGTATATACAATTGTATTATATATATTCTCAAGTATATTCTCAAGTACATGACAACTATTATACATAGTCACCCCTTTGTGAATGGTGAGCCCCCCCCCCCCCCAATTTTCATGTGCTGTCTCTGCCCCTGGTTAGTCATGTGTTAGTTATGTGGGTGATTAGATTGTCTGTTCTAATTTCTGTCTGTTTTTAGTACTTCCAAATATGGAATTGTTGGTGGTCTCTATATAATACATTGTACCTTAACAAGCTGCGTTGATTGTGAATTAAAGACAATGGCATTTCCTTGTCTTTGTTGTTTTATAACTTTGTGGTGGGTGGGGATTCCACTGGCTAAACAACGAGCAGAAATAAACCTCTCCTTTTAAACACTTTATCAAACCTATTTCTTATTGTACCCACTACACAAGATAGCAGACTCACCATTATTGTTGTCTTGTTACTGAAGACAGCCAAGGTCAAGCTATCAGGGGCTGATCTAGTGAGATCCATGGAGGGGGGATCCAGGACATTGACAACACAAGTTATTATAAATGTATGCAAGTTACGTACCAGGCCTCAGAGAGAGTTGATCTTGAAGAGGAATATCAGGTTTGTCTTCACAGTTTCCACAGTTGCTAGTTCCTGGCTTGCTACTTTAGCGAAGGATTCATGGCATGTTAGCTGAAATCACCATTCAGGCAGCTAGCTGCCAAAATGAGCTGTAGCTGAGATATTTTTAAAAGTGGGTCAATCAATACAGGGTTGGCACTTAGGAAATTAATAATAAATAAATAAATAAAATCTCCCCAAAATTCTCCCCAGTCTGATTGTGGTCATCTGCAATCTGTCGTTCTCTCTTGATTCGGCTTGATTCGGCCAGCAAGAAGAGAAAATGCACGATAGTATTCTGAGAATCTTACACAAAGCATGTCCATGTCTGAAGTCTGGGAGGGAAAATCCAACTCATGTGCTTTGCACAATATGAAACTCTGTGTTCTCTGTTAGTCATGGCTATGTGTCTACCCATGCGAAACAGTCAGGAATTAATAAAATATATCAACACAATAAACTGTAAAACATGCTTATGAAGTTGTAGCAGCACAACCTCAACAGAACAGGTCACTACTTATGATCACATGTGGATGTCTATATATGCAAGCATGGACACGTGTGTTTACTTTAGTAACAAACATGGTAAATAGTAACATGGTTAGATTTTGTGGTACGCTGAGTAACTACTTGTACGTGGCTGCCTGACTGTAATAAATAAACAGAAACAAGACAAAAAAATATGCAAATAGAAACAAAAGCTGTATGACTAGTCCAAAAGGAAATGAAACAACTCCAGTGTAGACAACAAACACCCATGTGACCCTTTACCTAATATCATAATAACAGGTAAAGGGTCTCTAAATTGTTCTTGTCTAAATTGGTACTAGTAAACGTTTCCTTTTTCATTAACTTTATATAATGCACAGGCTCACTTGTATATTACTATAATAACATCTATGACTGGTCAGTTCTGGAGCAAATCGTTCAAAATCCATGAAGATGTTTATAGAGAGGAATAATGAATTTAAAAAAGAACAACAACTAGAAGCAAGACTGTCAACATTGCACGCCACAAACATTTAGAGGATCCATTACCTTTAAAAAATACCTGTACCACCACTATTACATTTCTTTATTTGTAAAGGTAAAGGGTCCTCATAAAAATGCTCTAATGGTAACCTCTTGTTGCTTCAAAGTTAAGTAATCTCTTGTATATAATACCAGCCACAATAGTAGTTGGCTGTTTGTTTGGCTAGCACCTGCAGCGGGCTTTCAAACGAAGCGCATGTAAGCCCACCAGCGTTACCGTTAGCCCCCTTGTCCCAACCTCCCTGGGTCCTCTATGTGGGCATCTATTGAGGACAAAGAAACCTCAGACATAAAGGGCAGAGAGAAGTCTTACAGTGCTGGCACTCTAGCCTGTACCTTCCCTTATGTGGCTAATATATCGAGGGTTTTGTGGCCAGGGAGCATGGCATATAAGCCCTGCACCCTCTGCCGCACCTTTCTGGTTCTTTGTGCGAGCACTCATCGAGGACAAACAAACAGAAAGGTCAAGAGAGAAATTGTATGTGTACCTTGGATTTTCAGTCCTTCAACCAGTTTCTTCAGAGACACATCATAATCTGGACCACTAGTAAAATCGATCCTTTGAATGGTACCAATGTAGAATTTCAACCAACTAGCGTTGAGACGATCTTTACAGAATATATTATTATGTAAGGCGGCATGGCTGGGCCATTTTTTGCAGACGTCACATTCGGTGATCTTGGTAGTGATCTCTAGAATCATGACTTTGTAGTTGTTCATTGCAGTTCCCAATTCTGAAATCCACTCACTCCACGACCGGAGAGAAAACCTAGAAACAACAGGAATACTCTCATTTTTGTTTTCCCTACTTTCATATGCCTTAAATTATTATGCAATCGGATAAAAATTAGCCCATTCTACAGACCTTCACAATCAACAGACCTTCACAATCAACAAAGCTGACAAAGTTACACACGAAGGGGGAAAAATTCTGTTCAATTAATACAAAGCCACCAAAATAAATGTGCAGAAATTGAGCACGCACTTCAGTGGGGACAACCATCAGAGATAATGAGTTCTTGTGGTTACAACCTTGGAGGTCCATAGATTCTGCACACTTCTCTGTATGAACTTGATATGCTCAAAAGATAGATCTCTCTGTGTGCTCACTCTCTTTTGATCCTATAATATAATCATGCCATAGTTACCTGCAGGCTACTTCAAAATCAGCATGTGAATTTGTGCAAATGTGTCCCCTGATAGGGAAGTACCCTACAGCTGCAATCCTTATCTGTGGCAGGAGGAAGAAGCCCAAGCCCTACTCTATGGCTTAATTAGGTGCTAAAATGTGAGTAAGTGGTCAAGGGTGCAGGAGAGTACTTCCAATAAGGAGTCAGCTAATTCACACCTGCAGATTTTGAAGTACTGTACCTCATTTCAACTGCAGCTGCAGTTTGGTATAAAGATCAAGCTTATACAGTTTGGAAATACTAGTCCCAGTAATAACTCTAGTCATTGATCAATGTGTGAGTCAAGTTCGTTTCTGAACTTGTGGTTACATCCACATGACATGGCAAAATCCATCGGCATCAAAAAAACTGTACAGATCAGTGCTGGATTAGGATTTCAGCCAGGGTTAGGGCCAGGGCAATAGCTAGAGTACTGCAATCTAAAAATGCTCATGAAATGCATCTAAATCGCTCATGATGTCATAATTATGATTTCTTTCAAGTTATGGGGAGAAGTTGGTGAACTTGAATCAAACATGGTGGTAACAGAACTTAGACAATAAGTTCATGATGCTATCGATTCATGGTTATGGCAACCTATGCCGGCTAGCCTATGGTGTCCCTAGCTGCACAAATGATGAGAATAATGCTCATTTATGCGCGTAACACTCACCCTTCCTTCTCGAGGTCTTGGTCCAATTTGGTCACAAATTCATTCACTTCAGTCTGCGTTCTGTAGCTTATCAATATCTCCCTCGTCTGTACATCGATAACCATAGCTCTTGCACCTGGCGCAGGCCGAACAGATATAAAAATTAAATTAAGTGGTCAGAAACAAAATGGAAACAAAAATGAAGTGAAAAATGAAGGCGCGACTTTACGTAATGATTATTTTATTTTTAACGAGACAAATTTGTAATGGATACAATATACCAGGTCCAGTATATCCAGTCTAGGAATAGTTCATTAACAACACAAAGACTCTAAACAAAGATTTTCCACAAATGTCTGAAGGAAGTGAGTTCCGTAGATGAATGGCTGATGGGAAGAACGAGTTTTCATACGATGTTGTATGTGCAGAAGGTTGAACTAGAGATGTGTTATTGATGGTCTATTTGAAAATATGTAGGTGAAGGAAGTGTGTCACAAATAGCTAGGCCATTAACAAAGTTATAGAGAAGACAGAGTTTCAGTGCCTGTCGCCAGAAGCAATGTCTGCAAGAACCAACAGACTCTCATAAGCACTGTTCCAATCCCTTAAACAAACTCTCAATGCAAACTTCCAACTTCTTTTTTGAGGTGGGGATCCCAAATGGTACAAGCATACTCAAGATGGGGACGTGCTACTGCAGTGTATAAAGACTAGGAGAGTGTATGATTGTGAGTAAGTGTAGAATTTACAGTAAATCATCTTCCTGCTTTTATTGCAAATGTTCTTTGTGAGAGGATCATGCGAGGTTCTTGGACCTAGATATTTGAAAGTCTCAACTTGGATGAGCATCTCTCCCTCAATAACAAGAGGAACAACTGGAACACATGGGCTGGCCTTTCTGGAGAACATAATGTAGCAACATTTACTGGTGTTCAGTGCAAGGAATGTACAGATAGCATTGATATCATTTTGAACATACATGAAATCTCTAGGCGGCTGTATCACTTGGATAATGCTATATCATTGGCATAGACAACAACTTGGCCATTAGAGATGACACAGACATCATTAATGTATTATATGAGGAACAGTATAGAGTGGCCCCAATACAGAGCCCTGAGGAATTCCAGCAAAAGATGGGGAATAAGCCCTATTGACAACAACAAACTGTTCCCATAATTGTGGACCCAATTTGTAGTGTGCAGATCCAGATTCAATATAAGGAGTATGTTGAGGAGAGGGGAGTGTGGATGGAATCAAAGGATTTGCTTATATCGAGCACATATCATGACGTTTAAAGATTGAGAGCACGCATTCGTAAATGATAGCAGTGCAGAAGTGGTAGACTTATCTGGGAAGAATCCCCATTGGCATTGAGAAAATGGGTGATTATTTCTGGAGTTGCTCTGAGATGAGACTCTAGGAGCTTGCTTAAAACTGATAAAATTGATGTAGGTCTGTAGTTATCAGGATTTGTTTTCCTCCACCCTTTTGGGTATAGGAACAACCCTAGCCTGCTCCCAAATGCTAGGTATGGTTCCAGTATCAATAGAGAGCTTGGTAATGCTTGGAACAATACTAGGGTTGGTGACCTTGAGCATTCTGGTAGATATACTGACAGGTCCAGTTGCTTTTCTACAGTCAAGAACTGTGATTAGATCATAAAGCTGATCCTCTGTGCAGAGTAATTCAGACAGGCATGTATGAGGATCGGTATGACAGGGTGGATTTTCAGTAGCCATTGAGGTTGGGGAATGGTTGAAGTTATTGTGACAATATTGACACCCAATCAATCTGATTGAGGAGGTCACAAGCTAAATTGAAATTGGCCTTTTGGTAACATCAGACTGGGAAAGGGTGATGTGCGTGGGTAATTTTCTACGCATGCGCATATGATGATTGACGTAACTTTTTTTTTCTATAAAGAGATTTATTCACTAGTTAAATTAAATTATCATTATAATTCAGCTTATGGGTTTTGAGTGTATACCCATGGTAAACCACTAAAAATTGGAGGGAGGAATTGATCTGGTTTCATGTTCATGTAGATTATATGTAGGATACATACATACATAAGTAATACTTATACATAATTTAAACAAGAATAGTCTAAACACTTCCACATACCTCTGTAGGGAAGGATGGCTATCTAGCCTCATTGTAGGGATCTCCACAAATAGACGGAAAGTCTTTGGAAGAGATGGCGAGTAGGAGGAATGCTTAGTCTCCAAGCCTAGAGGCAGCCAATCTCAGATAGAGTTGGAAGAATATCTTCACTCCAACGACCAAGGGATCAAACACAAGAGGAATGAAATCAACACTCAGTGAGCAGCTTGCTGACGGTCAGTCCCTACAATCAGAGCATAGCCTTAGAGCAGCCCCATCAATACTTTTGTGTTCTACATATCGAGTATGCATACGTTATATCATGGCTGTTAAAATAAAAAAAATCTCGAGATCCTAAAGACATCAATGAATTAAATTAAAATTCAATATTCGATTAAATTAAACTGACCACCTCCAGGGATCAAATTGGGAGGCTTCCATCCACAAGTTAATGGCCAATCTTGGGAAAAGATGGCGGGTGGCTTCAGTGGGGGCCCGGGGATACCTAAATGTTGTCCCTGGAGGCATCCAATGTTCTGGATTGTCTGAGCTGCAGTATCGCTTCACCTGCCAAGAATCTCACACTATGGTATGAAGATAACAGCCACATCCCGACATGCCTCAGAGTGGGAAGCCACCTTCCTTTCGATATCAATGGGCAGGGCATGGCCTTGAACATACTCGTGATACATTAAACTAATCATGAGTAAGTAATGATGTACTAATAGCTTCAGAATTCCCTTGGCCTGTGGAATTTTTGTTTTCTTAATGAGAACTGGATCCTTAGCTTGATACGAATAGCACCTTGGCAACTTTTGACTCAAAATACTCTGACAAAGGACTACTTGAACTTCCTGACTCAGTCACTTCTGCAGATTGTACTTCTAGTGAAGGTTGAGAGCTTGACTCTGTCTGGTCAGAATTAAGTACAAGAGCAGAGCACTTTAACATTTATCTTTATATCAGCTTAAAGCATGTAATGTCAGCTGAAAACAAGAACAGAGTGATAGTGTGCTCACAGTATATATTGCAAGGGCCTGTCAGGTTCTGATCACATTCTCTTCATTGTTGCATCAGTTAAAATCTTTGACGCTTTGCTCATTTTAAACACTGCAATATGCATTTGGGCACTCCATGTGACATAGTGGGTTACTGGACTCAGGAATGTTATTAATTGCATTGCACATTGTGATTTTACATCTACCTGTAGTACATGTGTATTCATAATCTGGGGAGCCAAATGCTTGATGCAAAAATCTGGGGAGAGGTGGTCATGGCCCCCTGGCTCTGCCACCTATGAATTCACAAATGTGAAAAGAGTTTTTCAAGGAAGTGACTGTCATTCATAGTTCCAAAGGGGTCCAGGATACCACCCTTGGAACTTCTTCTTTTCATCCCCTTGGAAATCAATCGCACAACTTGACCATCATGCCCTTCCTTAGAATCTAGATTCCTCCATTTGCCACCTCCCCACAATTTTTTCTAAGTGAAATCCTGATGTGGATACCCAGTGATAATAGTAGTCTATAGCCCCTTGCTTTGACTTGGAAGCAGTTGGGCAGCTGCAGCTGCTTTCTATTCAAACAGGGCAGATATATATTCCTGATAAAGGCTACAGCATCTAATCTAATCGTTTTGAGAAGGTCATTGTAATTTGTTATGCAGGCTATGTGGGTCAAGATTCTCAAGGCCAGAGGGAGTAAAAGAGCTTCATTTTTCAGCTTCTTCCTGTATAGCTTTGACCTTTACACTTAGTTCAGGATGACTGCATGTGTATCCACCCAACTTCTACCTATCCTAGCTACAGTGTAGCAGAGAGAAGCAAATGGGGGGGGGGGGGGATAAAGGACAACATTCCTCACAGAAATAAATCAATGCCATTAAAAAAAAAACTGCATTGTGATATAAATTGTTACATAGTTGGCATTAAAATGATCAAGTCTACTTCACTTGTAACCACTCTGCAAAACACATGGCAGTAACAATCATTTTTAAAAAGGAAAATAACTTACAACATGCTTACTCATATCTTCCTCACATTTTCTTACTAGCCTATGGCACTGATGCAAATCACTGGCTATGGAGTCTCAACCTCAGGGGCATCCAAGAAGACAGACCTATGTCGGTCAAATCATCTGTCTGCGATATGCTCTATGGAATGTTATCCCATGGCTCCAGATGCAGCATTAGAAATATGTAATGATGTGGATCGCTCAGATACATTTTTAGCTCAGATACATCATAATGAATACCATATCACCTTCATCCTTCATTTTAACTTGTACTAAAAAGACAGCACTTTTTTAGGATAGCATGGTTCTAGGACATATACCCCCCAGAAAATTACCCCCCCTTCCCCACCCCCACAGACACAAAAAAACACAGACAATTACCACCTTGACAAATAACCCCCGCCCCCTCCCATGCCAAATACCCAATTGACATTTACCCACTTCATAAATATTTTAACCTAGCCCTAGCCCTAGCCCTAGCCCATATCCAATAATCTTCCTCGATCACCAGCAAACTCCCCACAAAAATGCACAATATCTTCCATAACACCTTCATTCAAATAGTTCACATCTACCATCCTGACACATACCACACTTCACCTTGTCACCCAAGAAACCCGCAGATGCAATCCTTAACATAAATCTCACCCCTACATCCCCTGCGTACTGAATCCTCTCACATATCTTTCTTATTCAAACTCTTCTTTAGCTAACTTATACCACTTGAGGCTGGATTTCCCTCCCACTTCTTCCCGCCACTTTTCGTTATGAACATCCCTTACACAATTCCTCCATGTCTCACTTGAGCCTACTAACTCTAACTCCTCCCCCCCTCCCAACTTCCTTTTCAGCTCACAAAACTCTGCCCACAGACCTGGACAATCACTAAAGTGCTACAATTTTTTTCACTAGCCATTCTTCACTCTTTCTTTGCAACCTCCATCCAAATAACACTTCCTTTTCTTCCCTTCTCTGCTCCAGCCTCCTCCAGCCCAGCTCTCCTCTTACTGCCACCCGTGCAACTGTATTACTCCCTTCCGTGCAACTGTATTACTCCCTCCAATGAGCTTCCTACCAACATTTTCTTGAATTCTTAGCAATTTCTTGCAGGCTGTCTTTCCTCCTGTCCAGCACAATTTAGGTGCATATTATGTGACTGAGCCCCCATCACATGCACACTTCCAGTGTGACTGAGCACCCATCACATGCACACTTCCAGTGTGACTGAGCACCCATCACATACACACTTCCAGTGTGGACTGAGCACCCATCACATACACACTTCCAGTGTGACTGAGCACCCATCACATACACACTTCCAGTGTGACTGAGCACCCATCACATGCACACTTCCAGTGTGACTGAGCACCCATCACATACACACTTCCAGTGTGACTGAGCACCCATCACATACACACTTCCAGTGTGACTGAGCACCCATCACATACACACTTCCAGTGTCACTGAGCACCCATCACATACACACTTCCAGTGTGACTGAGCACCCATCACATGCACACTTCCAGTGTCACTGAGCACCCATCACATACACACTTCCAGTGTGACTGAGCACCCATCACATACACACTTCCAGTGTGACTGAGCACCCGTCACATACACACTTCCAGTGTCACTGAGCACCCATCACATACACACTTCCAGTGTGACTGAGCACCCGTCACATACACACTTCCAGTGTGACTGAGCACCCATCACATACACACTTCCAGTGTCACTGAGCACCCATCACATACACACTTCCAGTGTGACTGAGCACCCATCACATGCACACTTCCAGTGTGACTGAGCACCCATCACATACACACTTCCAGTGTGACTGAGCACCCATCACATACACACTTCCAGTGTGACTGAGCACCCATCACATGCACACTTCCAGTGTGACTGAGCACAGAGTAGCCGTGCAGCAGAGGTGTGGTGGACAGGATGAAGTTGGAGGCAGTACAGATAAGAGTGGGCGGAGATTGTTGGAGACTAACAGTACAGTAGCAGGAGTGGCAGAACTGTGCTGGAGGAAGTGGGAGGTGTTACTTGGTAAGAGATTTAGAGGTGGTGCAGGAGAGTAGGTTGGTGAAGACGGTAGTTAAGTAAAGGAAGAAAAGGCAGAAGGATAAGGTGGATGGAAAGCATGAAGCTATTGAAGAGACAATATGAGCTACGTAATATGATGTCATGTCAATGCACAGGGCGAAGGAGGGAAGGAAAAGATTGAGGGAAGGAAAAGATTGAGGGAAGGAAAAGATTGAGGCAAGAAATGAGAATGACTGGGAGGAAGATGATTGCTATGGGTTCTCTGAAGTGATACAAGTTAGCAAAGAATGGTACACGGGTGGAGAGGTCTGTGAGATCTGTCAGGGTCAGGAAGGTGTGAGTTTGATGCTCAGACTGAGGACTGATTCATGTTGTTTATGGAGAAGAAGACATGCAGAATGGTCAGTGATGAGAGATGTATACAGTGCGAATATGATGAAGATGAAGTAGGGGATGATGTGGCCCATTTCTTGGTTCATTACTAACTAGGAATTTGAGAGGGATCAATAAGTGTGGGTGGGCAAGGTGTGCAGAGTTTGGGAGTGGACTGTGGCTGGATGGATTTGGAAAAGTAGGTCTAGAAGGAAAGGTGTTGGGAAAAGGTGTGGAATGTTGTCTTTTGAAGTGATGAGAGATGGTTGGTCATTGCCTTTCACAATCCTGTGAAGTTAAAAAGATGTCGTAATTAATAATACGATTTCTGTTAAAGTACTTGTTTCTTGTATTTTAATTATTTTTGTTGTTATATTTATTATTATTGTTATTATTATTATTATTATTATTATTATTATTATTATTATTATTATTATTATTATTATTATTATTATTATTATTATTATTATTATTATTATTATTATTATTATTATTATTATTATATTATTATTATTATTATTATTATTATTAATTATATACATTCTAGTAATAATTTATACAATATCCAATAAACAGAAAAACAAACAAACATTAAAAAAATATATCTTAATAGACTACTTATAAAAAATAATCATCATTACAACTAAAGCTGGTGCCCAGCACAGCTGCAGTGTTACCTCGCTGAACGGCTACTGCAATCCGCTGGGAAAAGAAAAAGGAGGAGCGGGGATTGTCCGTTTCCCGTTTGAGACGGTTACCCAAATCCGAAAAGACCTGCAGACTTGCCAAATGAACCAGCCGTCTCAATCCCGATTGGCACCAAAAAAATGGGAGACAGGTATTTAATCCTCTTACGGTTTATTATTAATTATTATTATTATTATTATTATTATTATTATTATTATTATTATTATTATTATTATTATTATTATTATTATTATTATTATTATTATTATTATTATTATTATTATTATTATTATTATTATTATTATTATTATTATTATTATTATTATTATTATTATTATTATTATTATTATTATTATTATTATTATTATTATTATTATTATTATTATTATTATTATTATTATTATTATTATTATTATTATTATTATTATTATTATTATTATTATTATTATTATTATTATTATTATTATTATTATTATTATTATTATTATTATTATTATTATTATTATTATTATTATTATTTATTACTACTACTTATTACTACTACTACTACTACTACTACTACTACTACTACTACTACTACTATTATTATTATTATTATTATTATTATTATTATTATTAATTATTATTATTATTACTATTACTACTACTACTACTACTACTACTACTACTACTACTATTATTATTATTATTATTATTATTATTAATTTTATTATTATGTCAACACTAAATTACAGCCCCACTATCTAATGTCTTTTGTTCGGGGGGGGGAGGTGGGGGGGATTCGGAAAGGAACCGAAATCCATCCACACCTCCACCATACAATGTAATAGCTCCAGCACCATTTCACTACCACCCACCTCCTCCAATATCTGGCTGGTTCTCAACTCTCAAGACTATGCACCTGAAACCTAGCCCATCATCATCTGTCCAATCTGCTGCCATGTTTCATATGCATTGATAACATCATCGATTCAGTATTGTCCCATTGCGATGTTTAGTTCATTTGTGTCCAGTCATTCTGAGGAACCCAACATTGCCCAGCAATAGTCTAGCAGACGAGCACAAAATGAGAATGAGGAACATGGTCCCTGAACACACCCACCCAAGCCCCCCAAAATATATTGATCTCCCAAATAGCAAGGTAGCTACCTATATTCATCAGCTCTAGCTTTATATAAAAGACTGCTGTATTATAAATATTATATAAGGAACTCGGGTATGATTTCCAACGAAATTTCATAAAGGCTAGAGCATCTAGTCGAAACCTTGAGAGTAAAAATTCAATTGATTATTGAAAAAATATCTTACTATATTAGGTATAAAACATGCTAAGTCCACTTTTTTTTCACTTGAAGTGATTCTCCAACTTCTGAGCTAAATAACTGAGCTGAATATTATATAGCACATCAATAAGTTTCCTCCAAGTGGAAGGGTTTTCATCTGTCGATCGTTTCAACCAGAGCCTCATGACTTCTCTGAGACATGCTTCCATGCCTTGTAGCGTCTTCTCCCTTTGAATCCTATCCACCGTGTTACCCATATCGTCAAAGTTGAAGGAGATCCCCATACGTTCCCAATCACAAGACACATCTTGGATGAATTTGACCACCTCACCATTCTTGGTCTTCAGTTCTTCTAGCTGTGCCATTGAGGGCATTGAGTCTGTGTAGAAAGAGCCACAAAAATGACAAAAATGTGATTAAACTGTCAACAATCTTGATAGCAATGTACAATAATGATATTCACGAGTGTGATAAGTTGAGCACCGATTATTTAAAGCCGCATTAAAAAGAAAAGTGCCTAACAGCTATTAACAGGTGCACTATAGACCCTTCTACAATACACACCAGTCATTTCTAATTCTTAGGTCTCGAGTCGAATTCTTTCTACCCTGCATCACAACTGGTTCATTTTTTTTTTAAAGAGTAAGAACTGGTTGTCTCTAAAGATGCTGCCTTGGGGTATAATTAACATAGACATTGTTGAAGAATACAGACGCGATGAAATGATACTACATTGAGTTTTAAGTGACTCACCTAATCCAGAAGTGGATCGACTGGCAGCAGAGCATGTGCTAGCTGGAGCAGAGGCTATATAGGTGAAGAACAGACATCATCACACCAACATGTATATTGTATCTCAAGTCATGTATATACCAGTCTCCTGCTAAAACACACAGTATGGCAAGGTTCAAAATTGATAGACCCACCTGGTTGTTGTTAGACCACATGCCACCTGGTACACATTCATGCGCACCCATCGTATCAAGTTTACCAAAATACTCGTTGTTATGCTTCCCTGCGATAAGCGAAACCATAAAATCTGCACCCAAAAGTAGCATAGGGTCCACTATGCTGCTCTTTACAACCCAAGATTAGACAGAGTACACATGCTATAATGAGAACCCAGAATATCCTTCTTCCTACCAAGATTGTACAACCACCATCGAATAAATTGCAATGTCCATTTATTCGCCATGTGCAAGATTGGCAGGGCTGGGAATCGGAATCCCTTGAAGATATGTAGACAAGGTACTTAATGCTTCTCTACAAGTGACGAAATCACTCCAGGTGCATATCATAACGCTAGATGAAGATTACAGATGTGAGAATTGTTGCAAATCCAAAGCTCACAAGGGCAACGAAAGGGAATCTTCGGAGGCAAACAAAACTACCCAAATTCCTGCCTTGCACTTTGAGGAGAGCAATGGACCTGACCAGAGGGAATGCATTGTCAACCTGGTTGACAACTCTGCCTCTTCAAGACCACGCCTTATATTTCCATTTCATGATGCCACTGCCTTGTGTACTGCGGCACATTCCAAGATTTCACTTTATTTGCCTGCGGAAGTAAGCTTTCGGTGGAACAAGCCTAGTCTAATGTCGAAGTAGTTACTATTACTACTATTATCACTACTACTACTACTATTACTACTACTATTACTACTATTATTACTACCACTACCACTACTATTACTACTACTACTGTTGCTGCTTCTACTACTACTACTACTATTATTATTTATTTCCAGGCAGGTTTTTTTAGGGCACACTTGTGGCCACGCTTAATTATCATAAAATGCCCCCCCACCCCACCCTACCCTTCTTTTCATGGTATCACATGACATGGCAGTAGATTTGAATGGATCATCTCAAGTACTTCCGGTAAATTAGACCCGTTATCATCTCTCAACCTATGCTCGTGAGTACTCCAGCATCCATCTAGGCCGCTGCTAGAAGGCATGCTCTTCTTACCAGCATGCCGTGGCTTCATTTAAATTTTACCTTTTAGTCATGGAGACCATCAGAACTCACCAATACTGACAGAAAATGACCAAGAAAATTTTAGATCACAAACCCACACATCTGCTGCATATACAATTTATATGTATATATACACATTAATTGTATATGCAGACCACACCTATCATCATATTGGTGTGCATGGCTATAAATGGTAAAGGGTCATCGATCTGCTATAAAACATGCATATTCATGAGTACGGTTCAGTAACACAAAGTTGGCCCACCCCATTGCTCCACCCACCTCTGGTGACAAACCACCTCCTTTGAGAGACCTTTTAGTGTGGATTTGAAGGTGGCTTCTCAAAAGAGGTAACATTGCTTTTCAACAAATTGTACCCAACCTACTTTGATTGGGTGGGTTTCCAGCAACTTCAACAGTGTCACTCCCCCTCCCAAGACCTATTAGAGAAACAACGGATTCATTATTTAAGTGTATCGTGTCAATTCAGACACACAAACATACACACACACACACAAAGTATTTGTCTGCTTTGTAAAGAATCTCATTTTAAGGCGGTGGGCTACAATTGGATATGGAATTATTTTCCCACTCATACTTTAATACAGGTTCAAAGTGCAGATCATACTTCAGAGATATTGTAGCACAACATAAAGATTCTCCAACTATACAAAGTATGGGCTTTGGTAAGGTATAGTTGAGCATATACATGAGTTCTGGTTTTCTGAGTCAAATCATGACCGTATTATATAATGGTCGCTGATCTACATATTCATAACAACATATTTGTGTTGCAGTGTAGAGACACTATTATAGCCATGGACATCCAGAGAAGAAGTCTAATATTCGCCAGTGATGGCGGCAGTCTAGCACAAGTGAGCACCTACATGACCTCAGAAAAAAATCTTCCATGCAACTCTTCATTACTCTTATGGAGTGATGCAAGCCGATGTATGCTATGGGACATTTAACTAACCACAAGCTAACTTATTTGTAACCTCACACATACGCGGTCATGTCCCCAAGATTTTTGAAGGGGAGAATAGACCTTTTTTTATCCTTCCAAAAAATGTATTCACCCTTCTATACCTTCGCTATTATACTTACTGCATTTCAAGCTTCAACTCATTATTGTCAACAATTGAGTTGTGATACATTTTAGCCACCCATTTCATTGATTACCTCTCGAGAAATGAATAAGTGGGGATAACACCAACAAAGTGTGGGGTTAATACCAAATTGTTAAAAACAACAACTGTGGTTACGACTTTGGAGCTCCATAAATTCTGTATACTTAATGAGAACTTGATATTTAGCTCAATGGATAGCTCAATGGATAGATACTATTATAGATATTAAAGCCTGTTGCATAGGTAAAACCATACCCAAGGGATGTTCTATCTATGTATCTATCTATTTATCTATCTATCTATCGATATGTATATATCTATCTATGTACCTACATCTATCTATCTATCTATCTATCCATCCATACATCCATTATCTATCTATCTATCTACCCATCCATCCATACATACATCTATCTATCTGTCTATCTATACATCTATCTAATCTATTTATCTATCTATCTACTTATTCCCTCCATACAGAACTTCTGTACACAAAATCTGTTCACCAAAACTGTCCAATGCATTGCAAAGGCTATTCCTGCCAGGAATTCCTGGCAAAATATATCAACATGCTTATGAAGTAGTATCAGCACAGAACCTTAACAGAACAGGTCACTACTTATGATCACATGTTGATGTCTCTATATATGCATGCATGGACACGTGTGTGACGGTATGTCTACTTGAGTAACAAACATTCTCAATAATAACATCTATGATTTTACAATAAAATTCTCAATAATAAGTAATAACATGAAATTATATTCTCTCGATGTTTCGACTTGATGCTCTAGCCTTCACCTGGAGCTATTGAAATGTTGTTGTCAACTGAGACTTCATTCAGAATCTATGATCGGTTAGTTTTTGTGTTATGCTGAGTAACTTCTTGTAAGTGGCTGCCTGACTAAACAAGACAAGACAAAAGTGTTCAAATAGAAACAAAATATATAAATCAGTCAAAAAGGAAACGAAACAATAAATTTGCCAAGAAACACCCTATATTATACGGTCTGTTATATTAATGACCCTTTACCTAATATTATAATACTGTCTGTATAGCCTTTACCTATATTATAATACTGTTAATAGACCCTTTACAATACTGTCTGTTATAAGATCCTTTACCTAATATTATAATACTGTCTGTTATATTTATAGACCCTTTACCTACTATTATAATGCTGTCTGTTATATTAATAGGTAAAGGTTTATGTAAATGTTTATTGTCTACATGATAAAATTTTATTTTTATTTTTAATAATAAAATATTCTTGTTTTGTGTATCTAGGCTTGTGTGTACATTTTAGTAGGTAAACATGGTAAGTAATAATATCTGTGACGGTTTATATAGTCCTGGTACCCTGAGCAACGCTTTCAAAATCCAGAAACAAGACTATTAACCTCTAAAAAAATACATGTACACTAATATCATACTTCATTATTTCTAAAGGTAAAGGGTCGATAAAGGTAAAGGATTGTCATAAATGTTTGTGGCCTATAATGGTAGACTCTTCCGTATATAATACTAGCTGAAAAATCAGTCAGCTGCTTTTTTTGGCTAGTACCTGCAGCGGACTTTCACGCGAAGCGCATGCAAGCCCACCACAGGCATTGTCTTTAGCTCCCTTGTCCCGACCTCCCTGGGTCTGCTGTGTGGTGGGCATCTATTGAGGACAAAGAAACACAAACAGACAGAAAGGGCGGAGAGAAATATTACAGTGCCGACCCTCGAACCTCTCCCTCCTCTTTGGCCGTTATGGCTGTTCTAAAGGGTTTTGTTGTGGTTGTTTGGGGGGGGGGGTGGCCAGGGGGCATGGCATACAATTCCCAAACCCTGTCCATCTTCTGCTGTTTGAGTTAGAGTTACTCCTATCCACCTCCCCTCCCTCCACCACCCCCACCCCCATCTCCCCATGGCCACCCCTTCCCTGCTCCTTTGTGTGAGCACCCATCGAGGACAAAGAAAGAGAATCGTTTAGAGAGATATTAAATGTGTGTGTACCTTGGTTTTTCAGTCCGGCAACCAGTTTCCCCAGAGACACATTATAATCTGTATCGGGACGAAAATTGGTCCATTGGATGTCAGTGATAGAAAAGCTCAACCACTGGGACTCGTTTGCTGACAAATCAACATCCTCAAAAAACACAGGGAACATGAGCTTCTCTTGGGAGGCTTTGTTGAGCTCTTTTTTGCAGAAGCGAGAGGTGGTGAACTTCTTTGTGATGACTGGAATGATGGCCTTGCAGTTGTTCAGTGCAATTCCCAAGGCTGCAGGCCACTCACTTCCTGAATGTATGCCCGCAGTGTCCAACCAGACAGAAAACCTAGTAACAACAGGAATAATTATAATATACTGTTATTCTTGACTGGCCCATGGCCCATTGTCCAGACCTTCATAATCAACAATTGACACAAAGTCACACACAAAGGGGGAAAATTCTGTCCAATTAACACAAAAGCCACCAAAATAAACGTGAGCACACACTTCAGGAGGGACTAAACCATCAGCGATAACAAGTTCTTGTGGTTACGACTTTGGAGCTCCATAGATTCTGCACACATCCCTGTATGAACTTGATATATATATATATATATATATGTACCTAGCTCAAAAGATAGATCTCTGTGCTGTGTGCTCTCTTTTGATACAAAAATATGTCATGTGACATGGGTATCATGTGACATGGGTATAACCATTCTAAAGTTACGTGCAGCTGAAGTCGGGCTACCTCAAAATCTGCACACATAAAGGCTCCTGTTAGGGAAGCACCCTTACAGTATTTGTGACAAGAAGAAGAAACCCTACTCTACTGGTGTTCTAATTAGGTGCTAAAAGGTGAGTAAGTGGTTGTATAGCACTTTCTAATAAGGTCTGGCAGCTAATTCACACCTGCAGATTTTCAATTACCTCCACTTCCACTGCAGGTAACTTAGGTATGAATAAACTGCAGTTTGGTATAAAGTCACGCTGACACAGATTTTAGTTCCTGTAATCACTCACATTCTTGATCGATGGTTTAAAAGTGTGATCATGTGGTCAAGTTCATTTCTTAACTTCTTAACTTGTGGTGGCACCACATGACTTGGCAAAACCCTTACATCATCATGATGTCATCATCATGATGTCATCATCAAAACTGTATAGATCAGTGCTGGATTAGGGTTTGCCAGGATGAGGGCCATGGCTTATGCTCATGGAAATGCATCTAAAGTGTTCATGATGTCACAGGATTTCTTATATGTTATGAGAAGCTGAATCAAACCTCATGGTGCTAACAGAACTTGGACCACAATTTCATGATACTATCATTCGTGGCTAGCCTAAGCCATTTCCTGGCGTCCTCTAGCTGCACAAATCCACGATGCTGCTCATTATATGCTCATTATATGCGCGTAATCATTATATGCGCGTAATCATTATATGCGCGTAGTCATTATATACGCGTAATCATTATATGCGCGTAATAATAATTTAATTGTTCTGTTGAGCCTTGTGATGGCCCAAGTACATACAAACAATAAATGCCACTAGGAAGGGGGGAAATGAATTAACTATTTTAATGATTATTACAGCAAAACAATGAATTACAAAGAGTTTCTTTGGGTGTGACGATGGGGGGGGGGGGGGGGGGGGGGGGGGGGGGGGCAGGGTTGTATACAGACATTTTGCCAAGGGGGGGCGAACTTGAGATATGGAAAAATAAGGGGGGGCGGAGAGCCTGGATGGTGCGGAAAGGGGACGTGCACCCTGGGCTTCCGCGTGGAGTACGAAAGTGTTTTACCCACAGGTATTTTTGCAGTACTAACTGTATATATAGCTGCTACTTATGATGGCATGCACTTTTTCTAAAATCTTTAGTACAACATTCCATCTTAAATATTTGCTGAAGTTGCATGCTACGGCAATCAGCATATATAGATTAGATATAGTCACTTGTCACTCGTATAATGGAGGTGGGCTTTTGTGAAATCGAATTATGTTGCATTCCATGCATTTTCTTACAAAATCATGGACAACAGGTTTCATACACAATTTTTCTCTAGTTCTCTAGGGGGGGGGGGGGGGGGGGGGTGGAAATGGTTGGTCACTTGGTGCCCTAATTTTTGTTAATATTTTCTTAACATGTTCATAAGTCGTAAAAGGGGGGTCTGGGGGGAAGATCCCCCCATATTTTTTTTTGCTTTTACAATGTCTGAGGATAGCTATTTTGACTGACTACCAATGGCATTATGCTATACCGAACTATGGCTAGACTGTATATATTTCTCATGATATTGTAGCTGCTTGGAAAAAGGAGAGCATGTGTCATGACACGATGACATCACACACCACCACGTGCTCTCCTTTGTAGGTTTGTCACTTCTTTTGTTTCTCCTTCTTTCCCACTCCCTCTCTCTCAGTATTTTTAACTCAGTCCATTATGTCATGGTCTTCAAGTCTAATCTTAGACATGATGTCATCACACGCCACCACGTGCTCTCCTTTGTAGGTTTGTCACTTCTTCAGTTCCCTCCTTCTTTCCCACTCTCTCTCTCAGTATTTTTAACTCAGTCCATTATGTCATGGTCTTAAAGTCATCACACACCACCACGTGTTCTCCTTTGTAGGTTTGTCACTTCTTCAGTTCCCTCCTTCTTTCCCACTCTCTCTCAGTATTTTTAACTCAGTCCATTATGTCATGGTCTTAAAGTCATCACACACCACCACTGTTCTCCTTTGTAGGTTTGTCACTTCTTCAGTTCCCTCCTTCTTTCCCACTCTCTCTCAGTATTTTTAACTCAGTCCATTATGTCATGGTCTTAAAGTCTCTATAAAAGAAACCTTACTAGCTGATTTCTCTTCATATTAATATGGATATTCGCTCATACTTTGCAAGTACTTCTCAAGCCTCTTCTCATGCTAATAGCAGCGATAGCGAAGATAGCAGAACAGATAGCTCTGAGCATGTCGAGGCATCTAGTCCTAGCCTTAGTCCTCCACCTTCAAAGAAAAGCAAGCAAAACAAACACCGCTCTTCTGTATCCACGAAGAGAAAATACTCTAAGAGCTGGGAGAAAGATTTCAGTTGGCTCTATTATGACGAGGATAGCGATGGTGCCTTTTGCAAGGTTTGCAAGCAATCTGGTCTGCAGCGTACTGGAGGAGTGTGGGTCACACAACCTTGCAGAAATTGGAAGAAAGCTGTTGAAAAAATGAAAGCTCATGCGAGAAGTGACTTCCATATCCATGCAACTCAAGCTCTTTTTGCAGCTAAAGGAGCAGCCAAAGGTGGAACAGTTGTACAGCAACTCCAGAATGTTTTAGCTCGCAAAAGAGCTCAGAACAGAGCTGCAGTGAAGTGCCTGATCCTACTCACTCATTTTCTTACGAAAGAACAAGTTGCACATTCGACAAAATTTGAGAAGCTGGTTGACGTGGTGGTTCGATGTGGCAGCCAACATTTGAAGCAATTCTTAGAAACTGCACCAAGAAATGCTGTGTACACATCAAGAGTGGCTGTGGTTGAATTCATCGAATCATTGGGGACATGGGTGGAGGAGTCGATTCTGAAGCGACTTCAAAAGGCACCTATGTACAGCCTCATGGCAGATGAGTGCACAGATGTCACCAACGTAGAAGAATTGTCTGTGTTTTGCCGCTGGGAGGAAGATGGTGTACCAGTAGAGTGCTTTCTGGAGCTTATTCCATTGAAGAAGGCTGATGCAGAGACCATCTATTCTAATCTCATCGATTGTTTAAAGAAGAAAGGTCTACAAGTCGGAAGAATAGTTGGATTGGGATTTGATGGAGCTGCAACTTTTTCTGGACGAAAGACCGGGGTTCAGGCACGTATCAAGAAACATACTCCTCACGCTCTGTTTATACACTGCCACTGTCACTTACTGCAGTTGGCTTGTGTGCAAGCTGCCAATAAAACTCCTGGAATTGCTCATGTTTACAGAACATTGACTACTCTTTGGAAGCATTTTCGCAATTCCCCCAAGCGAGCAGAGTGTCTGAAGGAGGTACAGCACGTTCTTGAACTTCCAGAAATGAAAGTGATCAAGCCATCTGACACACGCTGGCTGGCACATGAAAGGTGTGTCAAAGCTGTCAAAGCAAGTTATTCTGCAATTGTAATCACCATTGGGAACATCTACGAGACGTCCCACGAGCCAGAAGCTCTTGGAATCCATGGTGCCCTCTGCAAATTGTCTACGATTGCAGCTATATATTTGCTTGATTTCACTCTACCACAAGTAGCCAAGCTCAGCAAAGCACTTCAGGCAGAGCAGCTTGACCTCTCGTTGATATCATTCCTTGTTGATGCTACTGTTAAATCCTTGGATGATGCAGTTTTGCCTGGAGCGAACTGGGTGTTGGAGCTTCTTGAAAACGTTGAAGACTTGAAGTCATCTACAAAGGTGTCTATTGACGCTGATAAAATACTTTCGTTCCAGAATGTTGTTGGTAAGCCTTTTGTTGCTGATTTAAAGGCCAACATAACAAGCCGATTTTCTTCATCCAACGCTGTTGTATCAGCATTGTCTATATTCGATCCACGGAAAGTTCCAAAACCAGATTCAGTATCTTTTCCCACTTATGGAGACACGTCTGTTGAGAAACTGATTGCTCACTACGGAGAAGATAGAGATGCAGAAACATTGGATGGAGAAGAAACAGTGAAGACAGCCATGATTTCCACTGAAATACTTACAGAGTGGAAAACATTCCGCCAGCTGTTAGTCAAGCAACCACGGGATACTACTGCATCACAGCTGAAAGAACTTGTTTCAAACGACATGCTCAAGGCCATGTTTCCCAATTTGCACAAGATTGCCTCCATCTGCTTATCGATTCCAGTTTCTACTGCTTCTGTGGAGAGAAGCTTCTCACAGATGAAGATGATCAAGACTCGTTTGCGTAATTCTCTAAGTGACTGCAGCCTTTCTCACCTTATGAGGATTGCTATAGAGGCACCAGAAGTACTCTCTGAGAGCGACCTTGAAGAGATTGTGGACGTATGGCAGAGAAAACCAAGAAGAACCTCAGTTTGACATTCCTATCATTTGAACCTGATATCATAAGCTTATTACACCTTTCTTGTATTACACCTTTCTTGACATTATTTAAAAAAATATCTCTAATTTCAAGGGGGGGGGGGGGCGAGAATGATACAAGGGGGGGCGAATGCCCCCCCCCCCCCCGCCCCCCCCTAAATACACCCCTGGGGGGGGGGGGGGAAGGGGAGGGGGAGGAGGGAGGTGCCAAAGACATGGGACCCTAGGTGCCAAACATTAAGTATTTCCTCTTCTCCCACCATTTGAGCCATTACAATTCTGTCTACCCTATCCAACACCTCTTCCTTCACCCCTGCTACTCACATACCCAACATTAGGCCTACTCTCCCTTCTTCATCTTCATTTCTCCATTCTACCACCCACTCTTCAGCCCCATCAATGCCCTTGACCATATCCAATAATCGCCAGCAAACTCCCCACAGTACAACAAGAAATGCACAACATCTTCCACAACACCTTCATCACATAACTCACATCTACCTCCCGGCACATACCACACCTCACCTTGTCACCCAAGAGTCCCGCTGATGCCGTCCTTAACCTAAGTCTCAGCCTCACTTCCCCTGTGTTACTGAATCCTCTTACATATCTTTCTTGTCCAAACTCTAGCTAACATATTATATCACTTGAGACTTGATTTCCCTCCCCTTCTTCCTGCCACTCTTCCTTATGAAGATCCCTTACACAGTTCCTCCATGTCGCACTTGAGCCTACTATCTCAACGCTCCTTCCTCCAAACTTCCTTTTCAGCTCACAAAACCCTGCCCACCAACCTGGACAATCACTTAACAGTAGCATAACTTTTTTCACTAGCCTACATCTTCACTCATTCTCTCCTCCATCAAAATAACACTTTCTTTTCTTCCCTTCTCTGCTCCAGCCTCCTCCAGCCCATGTCCCCTCTTACTGCCACCCCTGCAACTGTATTACTCCCTCCAACCAGGTTCCTCCCAATGCTCTCTTGAATTCTTTCCAAATTTTCTTGCCGACTGTCTTCCCTCCTGTCCACCATACTTCAGATGCATGTTCTAGACATGGCCTAGCTAGCAACTCCCATATTAGTTTACCTCTGTCCGTCTCCATTATTTACCCTGCTCATATAGCCAATTCTTGCCCTCCATTTCTCTGCCTTTTCCTTCATCTTCTCCAAATGCCTCTCATCCCTCTGTCAAACCACACACCAAGAATTTGTAGGCGTCCACATTCTCCATTCTCTCCTCATTAATCTTCCACTCTCCTCACTACACTTTCCGCCAACTGTCATTGACTTGCTCTTCTCACTATTAAACCTAATAATCTCCACACCACTTGTAACTCCACCTGATCTCTTGGGAACAGTACAATATCATCTGCATACAACAACCCACTACACCATATTCCTTCCACTTTAATCCCTAACCTTTTGCACTCCAAATCCTTCAACAATCCCATGACATACACACTATAGAGAACTGGTGACAAAGGACAAACCTGTCTCAGTCCTGGCTCCACTCCAAACCATCTAAACCCCTCTCCACCTAACAACACACTTGACTGAATTCCTTCATACAAGCATTTGCACACATTGACAAATTCTTCCTGAACTCGGTACCCTCTCATCTTCATCCACAATCCTTCTCTCCACACAGTATCATATGCCTTGCTTACATCCAGAAATGCCAGGAATCTCTATCACCCCTGTGACCTCATTATGCCACGCACACACCTCAATACCAGGAACTGGTCAGCACATCCTCTCCTTCAGGCTTGGCCTAAATTCACCCTGACCCTCTGCTAGTATATACTTCTCTGCAAACCTACTGCCAACATTCTCGCCATCACTTTTGCCACACAACTCCCCAGAGCTATCCCTCTGTAATTACTAGTCATCTCCAGCTTTAAAGAGTGGCACAATATAACTCTGTCTCCAATCATCTGGCGAAAACTTCGACTCCATCACTAAATTAACTAGAGAGCGTAACACTCCACAATCCTATTCCCACCATACTTCAACATCTCAGTTAATTTAATTGCCAAGTAATTAACTCTCACCCTTCGCTCTCCAGGTCTTGCTTCAATTTGGCCACAAAAAAACTCACTTTAGGCTCTCTTCCGTAGCTTATAAATATCTCCTCCCTTGGTGCAGCGGCAGCCATAGCTCTAACACCTTTCGCAAGCCGGGCGGAAGCAAAAATTAAGTGGTCGGAAACAAAAATAAAGTGATCGAAAGGGGCAGATTAAATGCCGACTTTGTATGTGGTTTGTTGTAACCGTATTGAATATCATTAGAGTGCAAGTTGCACATAATAAGGTAAGCAACCAAAAGTTACGCAGCGCTACCTCGCTTAACAAGTTGAAATCCCATCCAGGAGGCTGGAATATGTGCCTGTGCATCTTTTCACGATAGAAGAATTTCCAGAAAAAATAACAAAAGCCAGGAAGAGACTTTTCACGAAGGCAGACGATCGTTGGCCAAGCACCGCGACCCCATAAGTCTCCATCAGGTGTGAGGGTGTGGCTCGTGTTGCAGGTCTATGTATTGGGCGTGGCCAGTACAAAATTGGACGCGGAAGTTACAACACCACGTTTCCATGTATACTTTAAATATCCAGAATGATTTGCTTTTGCAGGTGACACCAAGAATTCCTTTATACTGCTGGACTGTGAATATACCAACCTTTATTTAATCTTCTACACAACCTGGTAATACGCAGTTAGTGTAAGTAATTAATGTGTACACAACACAGCATGGTCGCTAAAGTACTTGTCATATACTACCATTAAAAGAGTTGTGTGAATGTTTTAGGTTCTCTGCTTCTCTAAACTTCTCCAAGTATCCTTCCATCCTCTGATCAGAGTCCTTTCCTGCTGTGCCAACCATTCATTTAGCCACTGAAAATGCACGGGCGTGATAGAGACGTGCGCAAGTCCACCTTGAGGTTTTCGAGGATATGCTATTATCAAGGAACTCCTTGACTTTGAGTGCATACCATGTGAACAGCTGCTCTTGAAGAGCCCATTTCAGGCATGTCTAGAGGCTGGAGCCGACCAGTGCATCCTGCTGGAACAAAAGCACCTTCATATGGGCGGAAGAAGCTCGCCAGAGTGCGAAACTGCTAGAACAGCTGTCATCTCTCTTTTAATCATCCAGTCCCACTACATCAATCTTCTTGATAGTTTTCTTCCTCAATTCCTTCTCTTTCCTAAGTTTTTTTAGTTTCCTTTCTTGCTTTTCTATAGTCATCCCATAGTGTGTAGCCTCTCTCTCCCCTCTCTTCCTTGCTTCCCTCAACCTCTTACATTTCTTCTTCCTAACACCACTGACCACCATCCCTCTGACCTGTCTGTAATCTTCTTCCTTCTAATTCCTTTCTCCGCTGCAGCCAAAACTTTCTCCTTCCACCTACCCCACACCTCTTCAACTATGTTTCCTCCCAACTCTTGCTCAAGCTCTCTCACCTCCTCTTCCCACCCCATGAACATGTCCTCCGCTGCCTCCTGATACACCCCAGTCTAGCCTACTGTTAACTCTTCATTTATATTGCTCTCTTCTCACTTGTGCCTCTTTCCTACCCCACATCATTTCTCCTCATATAAGGTTATGTTAAAATTATAGTTATCATTTCTACATTTACAGCTTATGGTGTTCAAGTTTTCGTTAGTACCCATGGAAAATCACTAATACCTGCTAAAAATTGGAGGGAGGAGGGAGGAATTGGACAACCTACATACTGAATACAAAGTAAATTTAAACAAGAAATTCTAAACAGTTCCCTCCATCTCAGCAGGAAGGATAGTGACCTAGCCACATTGAAGCATTACTTTTCCCCTACCCACTTTGGAAGAGATGGCGAGTAGCTTCAGAGGGAGGGGATGCTTAGTCTCGGCGCCTGGAGGCAGCCAATCTCAGATAGAGTTGGAAGAGCATCTTTACTCCAACCACCAAGGGATTCAAACCACAAGAGGAATGAAATCAACACCCACTATATACCAGGCAAGCAGCAGAGTGAGCAGCTTGCTTACGGTCAGTCCCTGCAATCAGAGCATAGCCCTGAGAGGAAGTAGCCCCATAGCAGTCTTCCGCATATCGAGTACGCAACGTCATGTCACGGATGTTTCCAATTTCTTTTTTACAAAACACACATGGTAACAATATTTAATTAAAATAAACCGACCACTTCCAGGGATCAAATTGGGAGGCTCCGGATCCATAAGGTTGGCATTTTCCATCCACAAGTTAATGGCCAATCTTTGGTAAAGATGGTGGGTGGCTTCAGTGGGGGGAATACCCAAAAGTTATCCCTGGAGGCATCCAATATCCTGGATGGTCAGAGCTGTACCGCTCCACCTGCCAAGAGTCTCAACCACCATGGGAATGAAGAAACACCCATAACCCAGCATGCCTCTTGAGTGGAAAACCACCTTCCCTTCAATGCCAACGACTTGGCAGGCCTTAAGCATACTTGTGGTATACTAAACTAATCATAGGTAAGTAATTATGTACCAATAAAGGCAGAATTCTCGGAACCTTTGGCTACGAGGAATTTTTATTTTCTTAGTTTAATAAAAATAGCACCTTGGCAACCATTGACTCACAATACTCTGATAAAGGACTACTTGACTCGGTCACTTCTGCAGATTGCACTTCTAATGAAGGTCGAGAGCTTGACTCTGTCTGATCAGAATTAAGTACATGAGCAGGATGTATGTGCTCACAGTATAGAGTGCATGCCTGTCAGGTTCTGTTCTCATTCTCTTCATTGATGGAACAAAACTCAATTAAAAACGTTGACTATTTAAAACACTGCAATAAATATTTGGCTGCAGTACATGAAGATTCATAATCTGGTTAGCCAAATGCTTGATGCAAAAAAACATCTGGGAATGGGGTGGGCGCCCATCTCCTTCACTCACAAATGTGAAAAGAGTTCTTCAAGTAAGTGAAAGTCACTCGTAGAACAGAGAGAACGAGAAATTGGCAAAGGGAAACAGGTTGCCCCCTTGAGAAACTTTTACTTTTCATCTCAATCATATTATGTCACATTATGTCACATCTTAACCTTCATGTCCCTCCTTAGAATCCGATTCCTCCTTTGCCGTCCTCCCCCCTCCCCCTTGTAAAATTTTCTAAATGAAATTCTGATGTGGATAACCAGTGATAATAGTAGTCTATAGCCCCAGGGTAGAAGCAGCTGGGGCAGGTGAAGCTGCTTCCAGGCAGGTGAAGCTGCTTCCGGGCAGATGATGAAGGCTAGAGCGTCCACACAAAACATCAAGAGAGTAAATTTCAAGTTGATTTTGAGATTGTCACTGCAATTTTGTTATGTCAACTGAGAGTTTGTTGAGAGCTACAGCTGTTGGGTGCTTCAATTAGATTTCTGCCAGTCCCATTTATAACCCATCTGTCTGTTCCCACCGGACATGCCAGGAAGTGCTTTGACCTTAGAAAACCTCTATCATAAAAGCTGGAACAAACTTCTAAATTGAGATCATGGAAAACAGTTGCTTAGTGCTGCAGGCTGTGTGGATCAAGATTTCTCAAGCCTAGGGAGTAAGAGAGGTTCAGTTTTCAGCTGCTCCCAGTATAGCTTTGACATGTGCACTTAGTTCAGGATGACTGCATGTATAACTACCCAACTTCTACCCATCCTTGCTACAGCGTAGCAGAGAGAATTAAAGGAAAAAAGGATAACATTCCTTACAGAATGCCATTAAAACAACAACTGCATTGTGATATAAGTTGTTACATAGTTGGCAGTAAAAAATATGTGAACAAGTATACTTCACTCGCAACCTCTCTGCAAAACACGGGGTAGTAACAATAAAAATGAAGAGAACCTGGGCAAGCTACTGCACTCATTTATATTACTCATGAGAGATTTCTTCCCTTCAGTTCCTTGCTCAAAACAGGTATTGGCATATATCTAGCTGGGAGATTACTTGCTGTATGTGTATGGAGGTGTTGTGCTGTCCAGTAAAATTAGTCTGTGGAATACTTGAATGTTTTAGGTGTCAGACTTAATGGATTTGTATTAGGCAAGCTCACCTGCCCCTGTTATAATCATTTCCTCAATACTGACCACTTTTGGTCTCCTAATGCCATCGGGAGTTCTGGGTGGTCTTCTTGTTCGACTACAGCAGCTTTTCATTAATTCAACCATCTCGTCCTCTTAAACAACAAAAGAATATATATATATATACTCCACCCACTCAAACTAAGAAGCAAGTGGCAGTGAACAAGCTGAAAAGAATGTTGTAGAGAACTCTGGTGGTCGTCAAAGTTCCAACACATTAGCAGGGAGTTATGTGATACAAGCTTACTGCTTACACATAACTACCTCACACTTTTTTTACTAGTCTATGACACTAATGCAGAGTCCCAACCTCGTAGACATCCAAGAAGTCAGACCTATGTCAGTCAAATCATCTCTCTGAGATACACTCTACCATCAGTGGTGGGGTGGATACAACATATGTCAAAGACAAGGTGCTTGACAAGTGCACATCATGGAGGATCCTTATTGCATGAGTTCAGAGGCACCATATAGGAATGCCTAATGATGTAGATCGCTCAGATACTTTTAAGACGAATACTATATCATCTTCATTTCAACTTGCACTAAAAAGACAGCACTTTTTTAGGATAGCATATATCCTATGTACATGAGATACATATTGTCCAATTCAGCTAACTGTGAAAAATTAGTAGACATAGTAGGCATTAAAACGTACTAAGTAGGCAAGTGCGGTTGCTGAAAAAAGGGGGGGGAAATCTAATCTTAGTTTACCTGTTTTGACAAGAAAGTACTTGTTAGATATGCGAATTGCCACAGTAGCAGAAAATTGATTTTCAGTGCACCCTTGCCTACTAAATCACATTTTAGTTTTGTTGAATAGGGCTTCGTCTAGCAATTTCAATTGGCCAGCACTTTCCAATCTAGAATTACAGCCAGTTCAAGCAACTCAGATCTTGAGGTAACCCCACTTTGGCTGCATGTAACTTTAGCAACATTTTTTTATTGTCTAAAGAGAGCACACAGAGAGATATATCTTCTTAGCTATATTATATCCAGTATTAAAGTGTGTGGAATATTGGAGCTACAACTTCGAAACTACAAGCCTTTGTTAGTTTATAATTTAGACATCCCTTCACATTTCACATGAACATAAGTAGACTTATATATAATAAATATATATGTATATACATAAACTTCCATCAATCTGTACTGTTTGTATTGCTCTGCCATTCAAGACTTCCCGATGCTGGAAAGTAACTGCGGGTTTGAGGCGTGTTCACTTTACATTCCAAGATGCAGTTCCAAATGAAAAAATTATGGCAAAAAGTATTAGAAAGCATATTGCACTGGCTACATTTTCATACCAGCGCAAAGACTATAAATAAAACCACATGTTTTTAGACCCTCTCCTAGCATTAACAGAACAAGAGCAGAGTGGTAGCTAGTATGCTTAATAAAGGTATACATTGCATATATACCTGGCAGGATTTGTTCCATTCTCTTTGTTGATGGAACAAAACTCAAAGATCTTTGACTCCTCAGGAATTATTTTATTAAACACTGCAATAAGCATATGGCCATATTATTGGTATCATGAATGTGTGTTAACTGTTCAGTGGCATAAGACATTACGATTTTTTACATGTGCCTGTAGTACCTGAAGATTCACTTGCAAATCTAGGGGGGAAATGTATGATGCAAAAAATAGCCCCCCTGGTTTCCTCCGCCTTGTGAACTAACCTTGCAGCCCGCAGCCAGGCTGGGCCAGAGAGAGTACAAGTAAAAGGTTTCTGTGATTGAAAGTTAGAGAATACTGAACTGTGCCCTAAACTGATTTGCTGTTAAAACTTGGCCAAGCCTTTTGGAAGATCATCAGCTGAGTAAGGATGCACACAAGGCTGAAACCTACACCTTCTTGAAACCTCCCGGAGTCACTTCACTTTGAGAAAGGAGGTCCCCTGAAATGGATTTCTTTACTATAGATGCAAGTGACATAGCCATTAGCTATTGTTCGCTAACCTCCTTCTTATACCAAACTGCATATATTATAATAGTCTTAAAACAGTATTCCTAAAAAATATCATTGCTATTAAAAGTTGCAATAATTAGTAATCAGCAGCTTTTCATTAATTTTGGTGTGAAAACAATTTGGTGTGCTTTTATAGCTTAATTAAATTTGTAGTCATATACTAGTATAGTATCACTATACATTAATGGTCTGTTGTAGAGCATTATAGCATTGCTTTCTTGTTTCGTGCGGCATTCAGGTGTGCATACTTGAGTTGTAGAGAGCATCAGCTTTAACAGAGATAACTTGTTCTTGGATACTGTGATGGACATTCCCAATTTTAAAAAGAAAATTTACTGCACAAAAATTCGACTATTTGAGCTTTAGCTTATTCCCTTCATTAAAAGTGCCATATTTAAAACAGAAATGTTGGTAAAGTGACACGGACCATAATTCCTCTATTAGGAACTGCCCCTCCAATTGTAACTTCATAGATCAGTCTCTATTAGTAATGCGGAGGCGTAAAGCAAATGAGATACGCCCAAATAATTGCTCAATAGGCATCCTGAGAACCGAAGACAACAGGGAAGGGGGAAGGGGGGGAGAGGGGACGCACATGGTACATGTATGGATTGAACTCTTGCTTTCTGGTCGCTGCTAGTGCTAGTCAGTTGAGCCACGGACGGACACACAAACGATGACATGTCCTCCAAACAGGTACTTGAACTACTTCACAAGTGTAACCAAGTAACCGACTTCTAATTGTAACTTCCCTTTCAATAGTGATCGCAGGAGATTGGACGGAAGTACTGTGGTTCCTATTAGAGAATAATTATAGTCTTTGGTCAGAAACTCTACCAGGGAGAGATATTAGCTGTCACTGCTTTCTCTCGATTCATCACAGAGCAGGTGGAGTAGTAAGGGCACAGAGCAAATTAAAGAATTGGTGTTTTAATGTCAAGATTATAAAATGGTGCAAATAATTATTGTATTGGCAATTCGAGTCTGATACTATTAAGAATCTGAAAACACGGAAGAAAATAATAATCACATCATTGGACTAATTCGTCAGTCCAATCTGAAGGTATGGAGAAGAGGACAATCAAGTTTTGCATCACTAACTGCATACCGTGTCATTATAAATTCAGTAATCACTAATACTATCAGCTAAGCTTCGTATCATAACTACATACTCAGCAGCCATCACTAATACTTTAAGCTAGGTTTTGCATCACTAACCACATACTGTGCCATGAACTCAGCACCCACTAATATTATAAGCTAGGTTTGTATCTGATCTGCAACATTCTAGATCTCATCTCTCTATACTATGCCTAGTCCACCATCTGTTTCTCTCTAGCCATGTTTCCTATGCACTGATAATCCACCAGCGATTCTAGTAATTGTCTTGTGGCGAACATAATGCAATTATCATATTTAGCATCAGATCTGTATGGTCTATCTATATTTAGCATCACCTATGCATGATTCTATATTTAGCATCAGCTCCATATGGTCATTGTATATTTTGCATCAGGTTTGTAATGTCATTCTATATTTAACATCAGCACTGGGTTTACATACAAGACTGCTGTATTTTGTAAGAAACAATTTCCACGGAACTTCAGGTATCAGGTATTACCTAATTTAGTACATGTACAGCAATTACTCTAATTATTATGATGTAGCTAGTGCACACTGTTGGGTGTTTTTCATTTGAAGTGGTCCTCAAGATCCTCAGCCAAACTACTGCTCCCAGTATCATCCAGCACCTCAATGAGTCTTCTCCAGGTCGCAATATTTCCTCTCTTTGATCGTTTCAGCCAGAGCTTCATGACTTCTCTGAGACACGCTTCCATACCTTGTGGTGCCTTCTCCCTCTGAATCCTCTCCACCGTGTTACCCATATCATCGAAGTTGAAGGCGATCCCCACTTTTTCCCAATCATTCGACGCATCATGGATGACTTTGATCACCTCGCCATCCTTAGTCTTCAGTTTTTCGAGCTGCGCCATGGTAGGTGTTGAGTCTGTGTAAAACAACAACAACACTATATGATTAAACTGTCGCTGATTTTGACGATGATGCCTAATAGTGATATACATGAGTTGATAGCCGAGCGCTATTAATTAACCAAGAAAGCTAGCATTTATTAACAGCTAATTACTTAATAATTAGCACATGCCTCGTCTACCATACATATCAAGTTGAGCACCAAAAAAAGGGAAAAAAGAGTATGAATTAGAATTAGTTGTGTGTCCAACTGAATTTCCTCGATATTAATGTAGTATAAACAATCAATTATTGACAATTATCATCCACCAGGTCAATGCTGGAGCATATCAATGATAAATATATGTGTCAGGGCTTCAGCTACGTTACTGTTATGTTAATGTCTGGAGCACATCAATGATGTTTTGTATAAATATACTGCATTAGCTGTGTCAGGGCTTCAGCTATGCTAGTGTTAGGTTAATGTCGGGAGCACATCAATTGTATAAATATACTGCATCTGCTGTGTCAGGGCTTCAGCTATGCTAGTGTTAGTTTAATGTCAGGAGCACATAAATGATGCTTTGTATAAATATACTGCATTAGCTGTGGCTGGTCACGGGGTACACAGCATCTGGTGCAATCATGGGGCAGGTATACAAGGTGAGTTATGAGTTTGAAATGTAACCGGTAATTGGCAGCTTGAGAGCAGGCATTAGGTAAAGCACATAGACTTAACAAGCTATGTACAAACCAACAGTACCACCTTGACCCTTGACCTTTAACAAAGAAGACCCCAACCACAATTGAGGAGCACTACAAATCAAGGTGGGCAATAAATTAAACAACCGAGTTATATACGCACAGCATGATTGACTTCAGTATTAACAACTGAAGCTTCTCAAGTTCTGACGTGACACTGATATTATTGACGATGAAATGATACTCCATCGAGTTGTGATTGACTCACCTAATCCAGAAGTGGATCGACGGGAAGCAGACTTTGTCTCAGTAGGAGGAGAGGCTATATAGGTGAAGAACAGACATCATCACACCAACATGTATATTGTATCTCAAGTCATGCACTAGCCTCCCACTAAAACACATGCACAGGTATGGCTAGGTTCAAATTAATTCATAGAGCCACCTGGTTGTCGTAAGACCACATGCCAACTGGTACACATTCATGCAATCCCACATCGTATCAGATTAGAAGCTTGTCAAAATGTCTGAAGCTAATACGGTCGAGTGAATCTAGTAGGGGATTTCCGCATGAGAACATACATAGCACGACACTCACTCGGGTCTTTTCTGCGACCTAAGGTTAAAACAAGCACAGAGTCATGTGCGAGGCCGAGCCAAGACGAGGGATAGGCAGTGATGGAGATCCATTCGCAGACCGTGACAAAACTGAAATGAACGACTTGGAATTTGAGGATCAAGGACCTGATGGCTAAACAGAAGCACTGACTGGGCATTATAACAGCCAGCAATTTCTCACTTAAGAGATAACTCACTTGCTCAATTCATTGCATTGACCCATTTCAGGTATTCTGAAAATACTTCCTGCTCATAATGTGGTTACGTGGTTAAAAAATTGAGTCCCCTTTGAACAATCCTGTCTCTGGGCCTGCCATCCCGTTCTTTAGTCCTGCAGTGTCAAGTCTAAAGCATCCAAACTAACTCGCCAGCTTCATGTAAGCAAGCAGGTGTAGCCAGCAACCACCCGTCCATCAGCTTTTCGAGGTGAGTCAACATGTAGACCTGTGTTTTTCGTTTTCACAAAAAACAAGGAATTCATGGGAAACTATCGGAATAAAAAGCAATATTGCCACCTATTTCCTCTATTAGAAAAAAACACACTTACTAATTGTTTTAGTGCAATCTTCAAGGCTTGAGGTTAAATGAAGGTTAGTAGTGTGGTTAAAATTGGAAAGTGGTTTTAGTAGTGGTTAGTGTTATGAAGTCAGCTACCAGCTGGTTGTTCTAATTTGAGGGGTTGTTCTTAATAGAGGAATTCTAAATGACACGCACCCAAATACCAGTTGCTATGGCTGAATTTGACTGTCTTCCAAGCAGGAAGAAGCCAAGAAGAAGTGCCCCATTACCTAAAATAACTCGTGAAGCAAGAACTAAACAGTTCAAAGTGGTGTTTGTATGCTGGTGGTGGTGTCTTAGTTTTGTGACTATAGCTTAGACTTGGTTAGAATTGATATTATCAAAGATCATCTCAAGTCTAAGAAACACCTTTCCAGAAACAAAGAGAAAAGCCAGGAATGGAAAGCACACAGCAGGTAGCACTGACTTCTATGGTCACGTCTAAAGACTTGAGAGAAGACTTCAGTTTGGACTACATCAAGTTCTGTTCCATGGCTGACATCCCACTGGAGAAAAATGGGGGGAAAATGAGGCCTTGTTTGCTAAAACATTGCAGACAAGCAGGTGATTTGCCCCACGACAACTTTCTTCGTATGTCCCGAGGCAGCATTTTGAAGCACTCAAGGTAGTCCTAAGAGATTCTCCTGTGGCTAACAAAACAATGGATGTAAGGGAAGTATTCTTGATGCAATAGCAGAGGTGTGAAACAAATCTTGTCTCATAGGAGTGGTCAAACTGGACATCAATGCCAAACTTAGCCAGCGTCATCAAGTGAGTCTGTGGAGCAGGCATCAAGTTTGAACGTGTCTTTGCATTTGTTTAACCCTCTCACTGGCATAAGCGACTTAAGTCGCGAAAACGGATTTACCGCGACGAAACAATTCATAAAAAATTAACCTTTCGCGGTATTAACTTCAAAAATTGTACGAATATGCCCAAAGCATGCCCCTAATATACCCCTGAATATCAGGAAAATACGGAATGAGGAAAGGGAAGTAAACGTGCCAGCAAACATCACTTCCGGTTAATTCCCGGTCTCGAAGAAGAAATGGCGACTTGCTTTAGAGTAGAGACGAAGCGTTAGACTTCCTATTTGAGGATGACTTCGGCCTGTCCGAGATCGATGTTAGTGAAGGAGAGGAAGAAAGTGCCTGTGCTTACCTGGGAAGTGGCGTAGTTGACGGTGATGCTATGGTAGCTATAACAGAAGCTGTTGGCACCGACCATGAAGCAAGTTTTCAAAGTATAGATCGCCCTACTCTGCCAAGCGAAGCTTCAGACGATAGCGATGGTCATGAAGACTTCCCCCAAGCTAAGAATAGATAAGAGTTGTATAGTAAAGCCTAGTAACTAGCATAATAATAAGAACTATTTCTCCTGGGAAGGTAGTTTCACTCATGGAGCTGGAGGAGGAGGATGAGGAAGCAGCAGAGGAGAAGACAGGGTTGGAGGAGAGGTTATTATTTTACAAACAGTTGTTGTTGTTGACCAAAAGTTGACCAGCTAACATTGCTGTGTAATATGAAATTGAGATGATATAAACCCGATATAAACCATTTTATTTTACTTCCTGTCTCTTATAACAATATTCACATTTCTGTGGTTTGTTGCTAAGCAACTAAAATTTAACATAACGTCCCTTCATGCATCAGCTATCACATGATATATAATTGTTGGGTACTTGTCTTCATAAGGTCCTCTATAAAAAAAATTATGTGAAATTGTGTCAATTTTTGTAAAAAGTCCTCCGTAAATCTGCCAGTGAAAGGGTTAAGATAGTGCAGCATATTGCAAGAAAGCTTTCCGAAATGTCCTATCAGTTTCTTTTTCAAATGCTACTCGTGTTCCGTGTCTTGCACATTGTAGTGAACCTTGCAGCTGAAAATTTTCATCGTCATTCTTACAAGCATACTGCAGACCTCATTACAATGGTAAAATCCTCCTTCCACAAAGAAGGCAGGAAGGGAGAGTAAATTCCTGAAATACCTGGGTGATTATCTTCCTACAACTGAGGCCAAGCTTCCTCCACTACCTGTATCTACACGATGGAACTCGTGGTTTGAGGCAGCCCTCTAGCATTCATCCACAGTGCATGTTTATGAAAGATTCTATAAAGCTGAAAGAGGTAAGCTAAGGTAAGCTAGCTTGAGTTGGCTGTTTTGTTTTTGCAGGTCAAGGAATGTCTGTAGAGTGCACCATCGAATTGGTTGCTCATAAAAACATATTTCCTGAGACATGCATGCAGTTGAAAGATAATCGCCACCAGCTAATGAGTGTACTTACCTCCTCCACTTTAAGCCACACCCACCGATGAGTGTACTTACCTCCTCCACTTGAAGCCACACCCACCGATGAGTGTACTTACATCCTCACTTGAAGCCACACCCTTTGAAGCCACACCTGCTGATGAGTGTACTTACCTCCTCACTTGAAGCAAAGGAGATCCCTTTGACACACTCTGTCTATAACCTAGAATATCTCGGGTCCTACCTCTTGTGCAGGAACCACAAGGACAAGCTTTGGGACCGACTCTATTTTGCTCCATTTGGGACTTTTTGAGCGTTTTGAGGAAAAACAGTCTGAAATCGCTCGTTGTTAACAAAATGGGCACATTAACTTCCTTTTCAACATTATGGCATGTTTTTACTCTTTAAATGACTTTTGGTGAGAAATCTCCCCTTTTTAACCGAAAGAAGCCACCAATCGATATCTATCCAAGCTTTCTCAAGCTGAGAAGGAAAAAAACACACCAAGTCCTTTCAGGGTGTCTTCAACCTTGCAGTGGAGACATTGGAAAGTCATTTAGACCAGTATCCTGCATACAATCCCTACTAAGCTGTTGATATGTTTTGATCCTCGCCAGCTGCCTATCATTGGACATGACATCATTAGTGACTATAATGATGACATCAAAGCTCCGCACAACCTTCCACAGAGTTGCTAGAGGAGTGGTTGATTTATACCATGTTTAGAAGATGCTATTCCCAACCCCTTAGATCTTCCTAAATTCTGGCATGCATGAGAGATCGGTTTCCACTGCTTGCTGCTGAAGCTTCAGATGCTATAATCAGGATGCCTGTCAGTTCTGTTGATGTGGAGAGGAGTTTCTCCCAGCATAAATTCTGGCATGTATGAGAGATTGGTTCCACTGCTTGCTGCTAAAGCTTTAGGTGCTATAATCAGGATGCCTGTCAGTTCTGTTGATGTGGAGAGGAGTGTCTCCCAGCATAAACACATCCTTAACAACTGGAGGGAGAGCATCACAGAAGAAAATACTAGTATTACAATGGAGACATTGAAAGTCGGTTTAGTGACTATCAACAATAAATATAAATAATGCACATGCAGCAAATATTATCATTCTCCGTATATCATTCTCCGTATATATAAATATATGAAAACGGAAAAAGTTTAAAATTGGTCCGTGAAATGGAATTTGTGATTTCATGAAACGGAAAAGGGTATATTTTGAAACCAAAAAAGAGAGTCTGAACATGTTAACGCACTTTACTCTATGATATTAACACCTGCTAGTTAGGTAACCACATTGGTCAACTTGGGGGGAAATTCTCGCACATTCCAAGCGTGGCTGGGGTGGGAGGAGCTTTGAAGAGTTAAAAACCTTCCACTCCACCTGATATATAAGTTAATATACAGGATTAACAACGTGCATGCATGTAGTGCATACAAATATCATGTGGAATATTCTTTTGCTCTGATAGTCCCGATGACAACACTAGCTTGGAGTAATTGGAAAAGACTTGATTCCTGTGGCAGTGCTAGTATGTTATAGCATGCTACAGCTACGAGTAAGGACAGGTTTGTGTATGGTAGAATGCGACTCCCCGTTCTGTGAATCTCGTTACATTCAGTGAGTCTCAAATGATAACTTTGAATGTTTCCATATGCACGTTTTCTTAGAAAATGCATCCAACGTCATCAAGGTCACTAACACTCTCCTGTCAAGCACTCAGCTTTGACATGAACTATGACTAGATTATAAGAAGGAAAAGGTTGTCATACAGTGTTAATTAACCAGGTGAGTTAAACTGATTAACACCCAAAGGTCGCCTCTTCCTGGAGTAAATTTGTTTTTGTCATCAACATTTAGCCATAGCCGCAAAACTGCACTTCTCAAATTATGATTTCCATTTTTGCACATATTAATTTGTGTATGTAGAATGCTACATTCTCAGGGCCATAGGCAGCTATTCCAGGTGGTAGTGTGCCCAAAATCTGTTGGCTACCTTGTGGGAGGTCAGGACAGGGACAATTCCATCCAACAAGCCAAGCAACAGTCATCTCTCAAGCACATGGCCTTCTCTGACTCCTTTGCAGCCCTAGATCTAGGACACAAGGGCTTGGAGCTCCCCCAATGTCTCTTCACGACATTATGTTGGCCTCTGTTCAAAGATGGGATGTGCCCTCACTGTGACACTTCTGACAAACATAATATTTTGAACTTCTGTAACTGTGTCACCCCCCCCCCCCCCCCCGGAAGACGGCAGTGAAGACTGGTCTCTCATATCTTTCAACTCTCATTTAACACCTTCTTTACCATCTCTCTTATGATATTATATTTGCAGTTAGGATGTGCATGTTTATATGACCATCCTGAAAGGCAGTGAAACTTGAAACTTTTACTTGCTGGAACATTTTTGGTTTTGCAATATATATACTGTGAGAATGTGAGAGTATATATATGCTGACCCAGAACTGAGTCAGTGAGTGCTTATGCTACCGGCAATCTAAAAAAAAACTCTCTGCCTGCTTTCTCTTCCAGCGACAAACTCTCTGGCTACATTCAAAGCTATCAGTGCTTGTCTTGAAGTACCAAGAGGTGGTTGAGACACCGTGTCATGGTAGTTCTAAGATAGGTCCTCACGTCTTAAGGCTGAGGAGAAAGAGCACTCTGAGGTGGCATCACCATGATAAGTTGCATTACTTTACACACACCAGAAAAGGCAACATTCTCTGCAACAGACAATTTGCCTAGCAGCACATGAGCAACCTCTCCCACACATATTCGTGTGCACTCATTTCAAAGGCTCCCCACAAAATGACCACACATATTCGTGTGACTCATTCAGGGCTCCCCACAAAATGCCCACACATACTTCGTGTGTACTTATTTCCAGGGCTCCCCACAAAATGCCCACACATACTTCGTGTGTACTTAGGGCTCCCCACAAAATGCCGACACATACTTTGTGTGCTCATTTCCAGGCTCCCCACAAAATGCACACACTTATTTCGTGTGCACTCATTTCCAGGGCTCCTCCCACCAAATGCACACACTTATTTCGTGTGCACTCATTTCCTGGGCTCCTCCCGCCAAATGCCAACACATACTTCGTGTGCTCTCCGGGCTCCTCCCACCAAATGCCTCAAAAGTGGAAGCTGTGCTTCTAGCTGGATCTTCCTTGTAGAAGTCACAGACAAACTGTAGCTCAGCATCACAGGGCTTGCCTGAACAGCCTTCGACTTGCTCCAATTTCTGGTAAATGGCATGGCCAGGTTGGTCCAACCGGTCCTAAAAAGCAGCATCGTCAAAGATTTTGACTTCGGTAATGGCCTACTAGCATTAGATGGAAGTCACCAGCTGAGGAGCCAACTCAAAGTCATTGAGGAGCACAGTACTTTCTTGGAAGGGCAGGGTCAGAGATACTGAAACGACTTTTCTCCTGCCCAACCTGCCACAGAAAGCAATGAATCTATCAGAATCATGTAGTGACTGAAGAACCTCCAAGCCTAGCTAGCTGGTGTCCTTCAGCCAAGGTAGCCTAGCTAGTTACTGTCCTTCAGCCAAGGTAAGCCTAGCTAGCCGCTGTCCCTCAGCCAAGGTAAGCCACTGTCCTTCAGCCAAGCTAGCCACTGTCCTTCAGCCAAGGTAAGCCTAGCTAACTGCTGTCCTTCAGCTAAGGTAAGCCTAGCTAGCCACTGTCCTTCAGCCAAGGTAAGCCTAGCTAACTGCTGTCCTTCAGCCAAGGTAAGCCTAGCTAGCCACTGTCCTTTAGCCAAGGTAAGCCTAGCTAGGTGCTGTCCTTTAGCCAAGGTAAGCCTAGCTAGCCTCTGTCCTTCAGTCGCAGATAGCAATTTCTGCTGCAATGCCTTACTGAGATGATCAGCGTGTCTGAGGATCAGCTCACCAAGAAACAAGCCAAACAAGAAATCGAATCTGTGCATTTCTCAACATCATTAAGGTGAGCCTTCCCTTCACCATCGAAGTGACTACTCGGTACTTCTTTGCCACATTCCCAGCAGCACTTCATAATTGTGTTGGTCACGCTCTTAAGAGGTGCAGCACGTACTGCCCAGCGGGTAGGACACAGGATGTAAACACCAGGTGTTTGTGGAGACTGATCAGACTTCAGTTTCTCAAAGGATGAATCTCGCTTTCGAGATTTCTTAATCAGCTTTGAAGTTTCACCCACAGCATCAAGTGCTGACTTCATCACCTTGGATTTGCCAATGCAATCACTCACTCCTGAGTTGAGAGCATGTCTGTAGCAGTGGGTTTAAATTGCCCGGGGCTCACCATCAGTTAGGATTTTTGTCACATCTTTTTTTGCCTCACTCATTGCACTCTCCCCATCATCACTGACCACACAATGTTCTTCATACTGGCACTAGCCCCATCACCACTGACCACACAATGTTCTATCTTCAAGTTCATCCTGGCACTCACCCCATCATCACTGACCGCACAATGTTCTATCTTCAAGTTCATCCCGGCACTCACCCCATCATCACTGACCGCACAATGTTCTATCTTCAAGTTCATCCCGGCACTCACCCCATCATCACTGACCGCACAATGTTCTATCTTCAAGTTCATCCTGGCACTAGCCCCATCATCACTGACCACACAATGTTCTTCATACTGGCACTAGCCCCATCACCACTGACCACACAATGTTCTATCTTCAAGTTCATCCTGGCACTCGCCCCATCATCACTGACCACACAATGTTCTATCTTCAAGTTCATCCTGGCACTCACCCCATCATCACTGACCACACAATGTTCTATCTTCAAGTTCATCCCGGCCATCATCACTGACCACACAATGTTCTATCTTCAAGTTCATCCTGGCACTCGCCCCATCATCACTGACCACACAATGTTCTATCTTCAAGTTCATCCCGGCCATCATCACTGACCACACAATGTTCTATCTTCAAGTTCATCCCGGCACTCGGCCCATCATTACTGACCACACAATGTTCTATCTTCAAGTTCATCCCGGCACTCGGCCCATCATTACTGACCACACAATGTTCTATCTTCAAGTTCATCCCGGCACTCGGCCCATCATTACTGACCACACAATGTTCTATCTTCAAGTTCATCCCGGCACTCACCCCATCATTACTGACCACACAATGTTCTATCTTCAAGTTCATCCTGAGAAAAGTATCTTTGATGAACTCTGCAGCACTTGGTAGAGCTAGTGGAACACAAACCAATGAACTCTTCAAGCACATCGAGTGCCTCGTCGACCCAGTGAAATACAAGGACAACTTGTTCCTTGTTTGGCTGGTCAGCTGTTCCATCCCCCATCACTGTGGGCAGATGACTGTCTGGATGTTAGTGACATTACGGGGAATTTGGAGTGCCATAATGGAGAGGAATTCATTCTGCACTTCTGCAGAAGACTACTTGAGCTCCTGCCTCTCTAGAAACTTGCTCATTGCAGAGTAGTCCTCACTGCGAAGAACCAACAGCTGATGAAGGTTGGAATCTACTTCTTCGCCAGCTCCTCACAGGACAAGGAAATGCACAGCTGACAACACCATCAGCAGATACCTACGGTTTGCTCGCTTTTGAGAAGCATCTTGTTGTGACAGCATGTCTCCTACATCAACTGCTGCAGCACAGACCGTGTGGAGGTCGCAGTTTTCGTGCTTGGAAAAGCTACGAGTGCTGTCCTTCCCATTTGTAAAGCCCTTCACCAGAACGGCTCTCTCTGTCACACCAGTAACCACAGCTCTACCATTCTGTAGAGCCTTAGCATGTGAAGCATCTAGCATCTTTCCCAGTATCGTAATGTAGCCTCTTAAAGTTGTTAAACCAGGTAGCCGGGTTCACTGATCAATGCACTTTTACCAACCGAAAAGGGCAGACATTATGCTTCGGCCGAAATGGCTCAGGTGGTCAGGTCGCTAATATCTTTAGAATTGATAGCTCTAGTCATGCTGTTGATACGGGACAGCCTTGTGTCATTTGACCTCATAAAATTTATTAAACTTCCGCATTATAGTGCAAGTGGCCATACGCTTCCATTTTAACTTGCGCGAATAACTTGCGAACACTTCCTTGAAATTACTTTTTTTTATGTGCCATTGAACTTAGCTCATTATTTCCTTTAAATAGATATATAGTTTTACTATGCTAGGGTCAAATTCTATAAGTTACTTGTCCTATGGGAAATCCAATACAGAAAGTATATGGGCATGGCCTGTTTCCATGGTAACCAAAAAGCGTGCTAGAGCTTGATTTTTTGTTCTGCATTTGTTTAGCTAATACGAGTGCAAAAAAGCTCAAATGGGTGAAAAGAAAGCGTCAGCTAGCCAGAGCTGAGAGTGTGAGAGCTGCTAAAGCACTATGTATGACCAATATGAGTGAATCTTCAAGGACAGTTGTGTCACAGTTGCCTGAATTGGAGTCTGAACCAGAAACAACACTTCTTCAAGAAGTCAGTCAACCTATATCTAGCTCACAAGTTGGGACAACCACAATTTCATTGGATCAATTCAGTCCAAACTTCTATCCCTTGCATGACTCATTTGTGCTGCTACCAGTTCATTCATCCGATGAAGAGAGTGACAATGATAGCTCCTCTGACAACCATACCTTTACAGAAGAAGAAGCAACGGCTTACTATAAAGAATGGGTCTCTAGTCAGCCAAAGTCGGTCCAGAAAATGTTTGCTGTCATTCTTATGGACACTTTCAGGATAAGATTTAGACTGACAAATGAAGCAGCTGCTAATGAGGCAGGATCTGTGGTAGGGTTCAGTAACCGCTCGATTCGATCATGGAGGAATTATTTGTACACAATAGCACAAGGGAGAGTTAGCTGATTCTCTAAGAAGAAAGCACAAACGGCCGTATGTATTGGATGATGAGGAGTGTCGCTCGAAAGCACTGACATGGTTGCAGCAAAATGCCTATGAAAAAAAAGATTTGCTGCCTGGGTTAATCATGATTTGCTTCCCTGCTCTCACCTCCCTCCTGGCTTTCCTCGTAGCATAATTCCTCGCACTGTTTGTAAGTGCTACATTATCTTGGCTTCCATCCTATATCTTACCAAAAGGGTGTGTACGTTGATGGTCACGAGAGGGAAGGTGTAATTGAGTACAGGAAGATGTACTTACGAAAAATTGAGGTATTGGAATGCACACATTTGCCACCACCAGAGTGTAGGGATGGAAAATTGGAAGAAAATGTTGGTTCCAGTTACTGCCTTAAGAGAGCTTGTGCTTATTTACCTGATGAGTCCATTTTTCATGCAAATAAGGACCATCGTGACTGTGGGCTGAAGCAGGAAAACTTGACCGTGGGATTATGGTGAGTGACTGTATTACTGAGCATCATGGTTATTCTACAGCTGAATGAGGAAGAACATGAGCGAGCAAAGCCAATCTATCCAGCCATTCCAAGAGCTTCCAGGGTTTTGTTCAAGTATGGGGCCCAATCAGAAGGATACTGGAACTGTGAAAAGTTTCTGATTCAATTGGAAAATGCAGTTGAAATAGCTGAAACAAAATATCCTAGTGAAACACACTCAATAACTTTTACCTTTGACCAAAGCTCAGGACACACTGCCTATGCTGATGATGCTTTAAATGCACACAGGATGAATATAAGTGATGGTGGCAAGCAACCAAAGAGGCGAAACACATACTGGGATGGAGTGATGCAAGTGGTGACTATAGCAAGTGGGACTTCGAACAGTCCTGGAAGAGCGTGGTGTGGACACAACTGGCATGGTCAAAACTGGGATGATCAAAGTCCTGTATGATTTTAAGACCCAGAAAACTCGAGTGGAGGAGTTGGTTTCCAGTCACAAGCACAGGTGTATTTTCCCTCCAAAATACCATTGTGCTATTGAACGGGTCTGGGGTCAGGCAAAACGGTTCACACATACTAACTGAGATTATACATTTGGAGCACTGGAGAATATCATTCAACCAGCCTTGGATCGGTTAGTCTTGAGTTGATACAGAAGTATTATAGAAGAGTGCGGGAATATCATCGTGCGTACCATGAAGGAAAAACAGGAGGTGTTGAAGTAGAAGATGCTATGAAATTATATAAATTGCATCGTCGTGTTCCTGAAACAGAGCTATAGTAATCAATTTTTGACTTTAGAGATGTTTAGTGAATTGATAAAGAACAATTTAGAATTTTGTAACTCCAACATAACTTATTTTAATAATTTCATTATCTCAAACTCTGCCCCCTTGTTTTTAGAGTGAAAAAGGGTTAACGTAAAATTAGCTCTTCAAAAACATTTCATTTGGTAGAAACTAATTACGAAGTAATTACGTACCAAATTTCAATTCTTGTACACTAACAGAATTACAGAAATCATCCAAAAAGCAAAAATAAGTGATACATCAATATTCATGAGATGTTGCCATAGCAACCCAAATTTAAGCCCGCACAATTTAAGACACATTGCTCTTGTTTTCACTGAAAATGAAAGCCTAATTTTGTTGTAGTAACTAGTTAAAGTCATTTATACCAAAATGGAAGTTTACGGCTTCTTGCACTGTACACCCTTTCCTCCCTCCCCCCTTTCAAACCCAGAAGACAAGACAAAGCTGCTGTACTTGTATTACGAGTTCTATAATCTCCTTTGTTTATGGTGTGCTTTTATTGGAATATACACGTGTTTTTTTGACAGCTGGCTTATACCGCACATACGTAATTCCTTATGGTGGGCATGCATATACTGTTCCTGTGGTAGTGGAGCTAATTTAGCATTTTCTATCCGGCTACAGTATAGGTAAAGAACTGCCAGTGCTCACATAAGCAGCATATTTGAACAGGAGTAGAGAGTTAGAAATTTATAGTTGTTGATCTTAAGTGACAAGTGAAGGGGAATGGACTTAGTTCACATGTTTGGGATTTTGGTCTAAGAAGCAATACGCTCCACGGTTCATCTGGGGATGGCAGAGTTTCAGGGTTTATCTGGGGATGACAGAGTTACTAGGGACATCCAGGGTTTATCTGGGGATGGCAGAGTTACTAGGGACATCCATGGTTCATATGGGGTTACTAGGGACATCCAGGGTTCATCTGGCGATGGCAGAGTTACTAGGGTCCAGGGTTTATCTGGGGATAGCAGAGTTACTAGGGACATCCAGGGTTCATCTGGGGATGGCAGAGTTACTAGGGTCCAGGGTTTATCTGGGGATAGCAGAGTTACTAGGGACATCCAGGGTTCATCTGGGGATGGCAGAGTTACTAGGGTCCAGGGTTTATCTGGGGATAGCAGAGTTACTAGGGACATCCAGGGTTCATCTGGGGATGGCAGAGTTACTAGGGTCCAGGGTTTATCTGGGGATAGCAGAGTTACTAGGGACATCCAGGGTTCATCTGGATATGGCAGAGTTACTAGAGACATCCAGGGTTCATCTGGGGATGGCAGAGTTACTAGGGTCCAGGGTTTATCTGGGGATAGCAGAGTTACTAGGGACATCCATGATTCATCTGGGGATGGCAGAGTTACTAGGGTCCAGGGTTTATCTGGGGATAGCAGAGTTACTAGGGACATCCAGGGTTCATCTGGGTATGGCAGAGTTACTAGGGATATCCAGGGTTCATCTGGGGATGGCAGAGTTACTAGGTTCCAGGGTTTATCTGGGGATAGCAGAGTTACTAGGGACATCCAGGGTTCATCTGGGTATGGCAGACTTACTAGAGACATCCAGGGTTCATCTGGGGATGACAGAGTTACAGACGTTCCAACCCCCAGAGATGAAAATTAGGGAGGCTTCGCCTAATTTACAAGAAAATTCGGTAGATTTTGCATAAATTAGGGAGATTTCTCCCAATTCTTGTGTATAGATATATAGTTACAGAAACAATGTAAATATTTATAAAAAGTTAAATCTAATGATAAAATTCACTTCATCCAACTAGAATAAATTAAAACAGCAGTATATAGGTAGCAAAATCAATATGAATAGTATAAGTCCCACAATGAATAGAAGTCGCTCTGAAAGCCGAACTCCAAATGGAGCACACCAAGCTAATACACTGCACACGCGCAGTCGTTTTGTGTCTGCCGAGATCAAGAAATCATTTCGTGCTTGTGGCATCACTGTGAAGGTGGAAGGGTCTGAAGATGGAGAAATTCACTGCCTCAAAGTTGATAAAGTAGCAGCTTTAGCTATCCCAGCCATTACTCAAGCTACTCGCCAGCTGTTGGAAGGAAGTGACAGCGGAGAAGATCGATTTGCTTCCTTGGACGAAGAGGATGAAGAACAGATCAAACATAACGAACTCAATGTAGATTACGATAGTGATTAAGAACTCTTGCCAGCCAACTACTGCCTAGCTCAATGTCAATCACAACCACAATGACGCACACAAAAAATGCGTCAGCGAAGACTGGCTTGGCACTGCGCAAGCGCAATCCTTGAAAGTCGCTACTTGAACTAAATACTAGTCGCAACTTGCAAGTCGCGACGTGAATACGGTATATATATATAACGGAACAGCTCAACTCAACATAAGTCCGCGTACAACCGCCACGGTCGCGGTGATTGTGGAAGGAAAGAACAACAGTCTGTAGGATTTGTGATAGTCTATGGATTAATCATTTGTGTTAGCTGCTAGTCTGGATTTAGCAGCTGCATTTTTAAAAATCGGGAGAATTTTATGAAAATCGGGAGATCGGGAGATTGGGTCCAAATTGGGGAGACTCCCGAAAAAATCGGAAGGGTTGGAACGTCTGGAGTTACTAGGGACATCCAGGGTTCATCTGCAGATGACCCTAAACACTATTCCATCCGCAGATACTCTGACAGGGGGGCATGGGGCTATGTGGACTTCTGTGGATGAACCCTGGACATCCCTAGTAACTCTGCCATCTGAGGATAAATTCTGGATATCCCTAGTAACTCTGCATCCGAGGATGAATCCTGTGTCTCTAGTAACTCTGCCATCCGCAGATGAACCATGGATATATCCCCAGTGACTCGGTCACCCATGGATGACATGGGACTCACAAGGACGACACTGAACCACCTGACACTGCTGGCTCTGGAGCTACTGGCAAGCAAGAAAAACATTTTCTTGCAGCAAGATACAAAGTCATGCATGAGCTTTCAATAATGGCAAAATGCAAAATGTATACAGATATCAAACTAGTAGAATGTTTACAAGGTGATTCCTCATGTCGCAAGAATGGAACAACAGTTCAGCATTACATCATCAAGACAACACTGATCTAGCCATTGCCCTAACTAACCCTACCTACTGTCCTATCAGTAACCCTAGCCACTGCCCTGACCCCATCCATTGCCCCAGCTCTAACGTACTGAATCCCTAACCCAGTACTGATCGGTACAGTATTGACAATGACATCATGATGATGTAATGCTAAGATTGTGAGATCGGGAAGCAATCATGCTTAAAATATAGAAAAAGTGATATGGGCATTCCCACACAAAGTTTAATCATACCAGCTGCTACTAACTTCACCATTAAGGAATTGGGTGAAGTCCCAACTGCCAACCTAACTGGTTGGAGTTACCCCTGACTATGATTCCACCATCCAATCATGGCTCTAACATTGAAATACGAATCAGCTATGTGTTACAAAAACGCACCTTCATTACTATGATCAGACGGCGATTTTTTAGGAGCTGCTTCAGTATCTAGACTCGCATACTCCTTCTCCAAGGTCTTTGCGATCACCCGGTATTGAGGCTTTGTGAGTAGGTATTCCATGAACATTTTATAAACATCTTTGTCCTCCTCCACTTTGTTTCTAAGGACATCCAACACTTCGCATGCTTTCTCTTGAGATGTCAGCATGGATTTATTGCCAGTGACGGAATTGTAGGTATCCTTGAGAAGGATGTTCCTTTTGTGTAAGAAAGTGGCAATGTCTTTCAAATTGATTTTTATGGATAGCTCCAATTCAGTCACACAATTCTTTAGCGTTGTGGACTCGGTGGACTCCATCACTGCACGCTTGCCAAACGTTACAAATTGTGGATTAAAAAAATGTAGAAAATTACTAAGCATATTCTTTACAAACATATAGGTAATACGTACACAATTGTCCAAGTTTATAGTGTTTCAATACAACACCTCACCTCACCAACCATGCTCCTACACGTTGAATGCTGTCCCATAATTATGAGTTATCACAATAATACATTAAGCAACTTTCAGATCGATGTCGCTATAATTTCAAGCTGCACTTGTTCCCCTTGAAAAATACCACACCCCATGAGGACCACTGCCTGAGTTTTAAGACATCCAATACCTATACCGATTCAGGCCATGCACTGTGCTTCAATAGGAATATGGAATGAACGCATGCACCAAAACATTAGACAGGAAGGAAAAGGAGGCTCAAGTGATCGTGTTGCCCATCGATTCAGGCTTGTCTAGAGGAAATAATAGAGAGACTTCCATTATTTACCTCACACAGTCTTTGGTCACTGCAAAAAAAACACCCCTCAAACTTGGATGCCATTTCATAGCTGTCGGGTTTAGGGTTAGTCTTCTCAGCCCAGCATAAAGCTATAAAACTAGCTAACTCTAATTGTAGACAAGCGTGGCTCTGCCCAATTTCAGATGCAGTAGTCTCTCTATTGAGACGCCAGTTAACTTGAATTATAGACAAGCTGGCCCTGCCTGTTATCACTGAACTCTTTGAAGAGAAGTCTTTCTAAAGAGAGATATTATACTTAAAGGCAGCACTGCCATTAGGTTTTTCTGTACTATTGAAATTCAGGGCCAAGGCCAATCACATTAGCTTAAAAATGTTTTTCATGTCACAGGAATACAGGAGGCAGTTGGCCACACTTCTCTAAAGTTCATGGATGAGTGCTAGAGCCAGTATACGCTACAAGCTTGCAGGGGAAGAGTAGGATAATCATACAAACAAACAAACAAACAAAGTGTACGAAATAGCCAATTCCCCCCCCCCCCCCCCCCCCCCCCCCGACCCCCCCAACACTAGCTGACACAGTTCTACACTTGACCCTTGCAGCTATGACCTAGCTAAATAGGTAAACAACTGCTAACCTTTCAATAGTTAACACCCAGTGAGTTGAACAAGCAACAGCAACTTTTCGACCGCTCGGGTCAACGAAATCGGAAGCTAACTATCATGACGACAACTAAATGGGAGGTCCAAAACGGGAGCCGTAGAAATACACTTATTCAGCGCGCAAATATATTTCTCAAGGTTCAACCGTCTGTGCTTACAGAAGTATAATGATGCCCATTCCCTCCACATTCTACCGCACAGTTATTATCATGGATATTTATGAAGTTCTTGCGAAACAAGTGTTTGTGTAGCCAGAGGAGTTCTACTACTCTCGGAAAGACCCAAGGCCTAGTGTCTTTGGAATTTGTGTGTCTGTGAAATAAGATGCTCAAGTTAATTTGATTCCACTTCAACTTAGCATGTAGATAAGTCTTTAAGTCAGCTAAAAATCACCATTCAGTCAAATGATCAACTTTTTTTCACTGTTATCTTGTTAGCCCTAATAATTGCCAATAGTTAGCTAGATTTTATTTGGTTCACTGTTTTAAGCAGAAGACAAGTTCTTTCTGGCATTTGATATGATGCAAAGCAAAGTCTGGTGAATTTTTTATGGATAATAACATGTCATATATTAACAGATACTTTCCTTCCTCTTTCTAACTAAAATATTATCTGTCCAATGTTGATCAATAGATATGGTTTGGCCTTCATCAGGTGATGCATGATAAATTATTTACTTCTGTCATGGCAACAATGAATAAGTGGTTGTGATTGTGCATAGTCTTGATAATTGAGATGCAGCAACTACAGAAAGTCAAGCCCTACATCTCTGCTGAAGCTCTGAACCTTGGGTTTGATGTAGATGTAAAGAGCTTCCTTAACAAGAAAATCCCTCCATTTGAAGTCTTCTCACAACACGATTGGGTGGCAGTAGAGTTCCATGAATGTTTAGCAATGGCAGACCTCCTTAGTTTTCCGGTCTGCATGCATCCATGTATTACTTTTACTCTGGTCTCCAACCTCCTCTGTTCTCCTGTATAGACTTTCCCATAGCTGCATGGAATCTGACATAGGTATATATTATTCAAAATATTATAGTTCTAGTTCCTGATGCAAGATGAACACTTGTGTTGCTTGTGGAGGAGCATGCTTTCAAGGTACTGGATCATATGCCCCTTCATTGGAAACGTCCCTAGACATTCAACTGCCAAGTATTTTCAAGGAAAAGTGATAAGATGTCTCCTAAATAGAGTAGTCAGTATGAAATTAACCTCAGGCAGGCATAAAATGATGATCTTTCAGAAATAATTCAAAGCTTATCCAAATTCTGTCAATGGCAACTGCTGCGATTTGTCTACATGAAGTAGTATGAGGTCATCTGACTCCTAGCTAGCGATGTTCTATTGTTATGGTGGAGGTTAGCAAAATGACTGAGGTACATTCCACATGGCCAGAGGCTATGGAAAAGATGAAATATGATCAGAATAATATGTAAAGCCAGTTAATTTGTTGCTTTGTGGTGAAAATTCACTTCCATTCCCTCAAGGAAGATGTCTGAGACATATGGAAACATTATACACTATGACAATTGCATGGAGTGGTATATGTAATATTATTTGTGATCTCACTAACAAACACTACTCAGTATTGTTTTTGAATTCAACATTAAACTTATAGTTATTGATATTTTCGACCCAAGATAATGCTTTAAATGCTATGCTAAAAAAATAAGTCCTTGCTTTCCTCTGCTGTTTGTTTCGTGGAGTTTTTGTGTGCAACTCACACCAATTCCTTGAGGGAGGCAGTATGATGTATCTATAACAAGTGGCTTTTGGCATGGCATGTTTTCTTGGTTGGTTCTATCAGCTTCATTTAAAAAGGCCCTGAATTATCAACAGCCAGGCACCAAGCACTAGCTACTAGTGCCGTAATATATGTAATCATATAGACCACATGTTGCAACAGGTCGTCATGGCAATTTTCCCTCCTGTACAAAACCTGAAGTTTATTAAGTTGGAAGGAACTATAGTTGCAGTTTTAACATACCAGGAAATTTCTACATATCACACACACAACAATAGCAGCAGGTTGGCTATTTTTAGGTAGACTGGTTCTATCACAAGGTTGTGGACTTACTAGTTTGAAGGAGGCAGCTGGCTCCAACCACATCCAACCATACTGTATTATGACTTTGCTGCCCCCCAGAAAAAGTTAACTTAGGTAATCAATTTTGCCTTTACAAGTGTCTGAAAAGGAACTTTATGAATTCCCCAGCCATCCTCAGATTTACACTAGAACTTTTTGGTCAATGAATGAAAATGCCAGAAAGTTCCTTCAAGAGTAAGAGTAACTGGCTTTCCAGCTTTGTTATTAAATCTTAGCAGCTGTACTTGGTGACTTTTGGTTAGCTACTCAAACATTTCAAGTAAGAACTACTTTACTGGGATCATCTGTAGCTGCCACTATTCTAAATATGTCATGAAATTACACCAATTAAGTGCTTAGTACAGAACTTGACTACTGAAAGAGAACAAAAACTTTGAATTAACCCCCATCCCACCCCCACCCCCCAAACAGATCAGCCAGCTGCTTATCAGGAGGAGGAGCAAGGAGCACTAGCAGTGCTGGCTCTGTTGTGGGATGAAGACTGTGGAAGCTGATTTTGATCTTGTATAAGTATTTGACTCAGGGTGTCTACCAGGTGACTTAAATAAAGATCGAAAAAGAAATTTGTGCTGGAAAGTATATATTTTTTCCCTTCTTGTGAGAGTAATAGTCTAGCATTTAAGTCTTAAATCATTATGCAGGAGAAGGCTCTGGTACTCTTCCATATAGCTGGCTTTGGTAGGTGGGTAATGTTTCAACCCCCCTACCCCCCCCCCTCGCCACCCCTAGTGCAAGCTCGCTACACTATAAACCCTTGCACTAAATTTACCACTGATATCCATTTTACTTGAGACAACCAATAATTGACCAGCACCATAGAAAAATTATTCAGAACATTGAGTCCAGAGCCTTTCACAGCCAGCATAGATATAGAAATCTGTCATGGTAATCTAAAAGGGTTTCCTTCTACACTAGAATATACACAACTGTAGTGCTCATCCCGAGCCTTTAATTGTGTTTACTTATAGACATTAAATAACTACAAATGGAAAGATGGAACCTTGTATTTCAAGACCTCTACGAGAAAAGCAAGCAAAGGTTCACCATCGAGAATTTGTGTTAAGTCTGTTGAAGAAAAAGAGCAAGCGATGCATGCATGTCACAAGTTTGTTGTGACCTATCCAAACTGGTATTATAGTGACCGGAAATTGAGCTAGGACAGACTTTGAAATAAATGGATCAGGAGTGGAGGTTATGGAGATTACCGATCGTGTCTACATAATATAAGCTACCTCTCTTTTCTATGTTGTGCTCACCTGTCTGTCGGGAGGCCACTCTATCCAGAGGTACGTAGCTGCACAGGGGGTTATTGTTTTCTCATTCAAATGTACTCCATCCTCAGATAGGTCACAACTTAGTAAGACAAATATTATGGTCTAGCTGCATTAAAATGCTGCCCTTGGATGTCCGCCTCACTGAAATCGAATCTAATTTACACTCAAATGAACTGCCTCCTCAGAATAGCAAGACAGGGGTCATTCCATCCCATGGTAGGTCACTATATAGTGACTGGGGGTTACTTAGTTGTGACCTATCTGAGAATGGAGTGCATTTGAATGAGAAAACATTGGCCCCCTCCTTCCTCTGGATGAGTTTGTTCTATCCTATCTAGCAGGTGTTACAGTGCATTTCAGAGGTTCAGTACATGGTGATTCCTCTCCCTATAAAATTAGCTGAGGGTCACTGTATCAGTGAGACAAATATTTTGGCCCAGATATTCTAGATTGCAACCCTCCTCTCTACCTCACTGAATTGCGTCCTTGGAAGATCATAGTTAGCAAGGCAGTCACAGTCAAGTACAGAGGTGACTGTTTCCATACAATCTGCAATCCATCCTCAGATTAACTACTCCAATACCAGTTCTAGTACCGAATCAACTGCCACCCAGCGGACCATTGAATAGCAAGAGGGGTGTCACTCCATCTCAAGATAGGTCACTATACAGTGAATGAGGGTCACTGAGAACATACCCTGGGTTTAAAGAGGGGGGTGGGTGGGCGTGGGTCACCATGTATTGCAACACCTGTCATGCACCTGAAATGCTCTGTAACACATACTTAGACAGGTCACAACAAACTTGGGTTGGGTTCTCCATTCAGAGGTAGGAGAGACTGTTCCCTCACTCTGCATTCTCAGATAGGTCTCAACTAAGCAAGACAAATATTTCCCCCCAGCTATTCTAAAATGCAATCCTTAGCTGTCTGCCTCACTGAAATCATATTATCTAAAATGAACTGCATCCTCGGAAGATCATGGATAGCGAAGTGGTTACAGTCAAGTACAGTGGCCACTGCTTCCTTAAACAACTGCACTCCATCCTCAGATAGGACACAACTAATATCTTGGCTAACTATTCTAATAACTGAAGCTTTATTCCCCTCACTGAATCTAGTACTGTTTATGCTAAAATAAACTGCCTCCTCAGCTGAACATCGACGAGAAAGGGGTTTACTCCATCCCATGGTGGGTCACTCTATACTACTAAGATACAATGACTCTCCTCACTGTATCATTGTACTTGGTGACCGGGGGTCAATGAGAACTAGGGATACAGTGACTGGGGGTTATTTTTAAAGGGTTGGTGGGGGGTGGGCACTGAATACAGCAACACAGGCTGTACTGCAACAGCTAACACTAGCTACAGATCTCCTAACTTAAATCACCATAGGATTAAATGATTCCTACCACACCAACAACCCTGATAAATCCACCTTGATTGTTGATAAACTCAATGAATCTCACTTGACATATATAGCACAGTCTCGCTAATCAACTTAAAGCTTACCCACTCAAGTGAGTGATTATCGAGAGTTATTATATCAGCGACATATGATGTTGATAATTGACAGTTATTCTTATGTTCTTATGGCACAATCGTCACACAGGATGCTACTATAAGTACATCTCTGAGTTATGGCTTACTCTAGCCACTGGTGCTAATTTCAGCTCTCTAGCACTTGGCAATCTGGAGAAAATATGTGTTCCAAAATCAGGCACTCAGGTTTTGAGGTACCCCCACTTGAGCTCTAGTAACTTGGGTATAGTTATAGCTATAAAAAATATTTTAGTATCAAAAGAGAGCACAGAGAGAGATATATCTTTTAAGGTATATGTCAAGTCCATACCATGACATGTGCAGAATCTATGGAGCTATAAAATGGTAACCACAAGTAGTTGTTTTTAACACTTACTACTACTTTATGGTTTTGTCCCTCCTTTTTTTTAAAGCTTACTCACTCAAGTGAGTAAATGTAAGTTGATTATCGAGAGTTATTATATTAGCGACATTTGATTGATACTTTCTTCTTATGGCACAATCGTCATGGGTAGGGGGGTAGTGGCAGAGGAGAAAGGAACTGTTGTATGGCGAGCTGAAGAATGATCTTTGGTCCCCTCCCCTCCCCCCTCCTTGAGCAGCGGGACACTCATAACTATTCTAATTAAGTACAGGTGATAATGTTCTTAGTGTTAGTTACTGTTACATAGTTCACACTGTGTTGTAGCTAGTATATGTGGTGGCCTTAACAGGCTCAGCAGTGTCAAGATTAAATCACCAAAGAAAAATGTTAGAATAGCTCTGCCCAGTATAATGAGGGAGTGTGCATATGAGAGTGGGAGGAGTGTAGCGAGGGAGTGTGGATATGAGAGATAGAAGGAGTTTGAAGCTTGTGACAATAAGTGTGTCTTACAAAGGTTGAAGAAAACATTAATTTATGTACATGTATTGGGTAGGGCAGTGGTGGCAGAGAATGGAGAGACAGTTGTATGGTGCGATGATGAATGAAATTTGGTCCCCTCCTCTCTCCCCCCCCCCCCTTGAACATCTGGACACGCTTAGATATTATTATATTATATTATTATTATTATTATTATTATTATTATCGTCGTCATCATCATCGTTCGTCATTATTGTTGTTATTGTTGTTGTTGTTGTTGTTGTTATTATAATAATAATAATAATAATAATAATAATAATAATAATAATAATAATAATAATAATAATAATAATAATAATAATAATAATAATAATAATAATAATAATAATAATAATAATAATAATAATAATAATAATAATAATAATAATTATTATTATTATTATTATTTATTATATTATTATATTATTATTATTATTATATTATTATTATTATTTTATTATTATTATTACTACTACTGCTGCTACTACTTACTACTACTACTACTACTACTCCTACTACTACTACTACAACTACTACTACTACTAAGTCAATTTGAAAAAATGGCCGTTCCATCAGCTGCTGCCGCGAGTTGTTCTGGGTGTGCTCTCTGCCTGAGGAACATTTCTGCATCTGTTGCTGGCCTTATTAGACCTCATGGCCCCGTCAACAGTCGCTGCCCCGGTTCTAGAAAGCCACCTGCTCTCCCTCCTCAACAACCATGTGCTCTATCTTCTTCCGCCATTACCACACCGTCGGATGCAGACTCTTCAGACAATGGTGAGGCATCATTTCCCTTTACCTTTAAGCCATCCCGAACTAAGATTCTGAAGAGGATACCCAGGGCCTCTAGAGACCAGGCATCAGCTAAGCTGACTATGATTCTGGACAGGATTGTGTGCTGCAACAGTCCAGTTGCTTGGGAAAGGTTACTGAGGTTCCCTACTAGATGCCTGCATGTGCCTCCAAGGTGTGGCAGGCGTTGGTCTCTTGCTACTCAAGTTAACAAGCTGCTGAGAGAGGAATTAGACCCACCTGAAAATGGGATCCATCCCAACAAGAAGAGAGCTAAGGCAAGCGACCGACTAGAATCCTTGGGCCGAAGGGTATCCGCTAAGCTAGAGGAAGGGGATTTTAAGGGGGCAGTGCATTTGGCATGCTCAGAGGATTCCATAGCAGAGAAGGGCAGGGCCACTTTCAAATCATTGAGAGATAAGCATCCCTCTGCCCACCCTGACTCGTCAATTCCATTGCCTCCTGTTGTGGCTCCCCATCCCACCCCAGTGTCAGAGGCTGATCTATATAGCTCGTGCCATCAAGTCGTTTCCATGTGGCTCAGCTGGGGGTGTGGATGGTTTGAGACCACAACACTTAAAGGACATGCTGAAATCAGCCAGCAATGATTCATCTTTCCTTCTTTCTGCCCTTAGAGCTTTTACGACTTTGGTTCTGACTAATCTGACTGCACTCGAGAAGAAGGATGGGAGGGGGTTAGGCCCTTCGCAGTTGGATGTACACTCAGATGCCTTGTAGCCAAAATTGCTGGGAACCAGGTCATGCTTGAAATGGCGTCTCTGCTTGCCCCTACACAGTTGGGTTATGGAGTACGGGGTGGTGCTGAGGCTGCTGTCCTTGCTACCAGGCAATACATCAGACATCTGCAACCTGTGCTAAAGCTCGATTTCAAGAATGCCTTTAATTCCGTGCATAGAGATAAAATGCTTAGTGTTTTTCAGGTTTTAGCCCCACAAATATACCCCTTTGTACACTCGGTGTACTCTTCTCCATCCAACCTTTTCTGGGAGGATCAGACTCTGCAGTCTGCTGAAGGTGTCCAACAGGGTGACCCACTTGGTCCCCTGCTATTTTGTTTGTCCCTCCATCAACACTGTGCCCAAATGTCATCTGAGTTGTGTATACATCACTCTAGGCGGTACTACTGAGGACATTGTCAAGGATCTCTCTTGCATACGATTGGCTTCAGAGTTGGATCTGTCACTGAATAATGGAAAGTCAGAGATCATCTGCCATGACCCGGTCACAAGAGGGACTATTATGCTCACTTCCAGGTACATGTGTGACAGATCCTGATGAAGCATGTCTTCTTGGTGCACCGCTTGGTAGCGTGGAGTCGATCTCTGCTTCCCTTTTGGAGAAGGTGAAATCCCTTGAGGTGATGGGGGAAAGGCTAAGCTACACCTCTGCCCATGAGGCTTTGATTTTACTGCGTAGCTCATTTTCCATCCCAAAGCTGCAGTACATCCTCAAGATCCCCCCCCCCCCCCCCCACTTGCTTCCTGTCTCCTGTCCTAGCTACCTATGACGATACCCTCAAGACTATTGTGAGCAGCATCATCAATATTCAATTTTGTGATGATGACCCAGCTTGGTCTCAAGCCAGTCTTCCAATAAGAGTAGGTGGTCTTGATATTAGAGGCGTGCTGTGCAGATTGCCCCATCAGCCTTCATGGCCTTGGCTTCTGCCTGTTGCTACCTGGTCCAACGCATCCTCCCTATACACCTGCAGTCTCTCCCACTCCAAAATCGTGAAGAGGCTTTATTGCTGTGGTCAAAAGATCATGATTTTCCTACACCTTCTGGTTCAGCAGCATGCCTCCAGAAGTCGTGGGATGCCTATCAAGTTTCCAAAGACATGGAGTCCTTGCTAAGCAACGTCTCAGATAGCCTGACAAGAGCTAGGCTTTTGGTTGTCTCTGCTAGGGAATCTGGAGTATCACTCCCAATCTCCAACTTGGGTTTGAGGATGGACGACGAAACTATCAGGATTGCTGTTGGCCTTAATTTAGGGTCCCCTCTTTGCCATCCCAGCACTGTGATGCAGAAGTGGACCATTTTGGTCTGCACAGTTTGAGCTGCAAGAAGAGTGAGGGTATTACCGCTACTAAAAAAATAATAAACAATTAACCATTTAATAAATTTAATGCTGGTGAGAGGGTTAATATTCCAAGGCTCTGACATCCGCTCAGTGGGAATTATTGTCTGAGGTTTGCACAAATTGTTCCAGTTGCTTTTTGTCATGTCTGCCACAGATTCAGTTAGCAAGAGATTGTTCAGTGCCCTTCACAGGAATAAAACTTACTTTAGGAACATCTCAACCACAAATACACAGGGAACCTGACAACAACCGCAAATGAATACATGAGCACAGAAAGCAACAATTTAACAGCGACATTAGTTCATGAATACTCAACAAACTGTCGGTTGGATATTACAATGATCTTCTCAATTAATCTCTCAACGTTTCAACTAGATGCTCTAGCCTTAGGAATATTCCTGATGAAGGCTAGAGCATTTAGCCCAAATGTCGAGCGATTAAATTTATTGAGGTCTCGGTAAGTTCATGAATTGTTCAATAATAATGAATTTGGGTGGGGGGCAAGGTGTGCATGTGTACGCGAGTCCTCACCAGTTCAACTTTGCCTTGGATGCCACTAAAGTTTGCACACATAATGGACTTAAAAGTCACCTACAATCAACCTTAAAAGCATGTGCAGGGGGGTGAGATCCCCGCTTGACCTGTGGTCTTGAGCAGTGGTGGGATGAAGTGCAAATTAAAAGTATTGGGCCTGGCACTACAGTAGTTCACAGAAAGTCCGTTGTTAAAAGTGCTGAAATCTTTTATGACTCTGTTATCTTCATAACCATGGAGCTCATATCCCGCAGAGGTCCACCATTGGCTGGTTCTTTGTGACCTCGTGAAAACCCACTGACCCCTAGCCACTTTCCCCATGAGGTCAACGATACCACTACACATAGTATTAATGAACAAGTCACCCGTTTGACTTATGGCAAGCACACCTCAAAAATGATTATAGCCCCATTCAATTTGTTTTAATCAACTACTCTGCCATCTTCTGGGTTATTGTGAGCTTGTATAAATTACAAAACAAAAAGATGCTGCATTGCTGTTTGCAAGCAGCCAGAAAACTAGTGTGTGATCTTTACCACTTCTTCTGCATCACCTTCCTTCCTATTCTCTGAACTTACCATTTCATAGATGGATGCACGAAGTGTGACACACAATATGGCCTACGCAGAGCAGTCAGATGACTTCATGGCATTACCAGACGTTCATGAAGCTATGTACCCACACACATCAGACATGCACACACCACACACATCCCATCCAAAATGCAAATGTCCACACACACGCACAGCACCTATCATCCTCTCTCCGGATACAGTTCTGATACATACTGTAGAAAACCATCCATCAGTGTAGAGTTTAACCTGGACCAACTATTGTGACGGACCTCAACTGGTACAGGACATTTTTAAGCCAGAACAAATCATTCCTAGTCACTTGCATAGCAAATAAATGGAAGCAAAAATAAGATAATATGACCCTACCGATAATCAACTTAATATTTACTCTCTTGATGTTTCGACTAGTTGCTCTAGCCTAAGACTCACGTGAGCTTATTATATTATATACGGCTATCCATCGCAAGATAAAAAGCACACCTTAGCTCACACATCAAGCACATGAACCGGATGTGGCGAACATAATAATTGCAAATAAAATAACACAAAAAAACAATACTACAAAATAACAAATAAAAAACAATTAAAATACATGCAAGAAATTTAAAAAAAATCGAAGAGAAATTATAGGAAGCAATAAAACAAGAGAGATTGGAAAGGAAGATGTTTATGTCCATATGGCTATGTGGCACAGGATGGGTGGATGCAGCAGTCGTATACTGGGCACAATTGACATGAACACAGAATCTGAACAAGAATATTATTATGGTATGACGGTATAATAAAATAAATAATTAAAAAGGATGGGCATATGAATATCAATACATAGAACCAGGAGTTGGTGGAAAGCTACACATAAATAATAAATCTGGACTTCAGGAAAGCACTCACAAGGAGTTCTCACGGTGTCCTCGTCTGAGCCAAGTGTGTCCTCCAGCCATAAATATTTCATTTCTAAAATTTCAGAAATGAAATCCTGTAGCCTCCAAATATTGATGAATATTACATGTGTGGGTGAGGTATTTTTTTCAACCTGCCTTGACAAAGTATGATGTTGATGCAGTATGTGTCCACAAAAATCTTGTTAACCTACTTCAACCTGCCTCCCCCAGTACGATGTTAGTCTAGTGTGTTCCCCATAGAGCTATTGTCAACCTACTTCAACTCAGTGTGATGTTGGTCTATTGTGTGTCCCCATAGAGCTATTGTCAACCTACTTCAACTCAGTGTGATGTTGGTCTATTGTGTGTCACCATAGAGCTATTGTCAACCTACTTCAACCTGCCCCAACCAAGTGTGGTGTTAGTCCAGTGTGTGTCCCAATAGAACATTTCAACTACGTACCTATGCCCAATGTCACTGTGTGTGTGTGTGTGTGCGTGCATGTTCTGGAATGTGATAACCAATTATGCATGTGCAACATCTAGAAAAGTAGCGTTCAAGAGTTGTGCTTACCCGAGAAAAAAGGTTCTCAGTAGCAGCAACACAGCCATTGTCATTGAGGTACTTACTCCAATCAAATGCACCAGCATAATCTTTGAATGTAAACAACATTAACAACAATAACAAGTTAACAACAACATTAACAACTAGTTAACTACAACATTAACAAGTTAACAACAACAACAAGTTAACAACAACATTAACAACAACAAATTAACAACAACATTAACAAGTTAACAACAACAACAAGTTAACAACATTAACAAGTTAACAACAAGTTAACAAATAAAAAACAACATTAACAACAACAAGTTTACAACAACTATTGTATTTCTCTAATAGGAACCGCGGTTGCTATTTACTTCCATCTAATCTACCTGTGATTATTATTGCAGGCAGTTACTATTGATGATTGGCCACTAGGAGGCACACAATAAAACATTAGTCACATGATTGGTCACTAGGAGGCATACAATAAAACATTAGTCACATGATTGGCCACTAGGAGGCATGCAATAAAACATTAGTCACATGATTGGCCACTAGGAGGCACACAATAAAACATTAGTCACATGATTGGCCACTAGGAGGCATGCAATAAAACATTAGTCACATGATTGGCCACTAGGAGGCACACAATAAAACATTAGTCACATGATTGGTCACTAGGAGGCATACAATAAAACATTAGTCACATGATTGGCCACTAGGAGGCATGCAATAAAACATTAGTCATATGATTGGCCACTAGGAGGCATACAATAAAACATTAGTCATATGATTGGCCACTAGGAGGCATGCAATAAAACATTAGTCACATGATTGGTCACTAGGAGGCATACAATAAAACAATAGTCACATGATTGGCCACTAGGAGGCACACAATAAAACATTAGTCACATGATTGGTCACTAGGAGGCATACAATAAAACATTAGTCACATGATTGGCCACTAGGAGGCATACAATAAAACATTAGTCACATGATTGGCCACTAGGAGGCATACAATAAAACATTAGTCACATGATTGGCCACTAGGAGGCATACAATAAAACATTAGTCACATGATTGGTCACTAGGAGGCATACAATAATACATTAGTCACATGATTGGTCACTAGGAGGCACACAATATAACATTAGTCACATGATTGGCCACTAGGAGGCATACAATAAAACATTAGTCACATGATTGGCCACTAGGAGGCACACAATAAAACATTAGTCACATGATTGGCCACTAGGAGGCATGCAATAAAACATTAGTCACATGATTGGCCACTAGGAGGCATGCAATAAACATTAGTCACATGATTGGCCACTAGGAGGCACACAATAAAACAATAGTCACATGATTGGCCACTAGGAGGCATACAATAAAACATTAGTCACATGATTGGCCACTAAGAGACATACAATAAAACATTAGTCACATGATTGGTCACTAGGAGGCATACAATAAAACATTAGTCACATGATTGGCCACTAGGAGGCATACAATAAAACATTAGTCACATGATTGGCCACTAGGAGGCACACAATAAAACATTAGTCACATGATTGGCCACTAGGAGGCATGCAATAAAACATTGGTCACATGATTGGCCACTAGGAGGCATACAATAAAACATTAGTCACATGATTGGCCACTAGGAGGCATACAATAAAACATTAGTCACATGATTGGCCACTAGGAGGCACACAATAAAACATTAGTCACATGATTGGTCACTAGGAGGCACACAATAAAACATTAGTCACATGATTGGTCACTAGGAGGCATACAATAAAACATTAGTCACATGATTGGTCGCTAGGAGGCATACAATAAAACATTAGTCACATGATTGGTCACTAGGAGGTACACAATAAAACATTAGTCACATGATTGGTCACTAGGAGGCATACAATAAAACATTAGTCACATGATTGGTCACTAGGAGGCATGCAATAAACATTAGTCACATGATTGGCCACTAGGAGGCATACAATAAAACATTAGTCACATGATTGGCCACTAGGAGGCACACAATAAAACATTAGTCACATGATTGGTCACTAGGAGGCATACAATAAAACATTAGTCACATGATTGGCTACTAGGAGGCATACAATAAAACATTAGTCACATGATTGGTCACTAGGAGGCATACAATAAAACATTAGTCACATGATTGGCCACTAGGAGGCATGCAATAAAACATTAGTCACATGATTGGCCACTAGGAGGTACAGTATAAAACATAGTCACATGATTGGCCACTACGAGGTACACAATAAAACATTAGTCACATGATTGGCCACTAGGAGGCATACAATAAAACATTAGTCACATGATTGGCCACTAGGAGGCATACAATAAAACATTAGTCACATGATTGGCCACTAGGAGGCATGCAATAAAACATTAGTCACATGATTGGCCACTAGGAGGTACACAATAAAACATTAGTCACATGATTGGTCACTAGGAGGCATACAATAAAACATTAGTCACATGATTGGCCACTAGGAGGCACACAATAAAACATTGGTCACACGATTGGTTACATGCCTAGTATGATTTTCCCCTAGTTGTGATTTGCTTACTAAGTGGTGCATGTAATCTCTTCTGATTCCTCTCGCACCATCCCATTGGGTGGATGTCTGAGGTGTCGGGGGAACACCAGTAGTCATAGTTGGACCCCCATCCATCAAAGTGGATGAGCAACTTTCCATTGCTCTTGACGTCAGTCACAGTGGCCACACAAATCATGTTTGGGTTCAGTCTGTCTTTGGCCTCAAGCTTCATGCCAGCACAGAACTTGGACGCTCCAGATGGCGTGTGTGTCTGTGAAAACGAATACGATGGATGATTTCTATGATTGTAACCCGGCACATGCACAGCTTGCTCTACCAGTGCCAAGCAACCCCACACAAACAAATCAACCATTTTTGTACTCCTCCACGACCAGATATAATATTTTTTCCTTACCCTTTACTACATGTGGTGAGAACACTTGGGTACATATAATACAGCAATATTGAGAGAAGAGTTCACTAATGCCATGCTCAATCCTGCTATATATCAACTAGGCACAAAATGGTTACCAGGCCTAATGCTATCCACACAGCGCTAGTCCTATCTCCAGCCCCAGGGAATAGTAGATGGGCAAGACCTTTAAACTCTGGTCGTCATGGTTTCCATGGCACTACTGCACTGTATGTGTATATGGCATTACAAGCCGGTGTGCAGGATGCCTACTGACCACTCCCATACAATGATTTTTTTAAATTCATTACATTCATTACATTTAAAACGTTAAATTTCCAGAAAATCATGAATGAAAAACTAATTTTTGTTAATATATAATTCATTATATATAAATTTCCAGAAAATCATTTCAAATTAACAGATGGAAATACAATAAGCTACAGTTTCATACAAGAATTGGAGGTATGCAAAGTAATAAAACTATATACATGTAAGTCATGCTGAAATCTCCTAGGTTAGTTGCCGATTCATTTTCATGATATCATTATTAGATTACCAGATCTCTTTGACCCAAACCACTTGTGACGGAAGGTTAGAACACTTCCTCTCTAATCAAATATTAGATTTAAGCGAGTGCCATGTTATTCAGGCAGTACAGAACAAATATTGCCCAACCTGTGCATGGGAACCTCATGCTGATCCAGTACCTCCAGTGATTTCTGCCAAATGTTACTGACCTTATCTCTTGGTACAAAGAGCTCCTTTGGTGCAGCAGAAAAACTGCCACTAGCAAGATAATCACTCCAACAGAAAGAGCTTGAGCCTGCATAATCTAGATACAAACATTACTAATGATGGAATGTCTGTGTCCCCTTTTTACCGGTAAAGTACATACTATCTTATAAGCTCATTCACTAATCATCAGTTTATGCATGCATTATAGACAGAATAATAAATTAATTAATCATCAGTTTATGCATGCATCATAGAAATCATCAGTTTATGCATGCATTATAGACAGAATATAATATAAATTAATTAATCATCAGTTGATGCATGCATTATAGACAGAATATAAATTAATTAATCATCAGTTGATGCATGCATTATAGACAGAATATAAATTAATTAATCATCAGTTGATGATGTATAGACAGAATAATTAATCATCAGTTGATGCATGGATTATAGACAGAATAATTAATTAATTAATCATCAGTTGATGTATGCATTATAGACAGAATAATAAATTAATTAATCATCAGTTTATGCATGCATCATAGAAATCATCAGTTTATGCATGCATTATAGACAGAATATAATATAAATTAATTAATCATCAGTTGATGCATGCATTATAGACAGAATATAAATTAATTAATCATAAGTTGATGCATGCATTATAGACAGAATAATTAATCATCAGTTGATGCATGCACTATAGACGGAATAATTAATTAATTAATCATCAGTTGATGTATGCATTATAGACAGAATAATAAATTAATTAATCATCAGTTTATGCATGCATCATAGAAATCATCAGTTTATGCATGTATTATAGACAAAATATAATATAAATTAATTAATCATCAGTTGATGCATGCATTAGACAGAATAAGTAATCATCAGTTGATGCATGCATTATAGACGGAATAATTAATTAATTAATCATCAGTTGATGCATGCATTATAGACAGAATATAAATTAATTAATCATCAGTTGATGCATGCATTATAGACAGAATATAAATTAATTAATCATCAGTTGATGCATGCATTATAGACAGAATATAAATTAATTAATCATCAGTTGATGCATGCATTATAGACAGAATAATAAATAAATTGATCATCAGTTGATGCATGCATTATAGACAGAATAATAAATAAATTAATCATCAGTTGATGCATGCATTATAGAAAATAAATTAATCATCAGTTGATGCATGCATTATAGACAGAATATAAATTAATTAATCATCAGTCGATGCATGCATTATAGACAGAATAATAAATTAATTAATCATCATGATGCATGCATTACAGACAGAATATAAATTAATTAATCATCAGTTGATGCATGCAGAATATAAATAAATTAATCATCAGTTGATGCATGCATTATAGACAGAATATAAATTAATTAATCATCAGTTGATGCATGCATTATAGACAGAATATAAATTAATTAATCATCAGTTGTTGCATGCATTATAGAAACAAACAGAATAATGAGACAATGACCACATCCTATGCTTCAATATTACGTAAATTTTAAAAGTGTGTTTGGGAAGGCTCATGGCACGTCTCTGCCGAATTCATACAATTATTGCTGAGTCAAAGAAGTTGAAGTGACATGACAAACGTCTGGAATCTTCTGGCACTAAATCTATATCTACCTGTGGCCAAGTTATTGTGTACAGCTGAGAAGAGTAATTCAACTATAAAGAACAATATGGTGGCTTTTGGGTTAATAAATTTAAAAGCACAAACATGTTCATTGAGTGTTCTACACTGTGTTGATCAGGCTGCTTGTAACCACATATAAGTTGTTGATGGATTCAGGACACGCTAGAAGTGCTGGAGGGGGATAGCTGATGAAGTGATTTTGGCTGCCTATTTTGGGAGGCATTTTGTGCAATCAGCCACAACTTTGAAAAAATGGCCGACCCAATGCAGTGCTCAATAAATAGAATGTGGTTGCTTTAAAACAAATCAAGAGACTATCTTGGTCGACTCTGCCAGCAGAGTGCCTTGACCCATTGTGACATACCATGTGCCTAGTGTGACGCTGTAGTTCTGGTTTGCTTACTGTGTGGTGCATGTAATCTCTTCTGATTCCTCTCGCACCATCCCATTGGGTGGATGTCTGGGGTGTCTGGCAAACACCAGTAGTCGTAGTTGGACCCCCATCCATCAAAGTGGATGAGCAACTTTCCATCGCTGTTGACGTCGGTCACAGTGGCCACACAAATCATGCTTGGGTTCTGTCTGTCCTTGGCCTCAAGTTTCATGCCAGCACGGAACTTGGACGCTCCAGATGGCGTGTGTGTCTGTGAAAATGAACGCAAAGTGATTTTCATGTTTGTAGCCCTGCACATGCTCAGTGGGTTCAAAGCAAATTCTGAAAAGCCAAACATGTTTTTATTTGCCATTATTGATGCAACAAGAACTGTTCATGGAACTCGTACCCCAAGCTTTGTGACCTTGTATCCCCTAGTTACTGTTCCAGTTCACAAGTTAGGCCAGTGGACAGGTTCACAAACCATATACGTATATATATGTGTATATTAGAGCTAGGGTTGTCTATAATTAGAACAACCTCTTTTTCCAGACCTATGTAGCCTGCTTGATAGGTGGAGCTAGGGGTTGCCTATAATTAGAACAACCTCTTTTTCCAGACCTACATGTATGTAGCCTGCTTGATAGGTGGAGCTAGGGGTTGCCTATAATTAGAACAACCTCCTTTTCCAGACCTATGTAGCCTGCTTGATAGGTGGAGCTAGGGGTTGCCTATAATTAGAACAACCTCCTTTTCCAGACCTATGTAGCCTGCTTGATAGGTGGCACAAAGGTTGCCTATAATTAGAACCTCTTAATAGGGGGGCTAGGGCTGCCTATAATTAGAACATCTTTTTCCATACTTAGCCTTCTTAATAGGGGGGCTAGGGCTGCCTATTATTAGAACAACCTCCTTTTCCAGACCTATATAGCCTGCTTAATAGGTGGAGCTAGGGTTGCCTATAATTAGAATGACCTCTTTTTCCAGGCCTACCCTGCTTGATAGGTGCAGCTCTAGCCTATTTGATAGGTGGCGCAAGGGTTGCCTATAATTAGAACCTCTTTTTCCATACTTAGCCTTCTTAATAGGGGGGCTAGGGCTGCCTATTATTAGAACAACCTCTTTTTCCAGACCTAGCCTGCTTGATAGGTGGAGCTAGAGTTGCCTATAATTAGAACAACCTCTTTTCCCAGACCTAGCCTGCTTAATAGGTGGAGCTAGGGTTGCCTATAATTAGAACAACCTCTTTTCCCAGATCTAGCTTGCTTAATAGGTGGAGCTAGGGTTGCCTATAATTAGAACAACCCCTTTTTCCAGAACTAGCCTGCTTAATAGGTGGAGCTAGGGATTGCATATAATTAGAACAACCTCTTTTCTCAGACCTAACCTGCTTAATAGGTGGAGCTAGGGTTGCCTGTAATTAGAACGACATCTTTTCCCAGACCTAGCCTGCTTAATAGGTGGAGCTAGGGTTGCCAGTATTTAGAACGACCTCTTTTCCAGACCTAGCTTGCTTAATAGGTGGAGCTAGGGTTGCCTATAATTAGAACAACCTCTTTATACAGAACTAGCCTGCTTAATAGGTGGAGCTAGGGATTGCATATAATTAGAACAACCTCTTTTCTCAGACCTAGCCGGCTTAATAGGTGGAGCTAGGGATTGCTTATAATTAGAATGACCTCTTTTCTCAGACCTAGCCTGCTTAATAGGTGGAGCTAGGGTTGCCTATAATTAGAACAAACTCTTTTTCCAGACCTAGCCTGCTTAAAGTTGGAGCTAGGGTGGCCTATTGGAAGGGGAAAAAGTTGGTTGGGAACTCTGGAAACAGAACAGTGTCAGAGAGAAAATACTTCCTGTCCAGTCAAATACTGAGTCAGTGTCACACTATCCAGACAAAGCAGAACAGACATTGCCCTATCTGTGCATGAAAACCCTCATGCTGATCTAGTACCTCCAGTGATTCCTACCAGATGTTACTAACCTTATCTCCTGGTACAAAGAGCTCCGCTGGCACAGCAGAAAAATTGCCACTGGCAAGATAATTACTCCAACGGAAAGGACTTGGACCTGCATAATCTAGATGCAAACAGTTGTTGATGACGTAATGTCTGTCCCCCACATCTTACTGGTACACTCTGGCCAATGACCTTATTTAGCTATAAGCACGTGCTCTTTATAATCACATTCAATGTTATGCACAATCTCATTTGTCTATAGATACATGTATTATAATATAACATTATTGTTTAAAATGACTTCATCCACTAGTTTAGCAATCTATGTATAGAATGGTAGAATGTGTTTTGTAAGTGCAGGACTAGAGGAAATATATCCAGAATTTATATAATTATTGTGAGCGAGAAGAAATTAAAGCGAGATAGACACCATTGTGGGAATTTAGAGTCCTCTTGTACTTGTGTATGGTAAGCAATTCTTAAGAACAACATGATGTTAATTAGAACACTAGAGGTGCTGGAGTCAAATAAAATATAAATAATAAAAATTGAAATTACATAAGCAGTGACGAGTCAGTCATCCAAGCACATTGGGACTGATGGGTGTTCGGAGATGTTTAGCTAACTTTAAGCCACGCCAATTCACATTACCACAGACCTTGAGCTTACCCTGGGGATATGGAAAAATTCTCATTTGAGTGTGTGTGGCCATGTTGCCTGCTTTTACATAGAGTGGGCAGAATCTAAAGAAATAGCCAGCCGGCAACATTTCATGTTCGAAGAACAATCAACAGTCTGCGCACATGCAGAGAGAAATTTTCTCCGAAAAAAGAAGGCCAAAGAAGAAGAAAAATAAACAACCAACTTTGCCATGGGCGGAAAGAAGCGTTTGGTTGACTTAATAATATGTTCAGCTAACTGACTTCTAATGCATACTAGTAATAATAATAATAATAATAGTAGTAATAATAATAATAATAATAATAATTTTTATAATAATAATAATAATAATAATTTTTATAATAATAATAAAAAGTAATAATAATAATAATAATAAAAAGTAATAATAATAATAATAACAATAACAATAATAATAAGTAACAGTAACAGTAGTAGTAGTAGTAGTAATAATAATATTAATAATAATAGTAACAGTAATAGTAGTAGTAGTAGTAATAATAATATTAATAATAATAGTAACAGTAATAGTAGTAGTAGTAGTAATAATAATAATATTAATAATAATAATAGTAACAGTAATAGTAGTAGTAGTAGTAGTAGTAGTAATAATAATAATAATAATAATAGTAACAGTAATAGTAGTAGTAGTAGTAATAATAATAATATTAATAATAATAATAGTAACAGTAATAGTAGTAGTAGTAGTAGTAGTAATAATAATAATAATAATAATAGTAACAGTAATAGTAGTAGTAGTAGTAATAATAATATTAATAATAATAATAGTAACAGTAATAGTAGTAGTAGTAGTAATAATAATATTAATAATAATAATAATAATAGTAACAGTAATAGTAGTAGTAGTAGTAATAATAATAATATTAATAATAATAATAGTAACAGTAATAGTAGTAGTAGTAGTAGTAGTAGTAATAATAATAATAATAATAATAGTAACAGTAATAGTAGTAGTAGTAGTAATAATAATATTAATAATAATAATAGTAACAGTAATAGTAGTAGTAGTAGTAATAATAATATTAATAATAATAATAATAATAGTAACAGTAATAGTAGTAGTAGTAGTAATAATAATAATAATAATAAAAATAATAATAATAATAATAATAATAATAATAATAATAATAATAATAATAATAACACTAACAGTAACAATAACAATAACAATAACAACAACAACAATATATAAAATAACAACAACAATAAACAGGCAAGAAGTTGCCATATTTAGTTTGGGCTATTGTAGTTGAGCTTGTGGGATCATTTTGTCATTTTGTCACCCATTTGTCAGCCATTATGGACCAAGATTGCTGTAGAGGCTAATGCATAATATGGTCTTAGCTCAAGTCGACTCTGCCAGACTCACATCACATGATCAGTGTGTGATCCTCGCATATTGCTTACTATTTGGTGCACACAGTGTCCTCTGACTCTTCTCACACCATCCTATTGGGTGGATGTCTGGGGTGTCTGGGGAACACCAGTAGTCATAGTTGGACCCCCATCCATCAAAGTGGATGAGCAACTTTCCGTTGCTGTTGACGTCGGTCACAGTGGCCACACAAATCATGCTTGGGTTCTGCCTGTCCTTGGCCTCAAGCTTCATGCCAGCACGGAACTGGGTCTTCATGCCAGCATGGAACTGGGTCTGGGTCGGTGTAGAAGACAAGACTTTCTTTTGATCCTGAAAGAGATAGGCTTTGATAAAAGGTAATAATCAACATTGCTATATAGTACCATGAGGACACACACTGGACCAACACCACACTGGGTGGAGGCAGGTTGAAGTAGGTTGACAATAGCTCCATGGGGATACACACTGGACCAACACCACACTGGGTGGAGGCAGGCTGAACTAGGTTGCCAATAGCTCTATGGGGACACACACTGGACCAACACCACACTGGCTGGAGGCAGGTTGAAGTAGGTTGTTGATAATGGCTCTATGGTTACACACACTGGATCAACATCACACTGGGTGTAGGCAGGTTGATAATAGCTCTATGGGGACACACACTGGCCTAACATCACACTGGGTGGAGGTTCATTTTTCACTTTTTATCATTAACCACAGTTGCTAGGCCATAGTTACAAGAGAAACCCTTTGGAATGACATCACAAAGCTCTGACATGACCACAAAAATGTGGTCCAATAACATGACGTGTGAATGTTCCACCAACAAAAGCTTCTGCGAGGAGGTGGCTGAACATGCTCCTTCTGCAGGTGCACATCCTTCAATTTTATATCTATGCCTGTCAAGATTTTTGCATACAGTTCCTACAGGGTGAGATGAAACATCTTACAAAAGTGATAATTCCTATGATAGCTGAGTATCTATGGCAACTAATTTCTTTGTGAGGTTATCAAGCAAGTTTGGAAGTTTTGGAAACGGGAGTTTGATAAACTATAGAATCCATACTGGTGAATCATTTATGGCTCTATTTCATTTATGGCTCTATTAGGGTCCCCCGTCTGCTGGAGAGAATAGGATAGCAGAGCGAAGTTCAGTGTCTAAGTCAGGCACCCAACATAAGTACCACAAGGATGTGTCAGGTCACACATGGCCTGAGCACCCTTCTAACAAAAAATGGCATGTCATTAAAAGTGGCCAATGTCAGCCATTTCTTGGGCTAATGATTGGTTTTCATGGGGGGCACTTACTGGGGTGAAGAGCTGTTCCGGTGCAGTGATACCCCCGGCATTGGTCAGGTAAGCCTTCCAGTCAAACTCACCTTCACTCCCTATGATAATATACAAACTCACTTCACTCAAGTACACTATAGTGTATATATATTGGATAACATACAACCTCAGCTCAATAGCAAGCATCCCAGAATCCACTTAATTGACAAAACAACAGCAATAAAAAAACCACAACTCACATTGTGCTAACTACCTTTTAGCACCTTAGCTTAAAGCTTTTCACATCTTGATATCCATGGTCACAACTCCTTCAGCTAAGTACCTGCCACAATGCAGATTTCACCACCACTTTGCAATCGAGCACTGCCTCGCTTTTAACTATCTTCTAACCTTTTGGTGGTTGAAGTTGTCTCTGGTTCTTTTGGCACCACCCTGCAGGATGAATGTCGGTACAATCCATCCCACACCAGTAGTCATGACGACTGCCCAAGCCATCCAACCGAATGAGCAGCTTGCCATCTTTGATGTTCTCAATTGTTGCCACGGCTACGACATTGGGGTTCAATCTGTCCTTAGCTTCAAGGTGCATTGTCTTCTGGAATTTATCGGTGGAAGTAATTAGCTTATAGCCCTGTGCCTGGAAAACCACAAACATGCAGATGACCCATTAATAAATGATAAAATTATGAATGAATGACTACAATAGTAGTAGTTATAGTAGTAGTAGTAGTAGTAATAATAATAATAATAATAGTAATAATAATAATAATAGTAAAAAAAAATTAAAAAAAAAAAAAAAAAAAAATAAAAAAAATAATAATAATAATAATAATAATAATAATAATAATAATAATAATAATAATAATAATAATAATAATAATAATAATAATAATAATAATAATAATAATAATAATAATAATAATAATAATAATAATAATAATAATAATAATAATAATAATAATAATAATAATAATAATAATATAATAATAATAATAATAATAATAATAACAACAATAATAATAATAACAATAAACCAAAAATACACAAATAAATAAATTAACTGCAACTAACCAGGTTCTTTATTGGTATAAATACTGTTGTCATAGTTACCACTGCATGCATGCATATAATACAAAACTAAACTATTAAGCATTGTCTCTCTTTATCATGCTATTGCTGTTGTTGTTGTTTTTCCACACACCTCAGTGAAGAGATGGGAAGGTGCAGGTCTGGTAGATGAGTCAGCCAGAAACACACTCCATTTGAAAGGTCCTTCAAAACCTGTGCACACATTAGACGGTTCTTTCATTTGGAGCATACCATTAGACTGTTCCTTCATTTGGAGCAAGTCATAAAATTGCAAACTAGAATGTCAAATAAGAACATCACAATTCCTTTGCTCTACCACACACAAGTTCATGTGCACTTAAACACATGTGCACACACACAAACACATGTGCACTTAAACATACATGCACACACACAAACACATGTGCACTTAAACATACATGCACACACACAAACACATGTGCACTTAAACACATGTGCACCCACACACAAACACATGTGCACTTAAACACATGCACACACACACAAACACATGTGCACTTAAACACATGCACACACACAAACACATGTGCACTTAAACACACATGCACATACACACAAACACATGTGCATTTAAACATACATGCACACAAACACATGTGCACTTAAACATACATGCAGATACACACACACATGTGCACTTAAACAGATGCACACACACACACAAACACATGTGCACTTAAACATACATGCACACACACAAACACATGTGCACTTAAACACATGTGCACCCACACACAAACACATGTGCACTTAAACACATGCACACACACACACAAACACATGTGCACTTAAACACATGCACACACACAAACACATGTGCACTTAAACACACATGCACATACACACAAACACATGTGCATTTAAACATACATGCACACAAACACAAACACATGTGCACTTAAACATACATGCAGATACACACACACATGTGCACTTAAACATACATGCACACACACACAAACACACACACACAAACACATGTGCACTTAAAACATACATGCACACACACAAACACATGTGCACTTAAACATACATGCAGATACACACACAAACACATGTGCACTTAAACATACATGTACATGCACACACACAAACACATGTGCACTTAAGCATACATGCACACACACACACAAACACATGTGCACTTAAACATACATGCACATACACACACAAACATATGTGCACTTAAACATACATGCACACACACACACACAAACACATGTGCACTTAAACACACATGCACAGACACACAAACACATGTGCATTTAAACATACATGCACACAAACACAAACACATGTGCACATAAACGTACATGCAGATACACACACACATGTGCACTTAAACATACATGCACACACACAAACCCATGTGCACTTAAACATACATGCACATACACACACAAACACATGTGCACTTAAACATACATGCACACACAAACACATGTGCACTTAAACATACATGCACTTAAACATACATGCACACACACAAACACGTGCACTTAAACATACATGCACACACACAAACACATGTGCACTTAAACATACATGCACACACACAAACACATGTGCACTTAAACATACATGCACATACACACACAAACACATGTGCACTTACATGTAAACATGCATCACACATGTCTTCGCAATAATCAACTTCAAATTGTATTCTCTCGACGTTTGGACTAGATCCTCTAACCTTCATCAGGAATAATGAGACGAAGGTGTGAGCCTGTTATATGCCAGTAGCTAGATATCCACCATGTGCCAGTACACGCGCCCAGCACGAGAACCGGCACACGTGACCAACACATGCACCGGCACATGCGCCTAGCACATGCACTGGATGTAAAAAAATTAAAATTAAAAATAAATAATTAATAACAAATAAATAATATAAAAATAATATAAAGCAAATAGCAAAAAAATAAATATTATTTATATTAATAAATACAACAACAAAAAAATACATAAAAATAATAAAAAATATAATAATAATAATAATAATAATAATAATAATAATAATAATAATAATAAAATTATAACAACAATAACAACAAAACAACAACAACAATAATAATAACAATCCCAATAACGACAACAACAACAATAATAATAATGAAAATAATAATAATGAAATAAACAATTAAATATTAAATAATAAAAGAAGAGTAATTATGGTGGTCATGGCTTCAAGTTCAGGCTCTTCAGAGTAACTCCCCAGCAGCCAGGCAAGTCCATTCCACAGTCTCGATTGAACCGCTCACACTTTGCTGCTAGGCTGATGTGCAATGCCTCCTTCACTAGCAGCTCCTTCTGTTTTCTGACCTGGTCCAAGATGGTGGCTTCCTCCCACAAAATAGGATGTCCATTATCCCATGCATGCTCAGCAATTGCAGAATTCTCTTTAGTATACTTTCTTACAAGCATCTTGATGTTCTTTCACCCTGGTCTCCAGTCTTCTGATCGTCTCCCCTATGTAGTACTTCCCACAGCTACAAGGGATGCTGTACACAACACATGAGTGCATTTTAGCTGGTAAAACATCCTTCACTCTGCTCAGTTGTGTCCTCAGAGTTCTTCCCGATCTGAAGATGACTTTTAATATATTGAACTTCCTGCAGACCCTTCTGATGTCTTCACTCATCCCTGCTGCATAAGGAATCACTATCATAGGATCCTTCTTTTTAGACCCCTCATTGCCTGTACTGGTATACTCATCTTCCTTTCTGCATTTAGATGAATCTGCAGATGAAAGGTAATGAAGGCTTGCGGATAACCATTCTCTATAAAGCCCCTATTCAAATGATGTTCTTCCTTCCAAAGGTCCTCCTTCTCAGTCACTACTCTTCTGGCTCTATCATACAAGCTCTTCACCACTCCTCTTCTGACATGGATAGGATGATGTGATCTATAATCAAGGTACCGGTTGGTATGCATGGGTTTTCTGTAAATTGCTGCTTCCATCTTCCTTCCTGTGTAGGTGGCAATCCAGAAAGGGCAACGATCCCTCCACTTCAAGCTCCATGGTAAACTTTATGGATGGCCTGATGTTGTTCAGATGGTCCAACAACTCCTGCTCACTTCCCTTCTTCACAATGCAGAAGGTATCATCCACGTATCTCTTCCAAACCCTTGGCTTCAGTGGGGCAGTTGTGAGTGCCAATTCCTCAAAGAATTCCATATAAAGGTTGGGTACCACTGCAGATACTGGAGAGCCCATTGCTGCACCCTCTTTCTGCTTGTAGTATTTTTCTTGATACCTGAAGTAGGTGGATTTCAGGCACAACTCCAACAGTTCAGAAATCCTGTCAGCACCTAGTGTAGTCATCTCACGCAAGCTCTCATCTTTCGTCAACATTTCAAAAATTACTTCCATGATCTCATTAATGGGAGCATTGGTAAAAAGAGAGAAAACATAAAAACTGACAAGACGCTCATCCTGTGCCAAACATTCACCCTGAATACACTTGATAAATTGACCAGAATCCTTGACATATGTACTTGTATTTCCAGCTAGAGGTGAAATCAAATATGCTATGAACTTGGAAAGATTATACGACGCTGCACGTACACAAGACACAATAGGCCTAAGGGGAACCTCAGGTTTATAATTATATAGCCCATAAATCAGTGGTAGTCTACTTCCAGTGGCCCTAATTCTATTGTATAATGCAGTTGTTATTTCTCCCGTCTTCTCCATATTCTTTAACACATGATTCACCTTGCTTTCCTGTGCTTTGGTAGGATCCTTCTTCAGTATTCCATATGTTTTGGTTTCCAGCATTCCCGTCAGCTTTGAAATGTACCTGTCCTTTGTCATCAGAACTGTTGTCTTCCCTCTGTCTGCTGGTAAGATTACAAGATCTTCCATCTTCCACAGTTCTCCAAGGGCCTTTCTCTGTTCCTTCGTCAGGTTGTCCTTCAGTTTTCTTGCTCTTCTCAAAATTCCACATACTCTTCCTCGAAGCTCATGCACCTTGTTATCGTCCAGCTTACTGGCTATCTCTTCCACTGCATCTATGGTATCCATTAGAAGTAGACTCTTTGAAGCTGGGTCAAAGTACGTTAAGACACAAAGCAAGCACTTCTTCCGAAAGGTTCTTTTCTGTCAGATTCGCCACCCATCTGTTCAAGTCTTGGGGTTGAAACTTCACTTCTCTCGATCTCCTTCTCTCTAAAAGTGTCTCCAGCTTATTTTGATGCTTCTGCTTGTATTTGCTGTGGGTCTTCTCCCCTGCCTGAATCCTCGTGATAGTCACTTCCCAGTGCTGGTTCTAGTTTGGCTTCCAGATCATCACACTCAGCTGTTAAGTCACTGCTTCTTCTGTAGGACTGGCGAATTCTCTCTGATAGGAACACTTCGCTGGCTCTCTCCTCCTGTACCCTTCCCTGGTCTTCATGGGATGTGTACTTAAAACACATGCACACACACACACACAAAAACACATGTGCACTAAAAACACATGCACACACACACAAGCACATGTGCACTTAAAACACATGCACACACACACAAGCACATGTGCACTTAAAAACACATGCACACACACACACAAGCACATACATGTGTACTTAAAAACACATGCACACACACACAAGCACATGTGCACTTAAAAACACATGCACACACACACGCACATGTGCACTTAAAAACACATGCACACACACAGTAGCACACTTAAACATACATGCACACACACAAGCACATGCACTTAAACACACATGCACACACACACACAAGCACATGTGCACTTAAAACACATGCACACACACACAAGCACATGTGCACTTAAAACACATGCACACACACACACAAGCACATGTGCACTTAAACACACATGCACACACACACACAAGCACATGTGCACTTAAAAACACATGCACACACACACAAGCACATGTGCACTTAAACACACATGCACACACACACACAAGCACATGTGCACTTAAAAATACATGCACACACACACAAGCACATGTGCACTTAAACATACATGCACACCCACACCCACACGTGGAGAGATCATAAGTCTCTGTTACTCACCATCCCATTACCCCATCTCTCCCTCCTCTCCCCACATCCCATACCACTTGGCTTCTCGACAGCCTTCTTGAGAGTCCTCCCTGACCACATTGGCGGATGGATGTCTGTGCTCGAAGAATCGCACCAGTAGTCGCTATCATGACCCCTCCCATCCAAATGGACTTTGACCTCTCCTGGGCGTACGTCTGTAATGCTTGCGACACAGATCAGCGACGGGTTCTTCCTGTCTTTAGCTTCAACCTTCATCCCTGTCTCAAACAGGAGACTGCCCGGACCTGCCATCTGGTCCTGAACAGTAACATGCATGCCAACTCTTGTTATTAGGGACATGTTGCTTCTATAATCTCAACTATGCACATTAGGACAGTCATGCTGGCCAGATTCTAATAGGAGCACAAGCACGGAAAAATCCACACTCACATCACACACAAAGACAATCATAACTTGTTTTAAATCTCTGGCATGGAGTGGGACTGCGTAAGAAAGCCAGTTTGATCAGTCTCTCTCCAATCTTGCGTGCCTGTGTATAGCAGAGTCTGGCTAGCAAGACTAACATTTGGACATGACTAATCTCTAGAATATTCTATATTATATATACCGTATTCACTCGAATATAAGTCGCGACTTGTATTTATTTCAGCCAAATCAAGTTGCGAACTTCAAGCATTGCGCTTGCGCAGTGGCCAAGCCAGTCTTGCGCTATTGTGCTGACGCTATTTTTCCCCGCTGAGTCATTGTGGTTGTGATTGTTTCATTTCAAACATTGAGCTATGTAGGTAGTAGTTGGTTGGCAAGAGTTCCTAGTCGCTATCGTTATCTACAATGAGTTCGATATGTTCGATCTGTTCTTCATCCTCTTCGTCCAGGGAAGCAAATGGATCTTCTCCACCAATGTCACTTCCTTCCAACAGCTGGCGAGTGGCTTGTGTAATGGCTGGGATAGCTAAAGTTGCTACTTTATCATTTTTGAGGCAGTGAATTTCTCTATCTTCAGACCCGTCCACCTTCACAGTGATGCCACAAGTACGGAATGATTTCTTAATCTCGGCAGACAAGCTAATGATACGACTGCGTGTGTGCAAGAGCGGTGGTGTAATTAACTTGGTGTACATTTGGATTGCTCTTTCAGAGCGACTTCTATTCAGTGTGCGACTTGTATTCGAATGAATACGGTATATACATGTATATATATAATATAATATACGGTGACCGCAATCAGATTTTTGTGTATCATTGAGATTCTGGCCAAGATATCTGGCCAATCAGATTCCAGATCTATGAAGATGGGGTAGCATGTCACATGAGATACCTTCGTAAACCTTTGGCAGTACGGGAGGCAGCTTGAGGAGACCAGCAGGTCAAGGTTGGCCATGTTGCTAGGTTGTGATAAACAGTGTGCACATGCCCTCATCTAACAGTGCGCACATGGCCTCCTCTAACAGTGTGCACATGCCCTCCTCTAACAGTGTGCACATGCCCTCCTCTAACAGTGTGCACATGCCCTCCTCTAACAGTGTGCACATGCCCTCCTCTAACAGTGCGCACATGCCCTCCTCTAACAGTGTGCACATGCCCTCCTCTAACAGTGTGCACATGCCCTCCTCTAACAGTGTGCACATGCCCTCCTCTAACAGTGCGCACATGCCCTCCTCTAACAGTGTGCACATGCCCTCCTCTAACAGTGCGCACATGCCCTCCTCTAACAGTGTGCACATGCCCCCCTCTAACAGTGTGCACATGCCCTCCTCTAACAGTGTGCACATGCCCTCCTCTAACAGTGTGCACATGCCCTCCTCTAACAGTGCGCACATGGCCTCCTCTAACAGTGTGCACATGCCCTCCTCTAACAGTGTGCACATGCCCTCCTCTAACAGTGTGCACATGCCCTCCTCTAACAGTGCGCACATGGCCTCCTCTAACAGTGCGCACATGCCCTCCTCTAACAGTGCGCACATGCCCTCCTCTAACAGTGTGCACATGCCCTCCTCTAACAGTGTACACATGCCCTCCCCTAACAGTGTGCACATGCCCTCCTCTAACAGTGTGCACATGGCCTCCTCTAACAGTGCGCACATGGCCTCCTCTAACAATGTGCACATGGCCTCCTCTAACAGTGTGCATTGCCCTCCTCTAACAGTGTGCACATGGCCTCCTCTAACAGTGTGCATCCTCTAACAGTGTGCACATGCCCTCCTCTAACAGTGTGCACATGCTTGCTCAGCCAGGATTACAGGATTATTGCAGGTGATACAAAAAATGGAACCAAACACAATGCTTCATACATACAGGTGTGGTGTGTGTGTGCGGTGTGGTGTGTGTGTGTGGTGTGTGGTGTGCGTGTGGGGGGGAGGGGGGCAAAACGAAAATTCCAGTTTTTTTAAGCAGCACCAATTAAGCCACAGACCATTTAACAAATTGCTACCCACCCACACCCTCACACACACACACACACACACACACACACACACACTGTGTATATATATATGTGCCTGGAGGGAGGGAGGCTGGCAAAGCAAGCCAAGAATCCTAGAGTTGAAACCCAAAATATGACGGTGTTGGACCATGAATAGTCCTTGCATGTAGACCACCAGAAATGGGATCCTCCCGTACATGGCGACAGAGTTACCTCGTTAAATAATTCCTCAGGGGCTCTTTCAGACTGTGCTTCCTCCAAATAAGTCGACCAATTCTTCCAGGGAAGTTCTGAAAATGAAAATATACATTAAAAAATAAAAAATAAAATAACAACAACCGTTGTCAGGGTTACACAAGGAGAGGTGAGTGTGTGTGTGTTGGGGGGGGGGGGGGGGGGGGGGGGTTAGGGGCTCACAAGATAGGTCCAACTGCTTTATGGTGTGTGTGTCTTATGCTGGTAGGGGTATGTGTGTCTGTGTGAAACACTTTAAAGGCCTGTCCACCTGCACAGATTAATGCGCATAATCACATCCATGCTTAATTAGAGTTGGGATAATGCACATTAATGCGCATTGATCTGGTCAACCACGATACGTGGCTTGAGCCGAATCAGAGCATATTAAAATATCTAAGATAGTGTGTGTTGAAAATAATTTCAGTCTTCATGATGGCTGCAGGTTAACCTTTGAGGAGCTAGCTGCATCTCTCTCTGTGCTTGCGGCCAGACTAGCTAGCTACATAGCTAGTGAACTGTTGCTAAGTTTATATCTCTAGCATCTGCACTTTTGAGGTTCGTGCAGATGCAACCTTCGTTGGTACTGCCTTTCCCTCAGCTCTCTCCTCTCTGCAGCAAATGTTTCCTACGCATCTGTAGGTAGCCAATCAGCAAGAAAAGGACACACACAACAAACTCCATCTCAACTACAGATACAGTATATGATTTTGACCGACTTTGGTGGGCTGATTATTTTTGCTTCGTAAGGTTTATTCTGCTGTTAGTGTGGACACGACGAATGCGGATCGACTAGAAGATTTCCCCCCCCCCATAGGACCCAACGTGCAGATGCAGTGTGGACAGACCTTTACTCTACAAAATGAGTGTTTTCATTGGGTGCTAAAACGTTAGTACATGGTTAAGTAGCTGGTTAAAAATCAATTAATGTTCCACCCATGCCTGACCACTTACTAATGTTGCACCCAACTCGTTAATTTAATTAAGGTACTTAGTTCAATGTCTAGCACTTGGCAATTAGGAGCCAGGACTGAAAAAATTCAGCAGGTCTTGAGGTACCCAACTCTGACTGCATGTAACTTGGGCATGGTTATACTATGCAACTGTTTTTAGCAGTAACTTTTGAGCTATATATGAGTGAAGTGTGCAGAATTTATGGAGCTTGTAAGTAGGAACCACAAGTTTTTAAAACACTTTGTAAACAGTATTGGAGGATGGGCAGTTGCCACTTGGACTCCAGGAGGCTGGAGTTACTCCTAGTGTGGTGCTGCTGCTGTGACAGAGACATATGAGATCTGCACCAGCCAGGTTTGGAGCAACGCTGTGTTGTTTTGAAGAGTGAGACTTGACCAGCTATGCAGCCATCCTAGCTATTGCACTAAGCCACAATAAACCACAGATGCAGTGAGAAATTTCCCTTGGCTGGTTAACAAACGACACTAGCCGAGCGTTCCATTGCATTGCGTCTTGTCAATTGACCTTTGACCCTATTCATTTCGAACCACGTGCAACATTCTAATCCAGCTTCTGAAACGCAGCATCGGACCAATCAGAATGCTATAATCTATCACATGTCCATCTTTGTTGCGCACGGTTCGAAATGAATAGGGTCAGAGGTGAATTGACAAGACACAATGCAACGGAACGCTCGGCCAACATCATGTTGTGAAACAGCCTTCAAACCCACAGAGGTAGACAAACTTCAATCAGTACTTCACGCAAATCATTAGTGGATTAAAATTAAAAAACATTCCTAATGAAGAGCACCACTTACCGTGACAGCATAAGCTCCAAATGTTCATGTCAGCGTCGAAATTGATTAGCGCTTGTTAGTACATGAATTTGTGAGATTTCGGTCACCGACTTTTGGTTCCTGTAAAGGCAGGTTCACAATAGCGGGTAAATGGATACGTGCCGTGCCACAGATGCGTCAGAATGGAATACATTTCTTACGGATACGTGCTGTACTACAAATGCGTCAGAATGGAATACATTTCTAACGGATACATGCCATGCCACAGATGCGTCAGAATGGAATACATTTCTAATGGATACGTGCCGTGCCACATATGCATCAGAATCGAATACGTATCTATTTGAATATATCGCGATGCTAGTCCGTGCACTGTGAACCCCTAACTGTGGCACTGGTTTAGCCACATGTACATATGCACACAACAGTTTTAGTGCCTAAGTGAAGCACGTGCCTACATGTGTAGAGGTCTTTAATTAGATGAAGCAGGTTGGAGTTATGGAGGTCTAAAGTATGGACACACTCATTTTTCTTTCGTTCCGAATTTGAGTTCGAGCCTTCCTTGAGGTGGAGTAGTATGGGCTTGGCACCAACTACTTTATGGTAATTCAAAAGTTCTGAAAATGATCACATCAGGTTTCATGCAGATTTTTTGGTGGTGGTGTGTGTGTGTATGTGTGTGATGTGTGTGTGGTTTGGGGGGGGGGGTTACTGCATTTGTACAATGATGTACTCGAGATGGAGTTCACAGGTGCATATGCTGAGATATTTCCAGAAATCTTCAAACTTCTTAACACCTTGCTTGCTCAGATGTTTAATACTTTGGGGGAATAGGGGAGTGGCTTTGAACTCACCAATTTCATCTTCTACAGATTGACGCTATTTATGACCATTTGGAAAACTACCATTCAATCTTATCTTCTATTGAAGAAGGTAATAGTAAGCCGCTGAGCATTCCTTCAGTCCAATGAAGCTTGTAAAAATCGTCTCTGGTCTAGACTTAGTGACATTAACCTTGGCAGACTAATATGTATTGCTATCGCTGGACCTCGACTCCAACAGTTGAATTTTGGAAGTATACAAACAGCAAAACCATAGAATAGCCACATTATAATAATGTAACTGCTGGGGGGGGGGGGGGATCCCACGGCGGCCCTATGTACCTCTAATGAAACACTACATACCTTGATTAATTACAAACACACTTAAATATTTAGTGAGGAGCTAAGCACAGAGCCTAGTGTGATTCCCTCGCACTACCCTCCTACACAGAGATAACACTACACCATCACCGTGACAATGGCCCAGTGTCACCACTTCACAAGTGCTACCCTACCACACAGAGACAACGCACCATCACCATGAGTTAAAGAGACAACCACACTGTCACCATGAGTTAAAGAGACAACACCACACAGTCACCATGAGTTAAAGAGACAACACCAAACTGTCACCATGAGTTAAAGAGACAACATCACACTGTCACCATGAGTTAAAGAGACAACCACACTGTCACCATGAGTTAAAGAGACAACCACACTGTCACCATGAGTTAAAGAGACAACACCACACAGTCACCATGAGTTAAAGAGACAACACCAAACTGTCACCATGAGTTAAAGAGACAACATCACACTGTCACCATGAGTTAAAGAGACAACCACACTGTCACCATGAGTTAAAGAGACAACACCACACTGTCACCATGAGTTAAAGAGACAACCACACTGTCACCATGAGTTAAAGAGACAACACCACACAGTCACCATGAGTTAAAGAGACAACACCAAACTGTCACCATGAGTTAAAGAGACAACATCACACTGTCACCATGAGTTAAAGAGACAACCACACTGTCACCATGAGTTAAAGAGACAACACCACACTGTCACCATGAGTTAAAGAGACAACCACACTGTCACCATGAGTTAAAGAGACAACACCACACAGTCACCATGAGTTAAAGAGACAACCACACTGTCACCATGAGTTAAAGAGACAACACCACACTGTCACCATGAGTTAAAGAGACAACACGTACCACACTGTCACCATGAGTTAAAGAGACAACACCACACTGTCACCATGAGTTAAAGAGACAACACCACACTGTCGCCATGAGTTAAAGAGACAACACCACACTGTCACCATGAGTTAAAGAGACAACATCACACTGTCACCATGAGTTAAAGAGACAACACCAAACTGTCACCATGAGTTAAAGAGACAACATCACACTGTCACCATGAGTTAAAGAGACAACCACACTGTCACCATGAGTTAAAGAGACCACACCACACTGTCACCATGAGTTAAAGAGACAACCACACTGTCACCATGAGTTAAAGAGACCACACCACACTGTCACCATGAGTTAAAGAGACAACCACACTGTCACCATGAGTTAAAGAGACAACACCACACTGTCACCATGAGTTAAAGAGACAACACCACACTGTCACCATGAGTTAAAGAGACAACACCACACTGTCGCCATGAGTTAAAGAGACAACACCACACTGTCACCATGAGTTAAAGAGACAACACACACTGTCACCATGAATTAAAGAGACAACATCACACTGTCACCATGAGTTAAAGAGACAACACCACACTGTCACCATGAGTTAAAGAGACAACCACACTGTCACCATGAGTTAAAGAGACAACACGTACCACACTGTCACCATGAGTTAAAGAGACAACACCACACTGTCACCATGAGTTAAAGAGACAACACCACACTGTCGCCATGAGTTAAAGAGACAACACCACACTGTCACCATGAGTTAAAGAGACAACACACACTGTCACCATGAATTAAAGAGACAACATCACACTGTCACCATGAGTTAAAGAGACAACACCACACTGTCACCATGAGTTAAAGAGACAACACCACACTGTCACCATGAGTTAAAGAGACAACACCACACTGTCACCATGAGTTAAAGAGACAACACCACACTGTCGCCATGAGTTAAAGAGACAACACCACACTGTCACCATGAGCTAAAGAGACAACACCACACTGTCACCATGAGTTAAAGAGACAACCACACTGTCACCATGAGTTAAAGAGACCACACCACACTGTCACCATGAGTTAAAGAGACAACCACACTGTCACCATGAGTTAAAGAGACCACACCACACTGTCACCATGAGTTAAAGAGACAACACCACACTGTCACCATGAGTTAAAGAGACAACACCACACTGTCGCCATGAGTTAAAGAGACAACACCACACTGTCACCATGAGTTAAAGAGACAACACACACTGTCACCATGAATTAAAGAGACAACATCACACTGTCACCATGAGTTAAAGAGACAACACCACACTGTCACCATGAGTTAAAGAGATAACACCACAGTCACCATGAGTTAAAGAGACAACACCACACTGTCACCATGAGTTAAAGAGACAACCACACTGTCACCATGAGTTAAAGAGACCACACCACACTGTCACCATGAGTTAAAGAGACAACCACACTGTCACCATGAGTTAAAGAGACAACACCACACTGTCACCATGAGTTAAAGAGACAACACCACACTGTCACCATGAGTTAAAGAGACAACACCACACTGTCGCCATGAGTTAAAGAGACAACACCACACTGTCACCATGAGTTAAAGAGACAACACACACTGTCACCATGAATTAAAGAGACAACATCACACTGTCACCATGAGTTAAAGAGACAACACCACACTGTCACCATGAGTTAAAGAGACAACCACACTGTCACCATGAGTTAAAGAGACAACACGTACCACACTGTCACCATGAGTTAAAGAGACAACACCACACTGTCACCATGAGTTAAAGAGACAACACCACACTGTCACCATGAGTTAAAGAGACAACACCACACTGTCACCATGAGTTAAAGAGACAACCACACTGTCACCATAAGTTAAAGAGACAACACCACACTGTCACCATGAGTTAAAGAGACAACACGTACCACACTATCACCATGAGTTAAAGAGACAACACCACACTGTCACCATGAGTTAAAGAGATAACACCACACTGTCACCATGAGTTAAAGAGACAACACCACACTGTCACCATGAGTTAAAGAGACAACACCACACTGTCACCATGAGTTAAAGAGACAACACCACACTGTCGCCATGAGTTAAAGAGACAACACCACACTGTCACCATGAGTTAAAGAGACAACACACACTGTCACCATGAATTAAAGAGACAACATCACACTGTCACCATGAGTTAAAGAGACAACACCACACTGTCACCATGAGTTAAAGAGACAACCACACTGTCACCATGAGTTAAAGAGACAACACGTACCACACTGTCACCATGAGTTAAAGAGACAACACCACACTGTCACCATGAGTTAAAGAGACACCACCACACTGTCACCATGAGTTAAAGAGACAACACCACACTGTCACCATGAGTTAAAGAGACAACCACACTGTCACCATAAGTTAAAGAGACAACCACACTGTCACCATGAGTTAAAGAGACAACACCACACTGTCACCATGAGTTAAAGAGACAACACGTACCACACTATCACCGTGAGTTAAAGAGACAACACCACACTGTCACCATGAGTTAAAGAGATAACACCACACTGTCACCATGAGTTAAAGAGACAACACCACACTGTCACCATGAGTTAAAGAGATAACACCACAGTCACCATGAGTTAAAGAGACAACACCACACTGTCACCATGAGTTAAAGAGACAACACGTACCACACTGTCACCATGAGTTAACACCACTGTCACCATGCGTGCCATCTTTACCATGCGGTTGTTGCAGTTCCCAGCCATGCTTTTCACACCAGCCTGATGGGTGAAGCTCCACATCGTCATGGGAACACCAGTAGTTGTAGCTAGGCCCCCAGCCGTCAAAGTGAATCATCACTCTACCATCAGCATCTGACAAAACAATTAAAAAAGAACAACAGGTAAACACGAATCTCATTAGCTTGAGTGCATGTGCATTATATGGAATCTCATTAGCTTGAGTGCATGTGCATTATATGGAATCTCATTAGCTTGAGTGCATGTGCATTATATGGAATCTCATTAGCTTGAGTGCATGTGCATTATATGGAATCTCATTAGCTTGAGTGCATGTGCATTATATGGAATCTCATTAGCTTGAGTGCATGTGCATTATATGGAATCTCATTAGCTTGAGTGCATGTGCATTATATGGAATCTCATTAGCTTGAGTGCATGTGCATTATTTGGAATCTCATTAGCTTGAGTGCATGTGCATTATATGGAAGCCATTAGCTTGAGTGCATGTGCATTATATGGAAGCTCATTAGCTTGAGTGCATGTGCATTATATGGAATAATTAGCTTGAGTGCATGTGCATTATATGGAATCTGATTAGCTTGAGTGCATGTGCATTATATGGAGCTTGCATTATATGGAATCTGATTAGCTTGAGTGCATCGAGTGCATTATATGGAAGCTCATTAGCTTGAGTGCATGTGCATTATATGGAATAATTAGCTTGAGTGCATTATATGGAATCTGATTAGCTTGAGTGCATGTGCATTATATGGAATAATTAGCTTGAGTGCATGTGCATTATATGGAATCTGATTAGCTTGAGTGCATGTGCATTATATGGCATGTGCATTATATGGAATAATTAGCTTGAGTGCATGTGCATTATATGGAATCTGATTAGCTTGAGTGCATGTGCATTATATGGAATAATTAGCTTGAGTGCATGTGCATTATATGGAATCTGATTAGCTTGAGTGCATGTGCATTATATGGAATCTCATTAGCTTGAGCCATGTCCCACAGTGACTGTGTGTGTGTGCGTGTGTGTGTGTGTGGAGTACCATAGTTTTAAGCAGGATTAAGATGTACCCTACAGATTAGCTTTGACGAGGTCAGCCTCTGTGCTCTGTACTCATTACTCCAGCATATCTTGGATATAAATTGTAAGGTGCGCTCCATAAGGTTAATCCACTAAAATGAGGCCATTTCATTCCCTTTATTTCATTCCCTTTATTATAAAAATATTTTAATTAATTTTAATTTTTCCCCTTGTTAATTTGTTACTGTTGTGCTGTACACACACACACAAAATAGACAGAATCCCTCCCCCTCTCCCCCCACCTCAGGGCCCAGGAATATTGAAGTGTATGGTTGAAGTAGGACTACTGCTCAACATTTGATGCCACCACATAGTGAGTTGTACCAATTCATGTCTACTGTTCAGCTAACCACATCCTAGCCCTGAATATTAGTTCTCCCCTGAAATGCATCGCGGTTTTCCAAGAGAGGCACATTTCTCTTAACTTAAACAGCATGTTAGTTTTGTGTGACCACTTGGAGTGTTCCTCTCTTCCTTCTCCCTCACCATCCCCACACACACACACACCTTCCCCCATGCACCCCCCCCCCCCCCCCCCCCGCATATATCTTATTCTCCACCCTCACATCCCACCATCCACACTCACCGTGTATACATCCTACCTCACTCCACACACCGTACCATCCTCCCCACCCCCTCTCCCCCCCCCCCCTTTATTCCCAGGTTTTCTGCAGCCACACAGCTTCTAAAATGAGGTCCACAAATCTTTACATACTCGCAGCTGGTTATTACTAGTTAAAAAACCAAAATTGGAAATATATGTAAAAAATTGGGTGTCCCTAATTGTGAATCTCCATAGCCTCCACATGCATAATATATGTAGTAACTATATAGAGAAAATATAGTACTTAGCTCTATCTGTGTGCTCTCTTCAGGCACTGACACTGCAGGTATTGTGGGTAGAACCTCACCAGAGTTACATGCACCATATTAATTATTATACTGGTACTTATAAATAGCTCTATCTGTGTGCTCTCTTCAGACACTGACACTGCAGGTATTGTGGGTAGAACCTCACTAGAGTTACATGCACCAGAACTCGGTCACCTGAATCTCACAAATTGACCTCACAAGGTGCCTGCCCAGGTTGATGAGAACATTTGCAACTTGCAGAGTGGTTTAGTTTAATTAAGAAGCTACACATCTAGGATATCTCGTGTAATATATATATACTATATTTATATTATATAAAACCCAATTGGTGGAATTTAAATATGGCTGCTGATAGCATTGCCATCATGAGCGGTCTCTTACAGGTCCTTACTGGTGTTCCTGGAAGACCTTCTGCTGAGGAAGGCTGCACAGGCACCCATGCTCACTTGGACTTACTCTGAATCCCTCCACAAATGAACAGCTCTCTCAGCAGGACTCGGTAAAGCTTACACAACGAAAAAAGTTTCTTGGAAATGAAACCAATCAAGACTAGATTGATAAACCGGCTGGGGGAGTGCAGTCTCCATCCCTAATGTTTGAACCCCCAGAAAAACTATCTGACGACGATTTAATTTGTGTAGGGAATAGAAGGCCTAGAAAAATGCTGTGTACATTGACAATACATTGTTACTAGCATTCCATTGTAAACCAGTTCTGTTAGCTGTTTCTCTAGACAGTAGGTCTTCTTTTGGCTGCTTGGGCTTCTCTATTCCCTTATAAACTTAGGTTTCCTAGGGGGTGGGGGGATTTTTTTCATACCCCCCCCCTGAAAGAAACCCCCAAAAGCAATTTAAAAAGTGAGGGTTCTAAGGCATCCTAGAGAGGTACAAAATAGCTCATTCTTGCATTACGTGCCTACCGAATATGAAGGCCATGTATGGATGTTGGGGTAACCTGAATTCAAGCAGCCATTTCAAAGTGGTCAAGACGTCTAGTCGACTAACCTTGGAGGATGTCCTAACTTCGGTTCTGGACGACAACTTCGGACTCTCTTAGGGGGGCAGCAGTAAAGAAGAAGATGGTAGTGGTAACACCTCTTACCTCGTTCGTACCAACATTGACACAGAAGTTCTGCTATCACTGGATAGAGTCGTCGTGCCTGTCCCACCTTTGAGCAAGCCTAGTGCTCTCACCCGAGCTAACAATTTGGATGGAGATGAGATTGCAATGAAGGCATCCACAGTGAGTCTGGCTATGTAGTTAGGGGTGCAGTTAGTAAGCAAAGCACAACTGCAGAGGAAGTTTTCTTGTTGGCGGGTAGTCCGCAGAAGAACCATTAGCCGAGCAGTTTTTAAAAAATCTTTATGTTTGATGCATGAAGTAATGGCTTGGGCAGTTGCCAGACCTTCATCATCTTCAGTGACTGTAGTTGCTAGTCTTCCTATTGCTGTGTTGCCCCATCCTAAGTACAACACACATGCCTAGCTGGTTATTTTCACTCACTAAACACACACCAAAATAAGAAGTATCTCGTTCGAATGAGATTCACTTCATTGTGGTTTTGCAGTTTGTTTCTATGGCAACCTACACTAGCCACAACATTGGCCAATACAAATGCTACCACATATGCTGTGGTTGCTAGGGGCTTCTCCGTGTGGTTGCTAGGGGCTTCTTTGCACTGTAGCTGAGATTAGCGAAGCATATCTTCACATCGGTTGTGTTTATTCACTACATTATATATCTGCAGGTGAGAGGGTTAATTCTCCCAAGAATAAGTGAATGTTTGAAACACAGAATCCCACTCCAAATTTGGGAGCATTATTTTATTGCATCAGTGGGTGTGGTCCATCAGTGGGTGTGGTCAAAGGAGGAGTCGACAATGCACTTGTGCACATAACGAATGCCGGTTTTTATTAGAAGCACATGCCTCTAGGCTACGAAGATTTGTAGGGAGGCAGAGGACAGACCCAGATTGCCTCGAGGTACATGTAGGGTGTATTGTGTTGTAGTGCGCCAAATTCTGCAGTACTAACTAAATATATTGACAGCAACAAGCAGGAGCTTAACAAGTAGTACCAATACACGGGCATAATCAACTCTTACAGGTTAACATCGTCCAGTGTGCATCCCATCTGTAGTTGCCAGAAATGGAAGAAACACTGACTTTGGAGCAGGAGGAGACATAGTCATGATTAATGCAAATAGAGGCTAGAGCCAACAGTGAAGTAGGTGCTTAACAAATAGAGGCTAGAACCAACAGTGAAGTAGGTGCTTAACAAATAGAGTCTGGAGCCAACAGTAAAGTAGGTGCTTAACAAATAGAGGCTAGAGCCAACAGTGAAGTAGGTGCTTAACAAATAGAGGCTAGAGCCAACAGTGAAGTAGGTGCTTAACAAATAGAGGCTAGAGCCAACAGTGAAGTAGGTGCTTAACAAATAGATGCTAGAACCAACAGTAAAGTAGGTGCTTAACTAAATAGAGCCTGGAGCCAATAGTGAAGTAGGTGCTGAATAGAAGCTAGAGCCAACAGTGAAGTAGGTACTTAATAAAAAGGCTAGAACCAACAGTAAAGTAGGTGCCTAACAAATAGAGGCTAGAGCCAACAGTGAAGTAGGTGTTGAAAAATAGAGGCTAGAACCAACAGTGAAGTACGTAGGTGCTTATAACAAATAGAGGCTAGAGCCAACAGTAAAATAGGTGCTTAACAAATAGAGGCTAGAACCAACAGTGGAGTAGGTGCTTAACAAATAGAGGCTAGAACCAACAGTGAAGTAGGTGCTTAACAAATTGAGGCTAGAACCAACAGTGAAGTAGGTGCTTAACAAATAGAGGCTAGAGCCAACAGTAAAATAGGTGCTTAACAAATAGAGGCTAGAACCAACAGTGAAGTAGGTGCTTTAACAAATAGAGGCTAGAGCCAACAGTAAAATAGGTGCTTAACAAATAGAGGCTAGAACCAACAGTGAAGTAGGTGCTTAACAAATAGAGGCTAGAGCCAACAGTGAAGTAGGTGCTTAACAAATTGAGGCTAGAACCAACGGTGAAGTAGGTGCTTAACAAATAGAGGCTAGAGCCAACAGTAAAATAGGTGCTTAACAAATAGAGGCTAGATCCAACAGTGAAGTAGGTGCTTAACAAATAGAGGCTAGAGCCAACAGTAAAATAGGTGCTTAACAAATAGAGGCTAGAACCAGCAGTGAAGTAGGTGCTTAACAAATAGAGGCTAGAGCCAACAGTAAAATAGGTGCTTAACAAATAGAGGCTAGAACCAACAGTGAAGTAGGTGCTTAACAAATAGAGGCTAGAACCAACAGTGAAGTAGGTGCTTAACAAATTGAGGCTAGAGCCAACAGTGAAGTAGGTGCTTAACAAATAGAGGCTAGAACCAACAGTAAAGTACATGCTTAACAAATAGAGGCTAGAACCAACATGCTAGAACCAACAGTGAAGTAGGTGCTTAACAAAAAGTAGGAGGTTATTAGAGATCCGGCCTATCAACCAACTTTTATGATATATATTTATATAGGACGGGGTAGATACTTGGTAACAGAGTAGTCCACTAGTCACATCCCCATCACAAACCTGTAGACTGAGTAGCTAGCTAGTTACAAGCTTCCACAACCTAAATCTACAACTGGTGTACTTGCTTGAAGTACTTCGCTCTTCCCATCCACTTCGCAGCTGGGGAGTCCTCTTCAAGCTTGGCTCTTGGATAATTGGAAATGGCTTCCTGTGACCTGTTGCTTGGCTTGTTTACACTTGTCTGGTTGTTTATTAGCACCATATACATGTGTATACTCTGTATCTGACTTTTATACTCTGTACATGGTGGACATCCGGAGTTTCCCCAGACAAAACAAAGAAGTGATAGAAGTGTTTCTCACAGGTCATACATTGTTGTATAGCTAGTCTGTCTGGATCACATACCACCTGAAAACATAATAGTTGCCTAGTAACACGTTCTGTCATCTGCACCCAGTAGCTGAGCTCCCCATGAAACTGGGCCTATGCAGCCAGTAGCTGGGCTCCCCATAAAACTGGGCCTATGCAGCCAGTAGCTGGGCTCCCCATGAAGCAGGGCCTATGCAGCCACTAGCTGGGCTCACCATGAAGCAGGGCCTATGCAGCCAGTAGCTGAGCTACCTATGAAGCAGGGCCTATGCACCCAGTAGCTGGGCTCCCCATGAAGCAGGGCCTATGCAGCCAGTAGCTGAGCTACCCATGAAGCGGGCCTATGCACCCAGTAGCTGGGCTCCCCATGAAGCAGGGCCTATGCAGCCAGTAGCTGGGCTCCCCATGAAGCAGGGCCTATGCAGCCAGTAGCTGAGCTACCTATGAAGCAGGGCCTATGCACCCAGTAGCTGGGCTCCCCATGAAGCAGGGCCTATGCAGCCAGTAGCTGAGCTCCCCATGAAGCAGGGCCTATGCATCCAGTAGCTGGGCTCCCCATGAAGCAGGGCCTGTGCAGCCAATAGGTGGGCTCCCCATGAAGCAGGGCCTATGCAGCCAGTAGCTGGGCTCCCCAAGGGCCTATGCAGCCAGTAGCTGAGCTCACCATGAAGCAGGGCCTATGCATCCAGTAGCTGGGCTCCACATGAAGCAGGGCCTATGCAGCCAGTAGCTGGGCTCCCCATGAAGCAGGGCCTGTGCAGCCAGTAGCTGGGCTCCCCATGAAGCAGGGCCTATGCATCCAGTAGCTGGGCTCCCCATGAAGCAGGGCCTATGCAGCCAGTAGCTGGGCTCCCCAAGGGCCTATGCAGCCAGTAGCTGGGCTCCCCATGAAGCAGGGCCTATGCAGGGCTCCCCATGAAGCAGGGCCTGTGCAGCCAGTAGCTGGGCTCCCCAAGGGCCTATGCAGCCAGTAGCTGGGCTCCCCATGAAACAGGGCCTAAGCAGCCAGTAGCTGAGCTCACCATGAAGCAGGGCCTATGCAGCCAGTAGCTGGGCTCCCCATGAAGCAGGGCCTATGCAGCCAGTAGCTGGGCTTCCCATGAAGCAGGGCCTATCCAGCCAGTAGCTGAGCTCCCCATGAAGCAGGGCCTATGCAGCCAGTTGCTGGGCTCCCCATGAAGCAGGGCCTATGCTGAGCTCCCTATGAAGCAGGGCCTATGCAGCCAGTAGCTGGGCTCCCCATGAAGCAGGACCTATGCAGCCAGTACCTGAGCTCCCTATGAAGCAGGGCCTATGCAGCCAGTAGCTGGGCTCCCCATGAAGCAGGGCCTATGCAGCCAGTAGCTGGGCTCCCCATGAAGCAGGGCCTATGCAGCCAGTAGCTGGGCTCCCCATGAAGCAGGGCCTATGCAGCCAGTAGCTGAGCTCCCCATGAAGCAGGGCCTATGCAGCCAGTTGCTGGGCTCCCCATGAAGCAGGGCCTATGCTGAGCTCCCTATGAAGCAGGGCCTATGCAGCCAGTAGCTGGGCTCCCCATGAAGCAGGGTCTAGGCACCCAGTAGCTGGGCTCCCCATGAAGCAGGACCTATGCAGCCAGTAGCTGGGCTCCCCATGAAGCCGGGTCTAGGCACCCAGTAGCTGAGCTCCCTATGAAGCAGGGCCAATAGCTGAGCTCCCTATGAAGCAGGGCCTATGCAGCCAGTAGCTGAGCTACCTATGAAGCAGGGCCTATGCACCCAGTAGCTGGGCTCCCCATGAAGCAGGGCCTATGCAGCCAGTAGCTGAGCTCCCCATGAAGCAGGGCCTATGCATCCAGTAGCTGGGCTCCGCATGAAGCAGGGCCTATGCAGCCAGTTGCTGGGCTCCCCATGAAGCAGGGCCTATGCTGAGCTCCCTATGAAGCAGGGCCTATGCAGCCAGTAGCTGGGCTCCCCATGAAGCAGGACCTAAGCAGCCAGTAGCTGGGCTCCCCATGAAGCCGGGTCTAGGCACCCAGTAGCTGAGCTCCCTATGAAGCAGGGCTTATGCAGCCAGTAGCTGAGCTCCCTATGAAGCAGGGCCTATGCAGCCAGTAGCTGGGCTCCCCATGAAGCCGGGTCTAGGCACCCAGTAGCTGAGCTCCGCACGGTCTAGGCACCCAGTAGCTGGGCTCCCCATGAAGCAGAACCTAGCACCTGACGATGACGAAGTTTCCCAGTGAAAATTTTACCAATAGAGCAGTAGGGAGAGTCTGCCTTAGCAAAACTATTTGTGTTAGGTCAGCTCAAATGTAGCCAGCATAGTTGTCTTGTTGTAATGCTAGTGTTGTGATATTTCTGTGCTATCCTCAGCAACGTGAAAACAGTCTTAATCCTTACCAGTTTCCAACCCTTTCACCCATCCTGGGTCAAAGACATGCACAGGTATATCACTACACAAAATGGCCGACGAAATAGCAAAGAGCTATTTTCTCCATTGCAAAAGCTAAAACGTCAACTGTTTGGATGGTCCTTAAAGGCTCGGTCTGAACCGGCTTATGGCGTCCCGAGTACCGTATTTGCCGGAGTATAAGTCGCACCGGAATATAAGTCGCACCCCCCAAAGTTGGCCATCATTTTGAAAATCTATAATAGTTGGAGTATAGGTCGCATGCGCAATGACAATAGGTAAAGTTTCGAATACCACTCCTTCCTTCCTTTAGGCAGCGTTGTCAAAACACTCTTCTTCTTTCTCCAGTTCCTGACCGATTTTTCACTGACTCTATACTCTCTTTCCGTGCTCTGTTTCCGAACTTCTCTGCATACCCAACTACTTTGAGCTTAAAGCCAGCAGTGTAACTCATTCGCTTCCCAGACATTTTATCGACACACGTACCACTAGAGACCCCGCCCAGTTGTTTAAGGAAAAGCGGCATGTTCGGATTATAAGTCGCACCCCTCAATTGGAGAAGAAGATTTGGAGCTACTACTGCGACTTATACTCCGGCAAATACGGTAATAATTCTCTCTGCCTGTCTCACACACACACACATTCAGTTTTGTGCCTGATATATTTAGTGCTCGATATATTTGGCACCCAACATATTTGGCTCCCGATATATTTAGTGCTCGATATATTTGGCGCCCAACATATTTGGTGCCCGATATATTTAGTGCCTGATATATTTAGTGCCCGGTATATTTAGCTGACATATTTAGTGCCTGATATATTTAGTGCCCGATATATTTAGTGCCCGATATATTTAGTGCCCGATATATTTAGTGCCTGATATATTAATAATTGTACCATTCCTGTCCATGATGGTGGCCACACACACAAAGTGTGGGTATCTCTGGTCCACTGCCTCCAACTTCATCCCCATCTCAAACACCTTCCTCTTCTCTGTCTCAGCACGTACTGGACCAGCAACAACAACAACAACAATAACAACAGTTCATGTAAAGTGGATTAATATAATTATGGTTGAGGGATCGAGTTTATTGGCTGTTATACAGAGGTGTCTTGGGGGCTTGGGGGTGGGTGGGGACAAAGGCCTCTAGTGTGTTGTCTTGATGCTTGCACACTACATACACACAGAGTTTTTAATAGGACTATTGTTCGTTTTTTGTGTGTATTAAAAAAATATATTTTAGGGTACATGGGAAAGACCAACTGTGTGTGTGTGTGTGGGGGGGGGGGGGGGGGGGGGGGTCATTATAGGTCTTCCCTCACATTTATTTATTTGTTTCAAGACTATTCCAATTTGGGATTGAGGGTTGTCACGGAGATTGTGAGAATGCAAGTAGTATACGAGCCCAAGGCTGAGTAACAACAGCTTAGAGTGCCCAGGGCATAATATGGGCTGTATTTGTCTGGGAATCAATCCAAATGTTTCAAAGCTAGGAAGCTCAAACTTTGCATGAAAGTCTGCTTTCTTGGACATAGACTATGTTACGTTGGACAAGAGGCAGCAGGATATTCTTGAAGAGACTTCCAAAATAACAGAATGCGTCCGTCCTCCATTTCGTTGGAGATGTACTATTTGCAAAGTTTTCTGCCATGCCGTCACACTGTTCAAGCAGCTGCAGTTTCCTTCCTGTTCAAGCAGCTGCAGTTTCCCTTCCTGTTCAAGCAGCTGCAGTTTCCCTTCCTGTTCAAGCAGCTGCAGTTTCCTTCCTGTTCAAGCAGCTGCAGTTTCCTTCCTGTTCAAGCAGCTGCAGTTTCCTTCCTGTTCAAGCAACTGCAGTTTCCTTCCTGTTCAAGCAGCTGCAGTTTCCCTTCCTGTTCAAGCAGCTGCAGTTTCCTTCCTGTTCAAGCAGCTGCAGTTTCCCTTCCTGTTCAAGAAGCTGCAGTTTCCTTCCTGTTCAAGCAACTGCAGTTACCTTCCTGTTCAAGCAGCTGCAGTTTCCCTTCCTGTTCAAGCAGCTGCAGTTTCCCTTCCTGTTCAAGCAGCTGCAGTTTCCTTCCTGTTCAAGCAGCTGCAGTTTCCTTCCTGTTCAAGCAACTGCAGTTTCCTTCCTGTTCAAGCAGCTGCAGTTTCCCTTCCTGTTCAAGCAGCTGCAGTTTCCTTCCTGTTCAAGCAGCTGCAGTTTCCCTTCCTGTTCAAGCAGCTGCAGTTTCCCTTCCTGTTCAAGCAGCTGCAGTTTCCTTCCTGTTCAAGCAGCTGCAGTTTCCCTTCCTGTTCAAGTGGCTGCAGTTTCCCTTCCTGTTCAAGCAGCTGCAGTTTCCTTCCTGTTCAAGCAGCTGCAGTTTCCCTTCCTGTTCAAGCAGCTGCAGTTTCCTTCCTGTTCAAGCAACTGCAGTTTCCCTTCCTGTTTAAGCAGCTGCAGTTTCCTTCCTGTTCAAGCAGCTGCAGTTTCCCTTCCTGTTCAAGTAGCTGCAGTTTCCCTTCCTGTTCAAGAAGCTGCAGTTTCCCTTCCTGTTCAAGAAGCTGCAGTTTCCTTCCTGTTCAAGCAGCTGCAGTTTCCCTTCCTCTTCTTTGTCCTCTCCATAAACAGAGGCTGAGGTCAAACCTACTCTCACGAGGTACACACTTTACCAATTTGCATTTCCCTAAACATTCTGGCTTGTGAGATCGTAGAGCATGTAAATGATGGGGGGGGCACGACATCACCATGCTTTGCTCCTGGCCAGCTCTATCTTTGTGCACCTTGCTCTCAGATATGGCAAAAATAAAGTTGTGAGTTCCCTGACGATCTGAAACAGGCAAAGGGGATGTTTTCTAGTCTTGGCTTCCCAGCCTCCCATCCTTCACCTGCACTCCCCCCCCCCTCACACACATGACTCAGAATCTGGTCAGTGACAGGAGATACACTCCACCCAGAACCCTGGAAAACCCAGGTCGCTCTCTGCTAGTATGCTATAAGTTGTATGTACACTGAACAAGTCACGAATATGTAGTGTTTGTTGTGCAGTGTCTGCACTACATATCCCGGCAGCAAATATCCCGGCAGCAAAACCTGACACCATGTTCTGAGTTTTCTCTTAGTGTATCATAGCAACCAGAAGGGAAGAAGAGCAACAGCTTAGCTGCACTGTAACCTTGAAGCCACACAGTGTGGTTTTGCTTTGTTTCTACTACAAGAATTTAGAACTACACAACTGCTAACCTGGCTACTTATTAGTCTAGTGAACATAAATACACACACACACACACACACACATATATATATATATATACTCACATATATATACACACTCACATATATATACACACACACACTCACATATATACACACACATATACACACATATATATACACATATTATACACACTCACACATATACACACACTCACACATATACACACACTCACACATATACACACTTACACATATATACACACTCACATAATTATATATACACATATATACACACACACATATACACATATATACACACATATATATATACACATATTATACACACTCACACATACACACACACTCACACATATACACACACTCACACATATATACACACTCACACATATATACACACATATATATACACACATATACACACTTACACAGATATACACACTCACATAATTATATATACACATATATACACACTCACACATATATACACACTCACATACATGTATATATACACACTCACACATATACACACTCACATATATATACACACTCACACATATATACACACTCACACATATATACACACTCACATATATATACACATATATACACACTCACACATATATACACACTCACATATATATATACACACTCACATATATATACACACATATACACACTCACATATATATACACACTCACATATATATAAACATATATACACACTCACACATATATACACACTCACATATATATATACACACTCACATATATATAAACATATATACACACTCACACATATATACACACTCACATATATATAAACATATACATGTATACACACTCACACATATATACACACTCACATATATATAAACATATATACACACTCACATATATATATACACACTCACATATATACACACTCACATATATATACACACTCACATATATATAAACATATATACACACTCACACATATATACACACTCACATATATATAAACATATATACACACTCACATATATATATACACACTCACATATATATACACACTCACATATATATAAACATATATACACACTCACACATATATACACACTCACATATATATAAACATATATACACACTCACATATATATATACACACTCACATATATATAAACATATATACACACTCACACATATATACACACTCACATATATATAAACATATATACACACTCACATATATATATACACACTCACATATATACACACTCACATATATACACACTCACATATATATACACACTCACACATATATATACACATATATATACACACTCACATACTCTCTCACACAGACACAACACACTCTCACATGCATAAACCACACCCACATCCTCTCGTTGTACCTTTCTTGCCTTTAATCGGTTCTGCAATCGGTTCTGCAGTGGCAATCTCATAAGAGGGCGGGGCATCTGTGTGTACTTCCTCAGGCTGTTGAGGAGGCTGGTAATCTGTGTGTACTTCCTCAGGCTGTTGAGGAGGCTGGTACTGCTGCTGCTGGTAGGCTGGGGTTCCTGTGGGAGGCGACTGATACACGTTCCCCATCACCGGAGGCTGTTGGTACCCTGTAGAGGGTGGAGCACCAAAGGGGGGGCGTGGATATGGAAAGTTCCCGGAAGTCGGATATGGGATATTTGGAGGAAAGTGGGCATGGTTTCCAGGTTGGTATGCGGGGTTCGGAGGTGAGTAGATGTTCGGAGGCTGGTAAGTAGAGTTTGGAGGAGAGTAGACATTTGGAGCAGGGTAGCCAGGGTAATAAGGCGAGTAGGAGTGGTTTTGAGGTGGGTAGGCGTGGTTTGGAGGAGAGGGGAAGTAAGGCTGAGGGGGGACAGGTTGAGGATAGTACCCCCCATAGGGAGAGCAGCGTGGAGAGTACGGCGAGGTGCTTGCAGCAGAAGGGGGAGGGGCTGACGGCTGAGGCACGTTGGGAGATAAGTGCATCTTAGCCACTACACAACAACAAGGCAACATCTAAGTCACATGATGTGCACATGATGAATTGTTATTTCGGCCATTTTATAACTACCAATTATGAATGAAGACATCGCTAATTCGCATAATGGACTTCCACGCTTCAAACTGGCAAACTATCAACAGACTCTCAGTTGACATACTAAAATTACAATCCCCTTCTCAACAAACAACTCTGATGAAATTTTTACTCTCTCAACGTTTCAATTAGATGCTCTAGCCTCCTCCATCAGATTGTAATTTCATATTTCATAGAGGTTATACTTCACCTACTTTGGTTGAGGAGGTCACCAGAATCAGCCATGTCTCTCTCCTTCCCGAGACCTATCAGGGAAACAAGAGATACATAATTAAGTGCAGATCATGTCAAGGTTGTTCTTCTGCAATAATAGTTAGGGAACCCTCTACATCACATTTTCAAATTAGGTGACCCCCCCAAATTCCCCAACCCCCAACCCCCAAAACAAGACCTAGGACAAGAAACAGACATATATTTTTAATCTTCATTCTTCATTTTTCATTTCTCCATTAAATATCTCCATTAAATATAACTCTAACCACATGCCCATACATAACCAATTCAGCAATGCAAGATTACAAAATTAAAAAATGTATTTCTGTGTCATGACAATAACAACAACAACATGACAATAACAACAACAAAATCTATAGTAGCAATAATTAAAAAATATTATAATATAATAAAACAAACGTAACACATGTTGGGTGGGTAAAGATCATCAATAATTAACAACAAAACAAAGGGTAAAGATGGGTAAAGATCACCAACAATCAATAAACAACAAACATAGCAAATGTTGGGTGCGTAAAGATCACTTGCTCAAACTCGGCACTTATGAACTAGTAGCTAGAGCAGCTGCATATTTAGCAGCGAAGAAGTTGATTTTCTGAGACGCTTCTTCTTCTATGAGATCAATTGAAAGTATGTTGGTAAGCTTGTTTGTGACTGGTGTATAACAGTTAAGCATAGCAAAGATAATACAGTGCGCCTTCTTTTAGAAGAACCTTCACATCCACACTAAAATGGTCTCTTGAAGGAGGTAGTCTGTCACCAGAGGTGGGTGGAGAAATGGGAGAGGCCAATTTTTAATCACTGTATGTATTGCTGCATAGTAGATATAAATACTGCGTGAGTTTATGGCAAGACGACTGGTGAACTTTTATCAAACACCAATTCTCTCTTCCAAATTTAGCAATTTTCTTTTCCTGATAGTCATAGTGCAAGCACCATCTTAAGTGGTCTGTGGCTAGAGGTGGTCTGTGGCTAAATTTGGTCCAGAGTTGGTCCGTGGCTAGAGTTGGTCCGTGGCTAGAGTTGGTCCGTGGCTAGAGTTGGTCCGTGGCTAGAGTTGGTCCGTGGCTAGAGTTGGTCCGTGGCTAGAGTTGGTCCGTGGCTAGAGTTGGTCCGTGGCTAGAGTTGGTCCGTGGCTAGAGTTGGTCCGTGGCTAGAGTTGGTCCGTGGCTAGAGTTGGTCCGTGGCTAGAGTTGGTCCGTGGCTAGAGTTGGTCCGTGGCTAGAGTTGGTCCGTGGCTAGAGTTGGTCCGTGGCTAGAGTTGGTCCGTGGCTAGAGTTGGTCCGTGGCTAGAGTTGGTCCGTGGCTAGAGTTGGTCCGTGGCTAGAGTTGGTCCGTGGCTAGAGTTGGTCCGTGGCTAGAGTTGGTCCGTGGCTAGAGTTGGTCCGTGGCTAGAGTTGGTCCGTGGCTAGAGTTGGTCCAGAGTTGGTCCGTGGCTAGAGTTGGTCCGTGGCTAGAGTTGGTCCGTGGCTAGAGTTGGTCCGTGGCTAGAGAGTGGCTAGAGTTGGTCCGTGGCTAGAGTTGGTCCGTGGCTAGAGTTGGTCCGTGGTTAGAGTTGGTCCGTGGCTAGAGGTGGCTAGAGTTGGTCAGTGGCTAGAGTTGGTCCAGAGTTGGTCCGTGGCTAGAGTTGGTCCAGTTGGTCTGTGGCTAGAGGTGGTCCACATGAGTATGGATGGTGTTGACCAAATTAGAGCTGGTAAACTGCCGTGTGTGAATACACATGGTGTGTATGTGTGGTGTGTGTGCGCATGTGTGTGCATGTACATGTGTGTGGATATATGTAGTAGAGTAACAAAGAACAGGTATAAATTATAAATTAACATCTGCTGTGTTTGGTTAGTTCAGGTGCATCTTGGCAACTTTTCGAAGGAGGCTGTAGCTGGTCACTCTATATACCAAGGAAGGCGGCTGTAGCTGGTCCTCTATATACCAAGGAAGGAGGCTGTAGCTGGTCACTCTATATACCAAGGAAGGAAGCTGTAGCTGGTCACTCTATATACCAAGGAAGGAGGCTGTAGCTGGTCACTCTATATACCAAGGAAGGAGGCTGTAGCTGGCCACTCTATATACCAAGGAAGGAGGCTGTGGCTGGTCCTCTATATACCAAGGAAGGAGGCTGTAGCTTGTCACTCTATATACCAAGGAAGGAGGCTGTAGCTGGTCCTCTATATACCAAGGAAGGAGGCTGTGGCTGGTCCTCTATATACCAAGGAAGGAAGCTGTAGCTGGTCACTCTATATACCAAGGAAGGAGGCTGTGGCTGGTCCTCTATATACCAAGGAAGGAGGCTGTAGCTTGTCACTCTATATACCAAGGAAGGAGGCTGTAGCTGGTCCTCTATATACCAAGGAAGGAGGCTGTGGCTGGTCCTCTATATACCAAGGAAGGAAGCTGTAGCTGGTCACTCTATATACCAAGGAAGGAGGCTGTGGCTGGTCCTCTATATACCAAGGAAGGAGGCTGTAGCTGGTCACTCTATATACCAAGGAAGGAGGCTGTAGCTGGTCCTCTATATACCAAGGAAGGAGGCTGTAGCTGGTCCTCTATATACCAAGGAAGGAGGCTGTAGCTGGTCACTCTATATACCAAGGAAGGAGGCTGTAGCTGGTCACTCTATATACCAAGGAAGGAGGCTGTAGCTGGTCACTCTATATACCAAGGAAGGAGGCTGTAGCTGGTCACTCTATATACCAAGGAAGGCGGCTGTAGCTGGTCCTCTATATACCAAGGAAGGAGGTGTAGCTGGTCACTCTATATACCAAGGAAGGAGGCTGTAGCTGGCCAGTGTGTAAACAACTCTCTAATAAAATCATGTTATGACAAAAGTGTTTCCTCCAACGCCCATTTGGCAGCAGCTTCATGCACTCCAGGATCAGGTACGTCTTCCTTGCCATATGATGTCTCTCAAGCAGATGAGTCCGATATTTCACTACAAGATCACATCACACTCTTCTACACACAATCCAATAAAGTCTTCTGATTGACTATGCATTTCCATTCAAATCTGTTTACTAAACATTCGCAGCCTAGTTAATAAACTCTCTCAGTTTCAGTCTCTTCTAACTTCTCAATATTGTGCCTTACCGAAACATGGCTCTCATAATTATAACATATACAACCAAGAAATTATTCCAAATGGCTATACCATTTATCGTAAAGACAGAGATTCAAGAGGTGGTGGAGTTATGGTGGCTATAAAGGATTCTATTCCTAGTTTCCTGATGCCATCACCAAAGAACCTTGAAGTTGTAACTATTTGCATCTGTTCTAGAAAGTCTATTACATTATGTACTATCTACTCGCCTCCAAATTCTAATGATGAATATCATTCACATCTAATTGAATATTTATACACTCTGGTCCAATCATCAAATCATATCATCTTAATGGGTGACTTTAATGCTCCAGACATCAACTGGTCTTCCCTCATTGGTTACCACCTTCTCAAATGCTCTCTGTGAACTCATCTTCGATTCCAATGTATCACAACTAGTGAATAATCCCACTCATATCAAAGGCAACATCCTGGACTTGGTCCTCACTAACTGTGAAGAATGCATACTCAGCCTCTCTATGCTCTCAAATCAACCACAACCTATTGCCACCGACCATTTCATCATCTCTTTCACTGTCAACCTTCCTGCCCTTATTTCTCCAAAAAGAGCTACCAAATATGTTTTAGACTACACCAAAGCTGACTTTGTAGGTTTATGTGATTATTTGATGGATACCGATTTCACTCTCTGTTTCGTTTCCAACAATGTAGAACATGTTTGGTCCCTCATAAAAGGTTACATTATGGATGCATTGCCGCTAAGGTTAAACTTACATAAGTCTAGACAGAGTCCACATTGGATGAAGTTAGAGTTACGTCATCAACTAAATCGCCTACGCACCATGAAGAGAAGACTAAAGTCCAGTAGTAGCCAATCTGCTTTTGATCGTATTCACCGAACTCAACAAATATTCCATCAGAATTATATAGCAGCAAAATCAGAGTATGAGAAAAACCTGATTAATGCCTTTGCCTATTCCTCCAGCCCAAAGATATAGAAATACCTACGTAGCTGTACTAAAAGTGGTACCATCCCCCCACTTGTTGGTCTAAATTCCACCATGCTACTTCCGATGAAACTTTATTCAACTCGTATTTTCACTTTGTCTTTACCACAAGCTCTTTCCACCTGCCACTTCTTGAAGATAAACAAGACGCTACTTCACTTAGTCAATTAAGCATTTATGACTCTGATGTTTACAAAGAACTTGTTTCTCTGGACATCACCAAAGCCATGGGGTATTGGCGGTAGAGGCCCAAAGATTCTGAAGTTCTATGCATCTGCACTTTAGCAACCTCTATGTCACTTGTTCCCTCTCTCTCTATCCAATGAGGTACTTCCCAAAGAGTGGCACACTCACCTCATTATTCCAATCCTCAAATCTGGTGAAAAATCCATGGTTAATAACTATAGACCAATTTCACTTTTGTGCTCTGTCTCTAAGGTTCTAGAGCGTCTTATATACGCAAATCCATCGGCTTTGTAGAGAAGTCCATCTCCAAACATCAGTTTGGATTTCTTCCAAATCGCTCAGCTCTGCAACAGCTTCTCATTATGTTGAATTTCATCATAAAAGCAGTTGATTGTAATGATCAAGTAGACTGCCTGTACTTGGATTTTCAGAAGGCATTCGACAGTGTTCCTCACAATGAGTTACTACTGAAAATATTGGCATTAGAGATAATCTTAGGAGGTGGTTTCGCACGTACCTATCACAGAGAGTACAATGTGTTTCCGTCTCTGCAGCAGTTTCTGAATTACTTCCAGTATTATCAGGTGTGCCTCAGGGAAGCATATTGGGGCCAATGCTGTTTCTTATTTATATTAATGACCTTCCACATACTTCACCTCACTCCTCTATTTTGTTCTTTGCGGATGACACCAAGTGTCTAAAACAGATCAGCTCTCCCCTAGATAATATATGTCTTCAAAATGACCTTGATGCTATCCATGCCTGGAGGCTGGAGCAAAGAACGTTTAATGAGCCGAAGAATGTACTTCTTAGTTTCAACAGACAAGATAATGCTCTACAATCAAACTATATTATAAATAACAAGAAGATTATTGCAAAGGAGTTTCACCGTGACCTAGGAGTTATCATATCCTCTCATCTGTCCTGGAAAGAACATTATAACAACTTGAGCAAAAAATCATATAGAACTCTTGGTCTACTACGTCGGACCATCAGCTGTGGTTCAGGTCAAGGCGAATATATGTCTAGTGCAGTCTCAACTAACTTATTGTTCTCCTGTTTGACACCCCCATCTCATAAAGGACATTCTCCATCTTGAGAAAATACAGAGACGAGCAACAAATTTCATCCTCGGATTATAAATCTAGGTTAACAACTCTCCATCTCCTGCCTCTAATGATGCAATTTGAACTGATAGAGATCAGATTTTTTATCAAATCCTTTCATTGTAATTCTGGTGCCTTCAACATTTGTGACTATATATCTCTTGTCACAGGCTCTACCGGAGCAGCCAGCTCTAACAAATTGAAACACTGTATTTCTAGAACAAAACTATCAAGTAATTTCTATTTCAGAAGATTTCCTCGTTTGTGGAATGCACTCCCTCCCATCAACTTGGATCTATCTACACAAACCATCTTCGATCAGCTCAAGAAATTCTTGTGGTCTCATTTTGAAAGTCACTTTGAGCCCGACAATCCTTGCTCATTCCACTTCGCTTGTCCCTGTTACAAATGCACCAACATCCCATCTCCTCCAAACACCTCTACACCTCTCTCAGACTTTGTCTAGCTAATTATAATTGTTTGACCAAATGTTTACTTGTAAGATTACTTTTATGGCTGCTGGCTCAATGCCATCAGACCATCAGACCAGCCCTGTCAAGATACAATCATAGTCTCACAACCATGATCAACCATGATCACCACATAATTATTTGTACTACTGTTCTGTAAAATCTTATTAATAATAATAATAATAGTAATAATAATAATAATACCAAGGAAGGAGGCTGTAGTTGGTCACTCTATATACCAAGGAGCTGACTCCAATAACAAAACAACAATAATAACAGCAAAAATTTGTATTATTACAGGGAAAAAAAGTTGAAACAAAATTTAAGAGTCTCCAAGAATTTACACATGTAGACTGTAGACTACAGATTCCTTTACTGCAATAGACACTCCCATATCCAGCTCTATGCATGTGGATTTGGATAAGTTAAATTTCTGGATATGCTGAGGTTAGGTCATTATATATGGTAGGCTTGCCAGTTCCAAGTGAATAGACTTATACATAAGGTACACAAACCCAACAGCTGCTTGTGGTGTGTACAAGTCAATCTATTTGCAATACAGTGTACACTGTTTAAAACCCAGCCTACAGCATACTGTACTGTAAGCACTGACCACCATTGCTCAGAAGAAGCTAACTGGTTTATTGTAATGCACTGTAGATACATGTGCCCATACAGTGCTGTACTGTATAGAGTATTACAGTACAGATTATACAGGTTGGGTAATCCCAAACAAAGTCACCATTCCAACAGCCCTAGCTACAGGCCTGTTAGGGAAGCTGCACTGCAGTAGCTAACAAGAACCTGTGGAATTGAGAGGCAGCTGTTTTAAGATTGCATGTCTCAATTGTAAGATCTCATTAGAAGGAAGGTTAATGAGGTTATGCAGCCTTGAAGCAGATAAGGTAGCAGCTGCTAATAGGCAACTGCAATGTTGTTGTGAGATGGCAAGTACTTATGTGCAATACAAACCACTAATTTTGTAGTTTTGGGTTTTCTTGGGTGAGAAGCTCAATAAGTGAGGGCCGAGTGTTTACTGGTTGTACTAGGTGATATTAATTGTCAGTACAGGACAGCTGAATGGGTGTGGTCCACATGGACTCATTCTTGTTCTTGAATACCATGCTTGCTTCCTTAATAGATATTATCAGTCTAGATACTCTCGAACTCTCAGCTGACTTAACAAAATTACAATGACCTTCTCAATAATCAAATTTACTCTCTCGATGTTTCGATTAGATGCTCGAGCCTTCATCAGGAATAATGAAGGCTAGATCAAAAAGTAAATTTCAAGTTGATTATTGAGGTTTAAGTACTTCTGAGCATGCCTATGTTAGTAATCATCATCACTTCATGCATGTGACTGTATGTATTCTTAGCCTGTTGTGGCATTATTGTTGTTACACATATCTGTGTTAGGTTAGACCAGGCCTAGGGGTGACCCTTTCCAGTAACTATATATTACATCATGTCTGTGTTAGGTTAGACCAGGCCTAGGGGTGACCCTTTCCAGTAACTATATATTACATCATGTCCGTGTTAGATTAAGACCAGGCCTAGGGGTAGCCCTCTCCAGTGTCTATAATATATTACATCATGTCTGTGTTAGATTAAGACCAGGCCTAGGATAAGCCCTCTCCAGTAACTATATATCACATCATGCCGGGTTAGATTAAGACCAGGCCTAGGGGTAGCCCTCTCCAGTGTCTATAATATATTACATCATGTCTGTGTTAGAGTAAGACCAGGCCTAGGATAAGCCCTCTCCAGTAACTATATATCACATCATGCCTGTGTTAGATTAAGACCAGGCCTAGGGGTAGCCCTCTCAAGTGTCTATAATATATTACATCATGTCTGTGTTAGGTTAAGACCCCCTTTTGTAGGGGTGGCTCTCTCCAGTAATATGTATATACATGTATATATATACATATAATATATATATATATATATAATTATGTATATGATGCTTGTGAAGTATACTTTCTTTTGTTTGCCTTGTGAGTGTTCTGAATTATCACCATGCACATCTCTAACATGGAACGGAAGTTGATACATGGAATGGAAGTTGATACATGGAATGGAAGTTGATACTGAATCAGAAGCCTGTTAGACTTGCATATTGGAATGCACGACAACATTCTTTCAATAAACACACCCAGGCTATATGATGATGTCCATTTCTGCCAGTGTGTGCAGGGAATACTACTACCAATATAAAAACTGTAGGTATGTGTGTGTTTATGTGTGTGTGTGTGTGTGTGTGTTGTGTGTACCTTGCTCCTTCAGTCCGTGAACCAGTTTCCCCAAAGACACATTGTAGTCTTCTATACCGGGACGAAACATGGTCCAATTGATGCCAGAGATAATGAACTTTACCCCTCGGGCCAACTCACTGGCCGACAAATCAGCATCCTCATAAAACAAGGGGAATACGAGTTTCTTGTTGCTGTCGGCCATGTAGAGCTCTCCTTTGCAGAAGTGAGAGGTGATGTACTTCTGTGTGATGACTGGCATGATAACTTTGCAGTTGTCCAGTGCAGTTCCCAAGGCTCCATGCCAATCACTTCCTGAAGCTATGTCCTCTGTATCCAACCAGACAGAAAACCTAGCAACAATAGAAATAGTATCACTCTGCAATTTGTACTCCACAACCATCTGCTGCAATCACTAGAGCAAAACTGGCAGAAGAAATATAAACAGTAGATTAATCTTGGTCCTTTGAACAACAAAGTAGGCAGACGAGACTTAATAAAGGACCCTATCTCTCTACTTGATCACAAGGGCTAGATTTCTCTTTTCGTTTACATTTCAGAGTTGTGATGTATGTACTCACCCATTCTTCTCCAGGTCTTGCCTCAATTTCTGCACAAAATATACCACTTCCTGCTCTCTGCCGTAGCTCAAGAAGATCTCCTTAGACCTCAGCATGATTAGTGCAGCATTAAACCCTAATAACCCGTCAGGCCAGATGCACAACAACAAAATGAAATGGGTGGAGTCTCTATAATTATACGAAACTAACCGCGCCTACATGCGAATTTACATTGTGTATAATTATAGTGAATTGTGTTGCGGTGCGGTACCTGCTGCCACTGAGATGGAGAAGGAGGAAGAGTTTAAGGTAGGTAAATAGCTCATACTAGATCAACACACACTGGTTGTAGCAGTTGGAACATACACGGGGTTGCTACAGATTGAAGTAGATGGACAATACGTCTATGGGGATAAGCACTGGAGCAATATCACACTGGGCTGAGTTAGGGTGAAGTAGATTGACAATAGCTCTATGAGGCCATGCCAGACAGGCACTTAGGCAGGTTGAAGTACAATGCAGGTTGCAATTCTGCGAACATCGCCATCTCAAAATTTAAATGACTGCACGCACATGGAAATCTTCATCGTGTTGGTTCCAAATGTTCATCATAGTGTTTTTTTCAATTTCAGCCACCAAGGGAATCTCAACTGTTCAGAGTAGGAATGAAGCTGGAGGCAAGAGACTACCAAAACCTGCCCATGACTGGTGTAGCCACCATTGCTGATATTCAACAGCAGAAACTTCTCATCCACTTTGATGGCTGGCCCGACAAGCATGACTACTGGTGTCATCCAGACAGTACAGACATACACCCAATTGGCTGGTGCAGAGAGGGAGAGAGAACGCTCCAACCACCAAAAGGTTTCTTTTGATTGAACTAGATGACTACTATATAGATGAATGAATGAAATATGTAAAGTATGCATGGTATGTAGGGTGGAGAGTTGTGTGCTTGCATGCGTGGCACTCATGTGCATGCATGTACAACACACATGGGGAGAGGGAACGGTCTCTCAATGCCATATCGCATGCAAGAGGATTGGCGTGAAGATCCTTTTTTTTAAATCACGTTATTACATATAGGATTTTTTTTAATTGGGATGGGGAGGAGTTCTTCCTTAATAATAGTAGGAGTAGTAGTAGCAGCAGATACCCACAGAGACTCTGCGGTAATTTTTCCCCCTCTCATAATTGATGCTAGAAAGCACTAATAATATGTAATTACAATGACCATCTCAATAATAATCACTTCAATTTTACTATCTCGACGTTTCGACTACGTAGATGCTCTAGCCTTCTCAGATGCTAAGACTCACGTGAGCTTGTTATATACTGGTAGCTAGCTATTCACCATGTGCTACAAACCACACCCAGGCACACACGTCCAGTATGTTAACTGGACGTGGAAAATAATAATAGAAACAAAATAGAAACAAAATAACAAATTAAGCAACAAAACTGTAAATATATAATATAGAATAATATAATCTGTTTATATGATAAATAAATAAATAGTAAATAAAAAATAAAAGTAAATAAAATAAAAAAGTAAATTATAAAACTAAAACAATTAATAATAATAATAATAATAATAATAATAATAATAATAATAATAATAATAATAATAATAATAATAGTTATTATTTGTTATATAACTATATAGCATGTCTGTTTGTTTGTTTATTTATTTATTAATAAAAAATAATATAATAAAAAATATAAAAAATAATAAAAAAATAATAATAATAAATAATAATAATAATTTAATAATAATTAATTTAATAATAATAATAACAACAACAACAATAATAATAATAACAATAAAATATAAAATAAACAACATGCATGATATTAAAACACCAACAAAAAATGTAAGAATAATTATGGTGGTCATGGCTTCAAGTTCCAGCAGTCACCATTCCACAGTCTCTATTGAACCGCTCACACTTGGTGCTAGGCTGATGTGCAATACCTCCTTTACCAGCAGTTCCTTCAGTCTTCTGGCCTGTCTGAGATAGCTTCCTCCCACAAAATAGGATGTCCATTAACCCAGACTTCTCTTTTGCCCACTTTTTACAGGCATCTTGATGTTCTTTCACTCTGGTCTCCAGTTTTCTATTGGTCTCCCCTATGTAGTATTTCCCACAGCTACAAGGGATGCGGTACACAACACATGAGTGCATTTTAGCTGGTAATACATCCTTCACTCTGCTCAGTTGTGTCCTCAGAGTTCTTCCCAATCTGAAAACGACTCTGATATTGAACTTTCTTCTCAAGAGCCTGAATTCGAAGCCACGACCACCATAATGTTTAATATTCAGTTATTTATCATTCTTTATTGGTGTTTTAATATTAAGCATGTCTTTTTAAATTTTTAAAATTTATTATTATTGTTGTTGTTATTTATATTATTTTATTATTATTTTTTTCCCTTTCTTATTATTTATTATTCTTATTATTATTTATTATTTATTTAGCTTTATTTATTTTTAATTTTTTATTATACAAGTATATATATCTATATTATATATTTTATTAGCTATTATTTTATTTTATTTTTCCACGTCTGGTTCACATGCTGGGTGCGTGTGCCAGGTGGTTTGTATCACGTGGTGAATAGCTAGCTACCGGTATATAACAAGCTCAGGCGGTCTTAGCATCTCATTATTCCAAATGAAGGCAAGAGCATCTAGTCGAAACGTCGAGAGAGTAAAATTCAAGTTGATAATTGAGAAGGTCGTTGTAATTTTGTTATTCCAACTGAGAGTTCATTGGGTGTTTACAATGCTTGTGTACACTCAGACATTGGTGGTCGACTAACTGCCATTGTGGAGGCAGTTCAGGTCTCCATAATTATTAAACCAAGCATCACAATGCTGGCACAGTGTGCACATTGGCCCAAAGTTGAGGTTTTACATCTTCTCGCAAGTTTCTACCTTTATCCTTTCTCTCCTCGTGTGGCAAGGCTGTTCTCTATCTTCCCCACTCCCTGATAAGTGTTCCGATACTTGCTCTTACTGTTCATCAAGACCAGCCCTCCTCCGCCTCACTGCTGCTGTAACTCATCTCGCACTTGTGGCATTGTGCAGGTTAATAATAGCTGCTACATGTTTGACCTCACGTGCTAAGTAGCGTTACACATACATAATTAATAATAATAATAATATTGTTGTTGTTTTTGTTGTTTTTGTTACTAATACTATAAAGAACATATATTCAGTGTCGATATCGATGGGTGCTTGACCAAATAAGATGGCTGAGTGTTTGCATCGTTAATTAAAGCTGTACCCCAGGTTCTCTAGAACTTCCAAGTTGTCGATTTCAGTTTCACTCAAGTCCACCAATAGGTCTTCACCACCATCTTTCTCTCCCTTCAGCCTCACAATGGGTCTTCACCACCATCTTTCTCTCCCTTCAGCCTGACAATGGGTCTTCACCACCATCTTTCTCTCCCTTCAGCCTCACAATGGGTCTTCACCACCATCTTTCTCTCCCTTCACCCTCACAATGGGTCTTCACCACCATCTTTCTCTCCCTTCAGCCTCACAATGGGTCTTCACCACCATCTTTCTCTCCCTTCAGCCTCACAATGGGTCTTCACCACCATCTTTCTCTCCCTTCAGCCTGACAATGGGTCTTCACCACTATCTTTCTCTCCCTTCAGCCTCACAATGGGTCTTCACCACCATCTTTCTCTCCCCTCAGCCTCACAATGTGTCTTCACCACCATCTTTCTCTCCCTTCAGCCTGACAATGGGTCTTCACCACCATCTTTCTCTCCCTTCAGCCTCACAATGGGTCTTCACCACCATCTTTCTCTCCCTTCAGCCTGACAATGGGTCTTCACCACCATCTTTCTCTCCCTTCAGCCTCACAATGGGTCTTCACCACCATCTTTCTCTCCCTTCAGCCTGACAATGGGTCTTCACCACCATCTTTCTCTCCCTTCAGCCTCACAATGGGTCTTCACCACCATCTTTCTCTCCCTTCACCCTCACAATGGGTCTTCACCACCATCTTTCTCTCCCTTCAGCCTCACAATGGGTCTTCACCACCATCTTTCTCTCCCTTCACCCTCACAATGAGTCTTCACCACTATCTTTCTCTCCCTTCTAGACAATAACTATATGCATGTCACTACGTATGACCCTTTACCCGTTTGATGTACCCTTACCTCGCGCCTGCTCAGTAACACACATTCAGTTGGTGTACGCATTTCATGCTAACAAGATCTATTTTGTATCCTCTTTGATCCAGCGTTGAAATGGTGCATGGCACTTATCTATGCGTACACCAACTAGGCTAGTATAGCCTTCGATAGCCACTAGACCCCACCAGCAAGAGTACTGGCTAGGGGATCGTGCTTTCTCGAAGACTACCCCAATTGTCGCCCATCAACCTCATGGCAGTCAATTGCCCGTACCCCGGATGCGACTTCGTCACCCCTGATGGGATGGACCCAGCAGTGGTGGCCGCCCTGCTGAACGGCCATATGCTTGTGCACAGCCAGGCGACCCGAACCAAACCAACACCCGTCCGCCGCCCAGAAGTCACGGCCGGTGGGACGACTGAGAGCTGGCATTACTTCCTGAGCAGGTGGAGAGCGTATTCGCTAGCCGTCCATCTGGCTGGTCCAGACATCGCGATTCAGCTACTTGAATGCCTGGAGCCCAACCTCAGACGTGACGTCACGCGTAATATCGTCGATCCTTTACCTATCGAACAACATTCCGAAGTGGAACTCCTGGCAGCCATCAAAGCCCTTGCCGTCCGGAAGGAAAATCCGAAGGTGTCCCGCGTCGCCCTATCCCGTATGGTACAGGACCGTGGTGAGTCAATAAGATCTTTTGCAGCCCGACTCCGTGGCCAGGCGGAGGTGTGTATGTTTACCAAGAAGTGTCCTGGTTGTGATATGATAAACAACCAGGGAGAGCAGAGAGTGGCTGATCAGTTGTGTGTGGGGCTAGCGGACCCCGATATTCAGGAAGACCTCCTCAAGGACACCAACCAGGCCATGTCAGTAGAAGAGACAATCCGTTTCGTCGAAGTGAGAGCCGCAGGTAAGCGGTCCGCGGTCACCATCACAACACCCACCTCGACGAACACCCTTGATGATAGCACGGACCTCGAGGACGCCCTGCTCAGTGGCTACAGGAGGCAACAGCGCCCCAGCACGCCACGACTACCACCAAGCGAACTACCACCAAGTGCCACCAAGACCAGACCCAACCGCCTGCCCACCCCACACAGAGGGCAACCCACCCAAACCAAGCAACTCACCAACCAGAAAGCCACCTGCTGCTTTTGCGGCAACCCAGGCCACGGTGAGAGGGCCCGCACTGCGATCCGTCGCACCCAATGCCCTGCCTTCGGCTCCACCTGCACGGCGTGCAACCGTCCAAACCATTATGCCCATCTCTGCTGGCTCAAGCTAGCTGAGAAGGAGAGCGCCATATCATAACAGGTAGCCAACATGTCCGAGGGCACCCTCCCCCACCAGTCATGGGACTCGGGCACCAACCAGTGGATCCAGCGCAGATCCCCACCCCAACCCAACATAGAGGTGACCGTGTCCACCCACAGAGAAGACTATCTCGCCCATGGACACACACTTCGGGAAGAGAGACACAACCTCTCCACGACAGCTCTAGCCGAGGCTGCCAGAGCTGCCTGGCAGGCCCACAACTGCTCACCGGCCTCAACCTGCAACAAGCTGACCTCATCCCGGCTACGCTCCTCATGAGCTCAGCTAGCGGGAACAGCCTCCCCATAATAGGGGCTGCTCTTCTGCGAATCAGATCTCGCCATTCCAACCGAGACACAAGGCAGATGGTCTACTTTTCCCCACTCGCCACTAAGCTGTACCTGAGCCTGACAACTTGTTCCGACCTTGGGCTGATCGCGAAGGGGTTCCCCCTCTGTACGTCGACACCACCTACGGGAAACGGCACGAGTGCATGGGCGACCCCTGATCGGCCACTGTCGCAAGCCCAGGACCTGCTAACCAGAACAGGGGACCTGCAGACCAGACCCATCCACCATGTGTCCAGACCCCCCCAGATGACGACCACAGCGGACCTGCAGGCCAGACCTCCGAGACCCCCACCCCCAACCACACCCTTGGTGAGTCAAACCACACCTCTCATACAACGTGCATGCTCATGCCCAACCAGGGCACCACCCCCAGACAGACCCACCTCCCTACCTTTCCCTGGCACCGAAGAAAACCGCCACAGACTTGAACGTCACTTGCTGGACCTATACTCAGCAAGTGCGTTCAATGTCTGTGAGCACCAGCCCCTCCCCATGATGTCTGGCCCCCCCCTATCCCTGAGCATCGATCCCAACGCTGCCCCCAAACCCTGCCACACCCCCATTGCCATCCCCATTCATTGGCAAGACGAGGTGAAGGCAGGCCTCGACCGGGATGTTCGCCTTGGCGTGCTAGAGAGGGTCCCCCTGGGTACGCCCGTCACTTGGTGCCACCGCATGGTGATATGCACCAAGAAGAACGGGTCGCTCAGGAGGACCATCAACTTCCAACCCCTGAACAAGCATGCCACACGGGAGACACACCACTGCCCATCTCCGTTCCACCAAGCCCGAGCCATTCCACGCCGAACCAAGAAGACCATATTCGACGCGTGGAATGGCTACCACTCAGTTGCACTCTCCAAGGAAGACTGCCACTTTACCACGTTTATCACCCCATGGGGTAGATATCGCTATCTCACCGCCCCCCAAGGTTACATCGCCTCGGGTGATGCCTACACGGCCAGGTACGATGCCCTCGTCGCCACCGTGATGTCAAAGACCAAATGCATCGACGATGCACTACTGTGGTCTAACGACATCACGGGGGCATTCCACCAAGCGACTGAGTGGCTCCACATCTGTGCCGTGAACGGTATCACCCTAAACCCACGCAAGTTTCGCTTCGCCGAAGACACCGTGGAATTTGCTGGATTCACCATCACTCCCACGGAGGTCAAACCAGCGGACAAATACCTGCAATCAATCACCGACTTCCCCACCCCAGCCAGCATCACAGACATCAGGGCATGGTTCGGGCTTGTAAACCAAGTTTCTTACACCTTCGCGATGACCACGGCGATGCAGCCGTTCCGGGCCCTCCTCAAACCTACCACACCATTCGAATGGACGAGTGACCTGGCCGAGGCTTTCACAGCCTCCAAGAACCACATCTGCGAGCGCATCAGGGTCGGTGTTGAGATCTTTGACAAGGACCGCCCAACCTGCCTGGCCACCGATTGGAGCAAGGGCGGGATCGGGTTCTGGCTGTTTCAAAAACACTGCCAGTGCCCGTCCCGTGACTTGTTCTGCTGCCGAGAGGGTTGGCGCGTCACCCTAGTGGGCTCGCGCTTCACCCATGCTGCAGAGTCACGATACGCCCCCGTGGAGGGCGAAGCTCTTGCTGTTGCCGACGCTCTGGACAAGGCTCGCCACTTCGTCCTCGGGTGCAGCGACCTCGTTGTAGCAGTGGACCATAAGCCACTGCTCAAGCTCTTCGGGGATCGCTGCCTCGAGGACATCCCGAATCCACGCCTGCGCAACCTGAAGGAAAAAACGCTCCGCTATCGGTTCCGGGTGATGTACATCCCTGGCGTGAGAAACCACACCAGCGACGCCCTCTCACGCCACCCATCCGGGACCCGAACACCACCACGACTTCACCTCCCCGATGACCTCCAATCACCCAACCCAGCCTGCCCAGCAAGCTCGCACTCAACCCTCGCCATCCACGAAGACGACGGACTCCAGCCCGCAATCTGTGCTGCCATATCCACCATCCCTATCAGTTGGGAACAACTGCAAGTTGCTACCACAGCCAACCCCACCATGCAGGACCTAATATATTATGTCGAAGAAGGCCCCCCGGACAGCAGGCACATGCTACCCGCCTCCATCAGGTCATTCTTCCCCATAATCAACAGCCTATACATCGTAGACGATGTGGTATGTTAGAGACCGCGTGGTGATACCAGCTGCCTTACAAGCAACGTGTCTATCTGCCCTCCATGCTGCACACCAGGGCACAAGTGGAATGACTGCCAGGGCCTCGTCATCTCTTTACTGGCCAGGACTCACCTCAGACATCGCGGCCACCAGAAACGGCTGCCCCATTTGTAACGGCAATGCCCCATCACAGCCCGCAATGCCCTCCACAACACCTGAGGAGCCAGAGTACCCCTTCCAGCACATCTGTGCGGATTTCTTCCATCACGAGGGATCCGCATATCTTGTGCTGGTCGACCGGTACTCTGGCTGGCCCATCGTCGCCCCCGCCGTCAACGGAGCCTCTGGCCTGGCCAACATCCTCCGCAGCACGTTTGCCACCTTCGGCATACCCACGTCTCTCACATCAGACGGCGGACCCGAGTTTGCGTCCCACTCCACCAGGGAGCTACTCTCCAACTGGGGCGTCCACCATAGGATCTCCTCTGCCTATAACCCCCACTCGAACAACCGGGCAGAGACAGGCGTCAAAACAATGAAGCGTCTGATTGCGGGGAACACAGGCCCCGGAGGATGTCTACAGTCCCCCTTCTACAAGGCAATACTTCAATATCGAAATAGCCCCAGCCCAGACACTAAGATGTCCCCGGCCATGAGCCTGTACGGTCGACCCATCCGAGACCTGCTCCCCGGCATACCTGCCCAGCTCCGACCACCTATGGACTCGGACAACCGGCTCCGCCAAAGAGAGCTGGCACTATCACACCGCCAATCCCTCGGCCGAGCAAGATGGGATGAACACACAGGCGGCCTCTCCCCCCTTCGTCGTGGTGACCATGTATTCGTCCAAAACCAAACGGGCCGCCACCCGACGAAGTGGGACAAGACAGGAGTGGTCGTCGAAGTCATGCAATACCACCAATACCAGGTGAAGATGGACGGCAACGGACGACTCACCATGCAAAACCGCCGCTTCCTCCGTCGACAGACTACTGGCCCACCGCCACCAGACAACCCGTTCCATCGAAGCCTCCCCGACCACTACCACCCAACCCCCTCGGCCCCACCTACCCAAAACAACCCCCCCAAACCACCTGATCCACCCATTACCCCCCCCCCCCCCCCATCCTCTATCCCCCCTCAGATCCACCCTCAAACCCCGATGCAGCCACCTCAGCCAGCTCCGATGAGACTGCCTCCCCCGACACCACCGACCCTGCCACAGCAAACACCGAACGTCCAGCCTCACCAACCGGTCCTCATCACCCCTGCCGACCGACGTTCATACGCCTCTGTAGCCGGAACCCCGACTTCCCCCCATCGCCACGTCCAAGCCAACCCGAAAAATGTGGCCATGATCCCCACACCCTCCTTCCCGCCGACCCCCCCACCCGGCCCTCGTCGAAGTGAGAGAGAGGCAAAGCCAATCAAACGATACCCTAACCACGAATAACTTCTCAGCCCTCATGGCATTCGGACTTGGGGGGAGATAGACAATAACTATATGCATGTCACTAGTATGACCCTTTACCCGTTTGATGTCCCCTTACCTCGCGCCTGCTCAGTAACACACATTCAGTTGGTGTACGCATTTCATGCTAACAAGATCTATTTTGTATCCTCTTTGATCCAGCGTTGAAATGGTGCATGGCACTTATCTACCTTCAGCCTCACAATGGTCTTCACCACCATCTTTCTCTCCCTTCAGCCTCACAATGGGTCTTCACCACCATCTTTCTCTCCCTTCACCCTCACAATGGGTCTTCACCATCTTTCGCTCCCTTCACCCTCACAATGGGTCTTCACCACCATCTTTCTCTACCCTCAGCCTCACATAGGATTTCTGTACTCTAGGTGCCTACTATGTGTACCCAGCCTAATCCTGCATTGCTGAAAACAGCATATGGTTGCTTGATAGATCGATGGGTGGCTAGACCAGATCATCATTACCTGGATGGTGGCGCACCTACTGCATCATGGATGCTCACTTTGACCTCATCATCTCGTCATTCCAAGTCCAAAGCCAATTGAACACAACAAAATTAATATCGGGTGAAAGGTGGGAAATTGCGTACAGAATTGAACCTGAATTAGCTCATTAATTAAAAAACATGAGGGCAGAGGTCAAGTGTCATTCCTGAACAAGTATAATTCTCAGTGTTAAGGGGGAGCTTCCAAAAACAAACACTGCAAAGAGAACAGAGAAGAGAAACAGGAGGAGAAGAGGAGCAGGAGAAGAAAAGAAGCAAGGAGGAGAAGAGGAGAGAAGAGAAACAGGAGAAGAAGAGAGGAGAAGAAGAGAAGCAGGAGGAGAAGAGGAGCTGTAGAAGAAGAGGAGCAGGAGGAGAAGAGGAGCTGGAGAAGAAGAGGAGCAGGAGGAGAAGAGGAGCTGGAGAAGAAGAGGAGCAGGGGGAGAAGAGAAGCAAGGAGGAGAAGAGGAGAAGCAAGAGGAGAAGAGGAGGAGAAGAGGAGAGAAGAGAAACAGGAGAAGAAGAGAAGAAGAAAAGAAGAGGAGAGGGTTGAAGCAAGAGAAGAGGAGAGAAGAGAGGTAGGAGAAGAAGAGAGGAGGAGAAGGAATGAAGGAAGCAACAACACAAGCTTCTGCTTCCATACATCAGGGGATGTGATGTGTCAATAGTCATTGCCATGCCACCCCCTTGGGGTACCTATTGATGACTGCTGACTTCACCCCCACATTCCCCCTCAAACACATTGTATGCTTTCCCCCTTTTTAAATAATTTTTTAAGCCCAGAGTGTCACATCATGGTGCTTTCAGAAGGAGGAGGAGGAGGAGGAGAAGGGGGGCGGAGGGAGGGGGCGAGGTCATTCATTGTCTTCTCCTTTGAAAATGACATTATAAATTTCCACCTCTAGACCCCCCCATCATTTCACAGACCCTGATTTCCCCTTACCCCCTGGCATATGTTCATGGCCACAGTTGTGTTGGATTGTGTAACAGTTGTTCCAAGACTCTAATCTGATTGTGTTGTCCTCTGCATGTCATTGTGGTCCAGATTATGGCAGAGAATTCTCTTGGGATCTCTATCTGTCAAGTAATGGATTTGTAGCTGTGCCCGACTATCTCTTCACAAAGGTAAGCTGGAGTGACAGAAAGGTGTGCTTCATGTAGAAGTTTCATTCACTGTGCACATTGTAATGTGCATGTATTGTAAACAGCAAATTTGCTCATATCACTCAACTCCATTTTCTTTTCCTTCTCCCCCCTTTCTCCAAGCTCTAGTTCCTCCCTTCCTCCAAGCTCTAGTTCCTCCCCTTCCTCCAAGCTCTAGTTCCTCCCTTCCTCCAAGCTCTAGTTCCTCCCTTCCTCCAAGCTCGTAGTTCCTCCCTTCCTCCAAGCTCTAGTTCCTCCCTTCCTCCAAGCTCTAGTTCCTCCCTTCCTCCAAGCTCTAGTTCCTCCCCTTCCTCCAAGCTCCCTTCCTCCAAGCTCTAGTTCCTCCCTTCCTCCAAGCTCTAGTTCCTCCCTTCCTCAAGCTCTAGTTCCTCCCCTTCCTCCAAGCTCTAGTTCCTCCCTTCCTCCAAGCTCTAGTTCCTCCCTTCCTCCAAGCTCTAGTTCTTCCCTTCCTCCAAGCTCTAGTTCCTCCCCTTCCTCCAAGCTCTAGTTCCTCCCTTCCTCCAAGCTCTAGTTCCTACCTTCCTCCAAGCTCTAGTTCCTCCCTTCCTCCAAGCTCTAGTTCCTCCCTTCCTCCAAGCTCTAGTTCCTCCCCTTCCTCCAAGCTCTAGTTCTTCCCTTCCTCCAAGCTCTAGTTCCTCCCCTTCCTCAAGCTCTAGTTCCTCACTTCGTCCAAGCTCTAGTTCCTCCCCTTCCTCAAGCTCTAGTTCCTCCCTTGCTCAAGCTCTAGTTCTTCCCTTTCCTCCAAGCTCTTCCCTTTCCTCCAAGCTCTAGTTCCTCCCTTCCTCCAAGCTCTAGTTCCTCCCTTCGTCCAAGCTCTAGTTCCTCCCCTTCCTCCAAGCTCTAGTTCCTCCCCTTCCTCAAGCTCTAGTTCCTCCCTTCATCCAAGCTCTAGTTCCTCCCTTCCTCCAAGCTCTAGTTCCTCCCTTCCTCCAAGCTCTAGTTCCTCCCCTTCCTCCAAGCTCTAGTTCCTCCCTTCCTCCAAGCTCTAGTTCCTCCCTTCCTCCAAGCTCTAGTTCCTCCCTTCCTCCAAGCTCTAGTTCATCCCTTCCTCCAAGCTCTAGTTCCTCCCTTCCTCCAAGCTCTAGTTCCTCCCTTCCTCCAAGCTCTAGTTCCTCCCTTCCTCCAAGCTCTAGTTCCTCCCCTTCCTCCAAGCTCTAGTTCCTCCCTTCCTCCAAGCTCTAGTTCCTCCCCTTCCTCCAAGCTCTAGTTCCTCCCTTCCTCCAAGCTCTAGTTCCTCCCCTTCCTCCAAGCTCTAGTTCCTCCCTTCCTCCAAGCTCTAGTTCCTCCCCTTCCTCCAAGCTCTAGTTCCCCCCTTCCTCCAAGCTCTAGTTCCTCCCCTTCCTCCAAGCTCTAGTTCCTCCCCTTCCTCCAAGCTCTAGTTCCTCCCTTCCTCCAAGCTCTAGTTCCTCCCTTCCTCAAGCTCTAGTTCCTCCCCTTCAAGCTCTAGTTCCTCCCCTTCCTCCAAGCTCTAGTTCCTCCCTTCCTCAAGCTCTAGTTCCTCCCCTTCCTCCAAGCTCTAGTTCCTCCCTTCCTCCAAGCTCTAGTTCCTCCCTTCCTCAAGCTCTAGTTCCTCCCCTTCCTCCAAGCTCTAGTTCCTCCCTTCCTCCAAGCTCTAGTTCCTCCCCTTCCTCCAAGCTCTAGTTCCTCCCCTTCCTCCAAGCTCTAGTTCCTCCCTTCCTCCAAGCTCTAGTTCCTCCCTTCCTCCAAGCCGTAGTTCCTCCCCTTCCTCAAGCTCTAGTTCCTCCCCTTCCTCCAAGCTCTAGTTCCTCCCTTCCTCCAAGCTCTAGTTCCTCCCCTTCCTCCAATCTCTAGTTCCTCCCTTCCTCCAAGCTCTAGTTCCTCCCCTTCCTCCAAGCTCTAGTTCCTCCCTTCCTCCAAGCTCTAGTTCCTCCCTTCCTCCAAGCTCTAGTTCCTCCCTTCCTCAAGCTCTAGTTCCTCCCTTCCTCAAGCTCTAGTTCCTCCCTTCCTCAAGCTCTAGTTCAGCCCTTCCTCCAAGCTCTAGTTCCTCCCTTCCTCCAAGCTCTAGTTCCTCCCTTCCTCAAAGCTCTAGTTCCTCCCCTTCCTCAAGCTCTAGTTCCTCCCTTCCTCCAAGCTCTAGTTCCTCCCTTCCTCCAAGCTCTAGTTCCTCCCCTTCCTCCAAGCTCTAGTTCCTCCCTTCCTCCAAGCTCTAGTTCCTCCCTTCCTCCAAGCTCTAGTTCCTCCCTTCCTCCAAGCTCTAGTTCCTCCCTTCCTCCAAGCTCTAGTTCCTCCCTTCCTCCAAGCTCTAGTTCCTCCCCTTCCTCAAGCTCTAGTTCCTCCCTTCCTCCAAGCTCTAGTTCCTCCCTTCCTCCAAGCTCTAGTTCCTCCCTTCCTCCAAGCTCTTGTTCCTCCCCTTCCTCCAAGCTCTAGTTCCTCCCTTCCTCAAGCTCTAGTTCCTCCCTTCCTCCAAGCTCTAGTTCCTCCCTTCCTCCAAGCTCTAGATCCTCCCTTCCTCAAGATCTAGTTCCTCCCCTTCCTCCAAGCTCTAGTTCCTCCCTTCCTCCAAGCTCTAGTTCCTCCCCTTCCTCCAAGCTCTAGTTCCTCCCCTTCCTCCAAGCTCTAGTTCCTCCCCTTCCTCCAAGCTCTAGTTCCTCCCCTTCCTCCAAGTTCTAGTTCCTCCCTTCCTCCAAGCTCTAGTTCCTCCCCTTCCTCCAAGCTCTAGTTCCTCCCCTTCCTCCAAGCTCTAGTTCCTGCCTTCCTCCAAGCTCTAGTTCCTCCCTTCCTCCAAGCTCTAGTTCCTCCCCTTCCTCCAAGCTCTAGTTCCTCCCTTCCTCCAAGCTCTAGTTCCTCCCCTTCCTCAAGCTCTAGTTCCTCCCTTCCTCCAAGCTCTAGTTCCTCCCTTCCTCCAAGCTCTAGTTCCTCCCTTCCTCCAAGCTCTAGTTCCTCCCCTTCCTCCAAGCTCTAGTTCCTCCCTTCCTCAAGCTCCCCTTCCTCCAAGCTCTAGTTCCTCCCTTCCTCCAAGCTCTAGTTCCTCCCCTTCCTCCAAGCTCTAGTTCCTCCCCTTCCTCCAAGCTCTAGTTCCTCCCTTCCTCCAAGCTCTAGTTCCTCCCTTCCTCCAAGCTCTAGTTCCTCCCCTTCCTCCAAGCTCTAGTTCCCCCCTTCCTCCAAGCTCTAGTTCCTCCCTTCCTCCAAGCTCTAGTTCCTCCCCTTCCTCAAGCTCTAGTTCCTCCCTTCCTCAAGCTCTAGTTCCTCCCTTCCTCCAAGATCTAGTTCCTCCCCTTCCTCCAAGCTCTAGTTCCTCCCTTCCTCCAAGCTCTAGTTCCTCACCTTCCTCCAAGCTCTAGTTCCTCCCCTTCCTCCAAGCTCTAGTTCCTCCCTTCCTCAAGCTCTAGTTCCTCCCTTCCTCCAAGCTCTAGTTCCTCCCTTCCTCCAAGCTCTAGATCCTCCCTTCCTCAAGCTCTAGTTCCTCCCCTTCCTCAAGCTCTAGTTCCTCCCCTTCCTCCAAGCTCTAGATCCTCCCTTCCTCCAATCTCTAGTTCCTACCCTTCCTCCAAGCTCTAGTTCCCCCCTTCCTTCAAGCTCTAGTTCCTCCCTTCCTCCAAGCTCTAGTTCCTCCCTTCCTCCAAGCTCTAGTTCCTCCCCTTCCTCCAAGCTCTAGTTCCTCCCTTCCTCCAAGCTCTAGTTCCTCCCCTTCCTCCAAGCTCTAGTTCCTGCCTTCCTCAAGCTCTAGTTCCTCCCCTTCCTCCAAGCTCTAGTTCCTCCCTTCCTCCAAGCTCTAGTTCCTCCCCTTCCTCAAGCTCTAGTTCCTCCCTTCCTCCAAGCTCTAGTTCCTCCCTTCCTCCAAGCTCTAGTTCCTGCCTTCCTCCAAGCTCTAGTTCCTCCCTTCCTCAAGCTCTAGTTCCTCCCTTCCTCCAAGCTCTAGTTCCTCCCTTCCTCCAAGCTCTAGTTCCTCCCCTTCCTCAAGCTCTAGTTCCTCCCTTCCTCCAAGCTCTAGTTCCTCCCTTCCTCCAAGCTCTAGTTCCTCCCCTTCCTCCAAGCTCTAGTTCCTCCCCTTCCTCCAAGCTCTAGTTCCTCCCTTCCTCCAAGCTCTAGTTCCTCCCTTCCTCCAAGCCGTAGTTCCTCCCCTTCCTCAAGCTCTAGTTCCTCCCCTTCCTCCAAGCTCTAGTTCCTCCCTTCCTCCAAGCTCTAGTTCCTCCCTTCCTCCAAGCTCTAGTTCCTCCCTTCCTCCAAGCTCTAGTTCCTCCCTTCCTCAAGCTCTAGTTCCTCCCTTCCTCAAGCTCTAGTTCCTCCCTTCCTCAAGCTCTAGTTCAGCCCTTCCTCCAAGCTCTAGTTCCTCCCTTCCTCCAAGCTCTAGTTCCTCCCTTCCTCAAAGCTCTAGTTCCTCCCCTTCCTCAAGCTCTAGTTCCTCCCTTCCTCCAAGCTCTAGTTCCTCCCTTCCTCCAAGCTCTAGTTCCTCCCCTTCCTCCAAGCTCTAGTTCCTCCCTTCCTCCAAGCTCTAGTTCCTCCCTTCCTCCAAGCTCTAGTTCCTCCCTTCCTCCAAGCTCTAGTTCCTCCCTTCCTCCAAGCTCTAGTTCCTCCCTTCCTCCAAGCTCTAGTTCCTCCCCTTCCTCAAGCTCTAGTTCCTCCCTTCCTCCAAGCTCTAGTTCCTCCCTTCCTCCAAGCTCTAGTTCCTCCCTTCCTCCAAGCTCTTGTTCCTCCCCTTCCTCCAAGCTCTAGTTCCTCCCTTCCTCAAGCTCTAGTTCCTCCCTTCCTCCAAGCTCTAGTTCCTCCCTTCCTCCAAGCTCTAGATCCTCCCTTCCTCAAGATCTAGTTCCTCCCCTTCCTCCAAGCTCTAGTTCCTCCCTTCCTCCAAGCTCTAGTTCCTCCCCTTCCTCCAAGCTCTAGTTCCTCCCCTTCCTCCAAGCTCTAGTTCCTCCCCTTCCTCCAAGCTCTAGTTCCTCCCCTTCCTCCAAGTTCTAGTTCCTCCCTTCCTCCAAGCTCTAGTTCCTCCCCTTCCTCCAAGCTCTAGTTCCTCCCCTTCCTCCAAGCTCTAGTTTCTGCCTTCCTCCAAGCTCTAGTTCCTCCCTTCCTCCAAGCTCTAGTTCCTCCCCTTCCTCCAAGCTCTAGTTCCTCCCTTCCTCCAAGCTCTAGTTCCTCCCCTTCCTCAAGCTCTAGTTCCTCCCTTCCTCCAAGCTCTAGTTCCTCCCTTCCTCCAAGCTCTAGTTCCTCCCTTCCTCCAAGCTCTAGTTCCTCCCCTTCCTCCAAGCTCTAGTTCCTCCCTTCCTCAAGCTCCCCTTCCTCCAAGCTCTAGTTCCTCCCTTCCTCCAAGCTCTAGTTCCTCCCCTTCCTCCAAGCTCTAGTTCCTCCCCTTCCTCCAAGCTCTAGTTCCTCCCTTCCTCCAAGCTCTAGTTCCTCCCTTCCTCCAAGCTCTAGTTCCTCCCTTCCTCCAAGCTCTAGTTCCTCCCTTCCTCCAAGCTCTAGTTCCTCCCTTCCTCCAAGCTCTAGTTCCTCCCTTCCTCCAAGCTCTAGTTCCTCCCCTTCCTCCAAGCTCTAGTTCCTCCCTTCCTCCAAGCTCTAGTTCCTCCCTTCCTCCAAGCTCTAGTTCCTCCCTTCCTCCAAGCTCTAGTTCCTCCCTTCCTCCAAGCTCTAGTTCCTCCCTTCCTCAAGCTCTAGTTCCTCCCTTCCTCCAAGCTCTAGTTCCTCCCTTCCTCCAAGCTCTAGTTCCTCCCCTTCCTCCAAGCTCTAGTTCCTCCCTTCCTCCAAGCTCTAGTTCCTCCCTCTCCAAGCTCTAGTTCCTCCCTTCCTCCAAGCTCTAGTTCCTCCCTTCTTCCAAGCTCTAGTTCCTCCCTTCCTCCAAGCTCTAGTTCCTCCCCTTCCTCAAGCTCTAGTTCCTCCCTTCTTCCAAGCTCTAGTTCCTCCCTTCCTCGAAGCTCTAGTTCCTCCCTTCCTCCAAGCTCTAGTTCCTCCCCTTCCTCCAAGCTCTAGTTCTTCCCTTCCTCCAAGCTCTAGTTCCTCCCCTTCCTCAAGCTCTAGTTCCTCACTTCGTCCAAGCTCTAGTTCCTCCCTTCCTCAAGCTCTAGTTCCTCCCCTTCCTCCAAGCTCTAGTTCCTCCCTTCCTCCAAGCTATAGTTCCTCCCCTTCCTCAAGCTCTAGTTCCTCCCTTCCTCAAGCTCTAGTTCTCCCCTTCCTCCAAGCTCTAGTTCCTCCCTTCCTCCAAGCTCTAGTTCCTCCCTTCCTCAAGCTCTAGTTCCTCCCCTTCCTCCAAGCTCTATTTCCTCCCCTTCCTCCAAGCTCTAGTTCCTCCCTTCCTCCAAGCTCTAGTTCCTCCCCTTCCTCCAAGCTCTAGTTCCTCCCTTCCTCCAAGCTCTAGTTCCTCCCTTCCTCAAGCTCTAGTTCCTCCCTTCCTCCAAGCTCTAGTTCCTCCCTTCCTCCGAGCTCTAGTTCCTGCCTTCCTCCAAGCTCTAGTTCATCCCCTTCCTCCAAGCTCTAGTTCCTCCCCTTCCTCCAAGCTCTAGTTCCTCCCTTCCTCAAGCTCTAGTTCCCCCCTTCCTCCAAGCTCTAGTTCCTCCCTTCCTCCAAGCTCTAGTTCCTCCCTTCCTCCAAGCTCTAGTTCCTCCCTTCCTCCAAGCTCTAGTTCCTCCCTGCCTCCAAGCTCTAGTTCCTCCGTTCCTCCAAGCTCTAGTTCCTCCCTTCCTCCAAGCTCTAGTTCCTCCCCTTCCTCCAAGCTCTAGTTCCTCCCCTTCCTCAAGCTCTAGTTCCTCCCTTCCTCCAAGCTCTAGTTCCTCCCTTCCTCAAGCTCTAGTTCCTCCCCTTCCTCCAAGCTCTAGTTCCTCCCCTTCCTCCAAGCTCTAGTTCCTCCCCTTCCTCTAAGCTCTAGTTCCTCCCTTCCTCCAAGCTCTAGTTCCCCCCCTTCCTCTAAGCTCTAGTTCCTCCCTTCCTCCAAGCTCTGGTTCCTCCCCTTCCTCCAAGCTCTAGTTCCTCCCTTCCTCCAAGCTCTAGTTCCTCCCTTCCTCCAAGCTCTAGTTCCTCCCGTTCCTCCAAGCTCTAGTTCCTCCCCTTCCTCCAAGCTCTAGTTCCTCCCCTTCCTCCAAGCTCTAGTTCCTCCGTTCCTCCAAGCTCTAGTTCCTCCCTTTCCTCCAAGCTCTAGTTCCTCCCTTCCTCCAAGCTCTAGTTCCTCCCTTCCTCCAAGCTCTAGTTCCTCCCTTCCTCCAAGCTCTAGTTCCTCCCTTCCTCCAAGCTCTAGTTCCTCCCCTTCCTCCAAGCTCTAGTTCCTCCCCTTCCTCCAAGCTCTAGTTCCTCCCCTTCCTCCAAGCTCTAGTTCCTCCCTTCCTCCAAGCTCTAGTTCCTCCCTTCCTCCAACCCCCCAATTCCTCCCTTCCTCCAAGCTCTAGTTCCTCCCTTCCTCAAGCTCTAGTTCCTGCCTTCCTCCAAGCTCGTAGTTCCTGCCTTCCTCCAAGCTCTAGTTCCCCCCTTCCTCCAAGCTCTAGTTCCACCCTTCCTCAAGCTCTAGTTCCTCCCTTCCTCCAAGCTCTAGTTCCTCCCCTTCCTCAAGCTCTAGTTCCTCCCTTCCTCCAAGCTCTAGTTCCTCCCTTCCTCCAAGCTCTAGTTCCTCCCCTTCCTCCAAGCTCTAGTTCCTCCCCTTCCTCAAGCTCTAGTTCCTCCCTTCCTCCAAGCTCTAGTTCCTCCCTTCCTCCAAGCTCTAGTTCCTCCCTTCCTCTAAGCTCTAGTTCCTCCCTTCCTCCAAGCTCTAGTTCCTCCCCTTCCTCCAAGCTCTAGTTCCTCCCTTCCTCCAAGCTCTAGTTCCTCCCTTCCTCCAAGCTCTAGTTCCTCCCCTTCCTCCAAGCTCTAGTTCCTCCCTTCCTCCAAGCTCTAGTTCCTCCCTTCCTCCAAGCTCTAGTTCCTCCCTTCCTCCAAGCTCTAGTTCCTGCCTTCCTAGTTCCTCCCTTCCTCCAAGCTCTAGTTCCTCCCTTCCTCCAAGCTCTAGTTCCTCCCTTCCTCCAAGCTCTAGTTCCTCCCTTCCTCCAAGCTCTAGTTCCTCCCTTCCTCCAAGCTCTAGTTCCTCCCTTCCTCCAAGCTCTAGTTCCTCCCCTTCCTCCAAGCTCTAGTTCCTCCCTTCCTCCAAGCTCTAGTTCCTCCCCTTCCTCCAAGCTCTAGTTCCTCCCCTTCCTCCAAGCTCTAGTTCCTCCCTTCCTCCAAGCTCTAGTTCCTCCCCTTCCTCCAAGCTATAGTTCCTCCCTTCCTCCAAGCTCTAGTTCCTCCCCTTCCTCCAAGCTCTAGTTCCTCCATTTCCCAACAACCTTACAGCTAACACCGACTTCCTTTTCAACCCTGTGGACTCATCGGAGTAGGAGTCGGTCAGAGTATGCTGCCAACCATGCCCACTACAAACGGCACAAAACATGTGACTAACCCTGTCTGTTGCGTACACGTTCAGAAACCCCCTAAGATTAGAATTAAAGTTGGGACATTTCACCGAGTCAATAAACTGGAGCTAGGCGGCAATAATGTCAGGATGATTGTCCTTCCCAGTATGTACACATTCTAAACCAGGGATCGGCTGAGCTTTTTGAGTTCTGACAGAATCATACCTCAATTTCCGATGACTAGGTGCCTGAGGAGACTCAGCAATAGGCACAGACTCACCAGTAGTCTGCTCACTAGAGCCACCTGCACGGTTGATGCCGAATTCTAAAAGCTGAGCTTAGCAAGGAACTCTGCATATTTGTAAACATGGTGTAGAATAGCATCTATGCTTTGGTTAGTTCTGGAGTGCTCCTGTGCAACTCTTGCCAAGTCCTTGAAGGAGGCTGCAGCTGATCCTTGGCTGACTCATGAAGGAGGCTGCACTGATCCCTGGCTGACTCATGAAAGAGGCTGTAGCTGATCCCTGGCTGACTCATGAAGGAGGCTGTAGCTGATCCCTGGCTGACTCATGAAGGAGGCTGTAGCTGATCCCTGGCTGACTCATACTGTAGGAAGCCGTAGCATATCCCTGGCTGACTCATGAAGAAGGCTGTAGCTGATCCCTGGCTGACTCATGAAGGAGGCTGTAGCTGATCCCTGGCTGACTCATAGGAGGCCGTAGCATATCCCTGGCTGACTCATGAAGGAGGCTGTAGCTGATACCTGGCTGACTCATGAGGCTTAGCTGATCCCTGGCTGACTCATGAAGGAGGCTGTAAAACTGATCCCTGGCTGACTCATGAAGGAGGCTGTATAGCTGATCCCTGGCTGACTCATGAAAGAGGCTTAGCTGATCCCTGGCTGACTCATGAAGGAGGCTGTAACTGATCCCTGGCTGACTCGTGAAGGAGGCTGTAACTGATCCCTGGCTGACTCATGAGGCTTAGCTGATCCCTGGCTGACTCATGAAGGAGGATCCCTGGCTGACTTATGAAGGAGGCTGTAGCTGATCCCTGGCTGACTCATGAAAGAGGCTTAGCTGATCCCTGTCTGACTCATGAAGGAGGCTGTAACTGATCCCTGGCTGACTCATGAAGGAGGCTATAGCTGATCCCTGGCTGACTCATGAAGGAGGCTGTAACTGATCCCAGGCTGACTCATGGAAGAGGCTGTAACTGATCCCTAGCTGACTCATGAAGGAGGATCCCTCGCTGAATCTAACAACAAAACAACAACAAGGTATGGCATGTGCAGACTTGTGCAGTGCACAACAACAGTAAATATGTTATAAATAGTGTTTAATAGAAGTGGTTCATCTCTGTTCGTTGGTTTGCTTGTGGAGTTCTCCCCTGCCAGAATGTTGAAGGATTCTTATAAGTCAACAACAACAAATGAACAATATTAAAACAAACAACTATATTGGATTAGCAAGAAAGGTAACAAAACTATATCCATTGTAGACCACAACCTAGATGACCCTTTACCACTTTAAGTCCACACAAGACCAGCTATATGGTAAAGGGTTATCTAACTGTTTGTGGTCTCCATGGATACAGTCTTGTTACCTTTATCTGTCAACCTAATTCAATCACAAAAACATTTATGCCATTATGATGCTGATGCTGCTTAATGTGTCTGGTTACTTTCTCACTATCGTACTGGACTGTATATGGTTTGGAATGGACTTAAGAGCTAGTCCAAGTTCCATTCCACAGGTAATTTTGTGTTACTTGGCCTGATACCAATAACTCAGATTCTGTTATTTTGTAGAACTGCCACTTTCCTCAGATCCTTTCACGTGTGGGTGAGTCAAACTCCTCCTCCTTTTAGGCACAGAGAAAATTTAAAGAATTCACGGTGGGAATGAAATTGGAGGCCAAGAACTGCCAGAGCCCGACCTTGACGTGCGTAGCCACCATCACCGACATACTGGAGAACCTGAAGCTTCTCATCCACTTAGACGGTTGGTCAAGCAAGTCCGACTACTGGTGTGACCCAAGAGGCACTGACATCCACCCGGCAGGCTGGTGCGAAAACAATGGCCACGAGCTGCAGCAACCAAAGGGTGAGGACAGATGCTGAAATGCACCACTTCCTGCACGCACAGTGCTGAGCTATCACAAAGGTGGGGCCTTTTCGTTATAGAGGGAATGAATGGCATGAAGTTGTGAAGGGCTGAGTTATCCCCTTATCTCCTTATCTTGCACTTGTCTCCCCTTATCTCTCCTTATCTTATCTCTCCTACTGTATCTCCTCTTATCTCTCCTATCTCTTCTTATCTCTACTTATCCTCTTATCTCCCCTTATCTCTCCTTATCTCCCCTTATCTCCTCATATCTCTCATTACCTTTTCTTAATTTCTTCGCTTCAGTCTTGTGTAGCTACAAACAGAACGAGTGTCTTTATGGCATTTCACTGCCAACATAATAGATGAAAAAATCCACTCAGTCCAACAGGCAAGATCTATACAGCTAATTATAGGCAATTAAGACTTCCCTACTTAGATTCGCAGTCATGCCAAACCTGCACAAACCAAATAGTTATGGTGGACGCGATTACGAACACCACAAGGCAGTTTTTTTGTGATGCTCGTACGAAGGTTACCAAGGTTACCAAGGTGTAGCCATCATCAGGGTTTCTCCGAGAGAAGGGATGGTGCTAAGATTACACTTACTTAACACTTGTATTGTCTAAGAATCCACAATATGCTAATGATAAGCTTTTCGAAATCAGCATTGCAGCGTATTAGTTGGCAAGGGTGGGTAATTAATTACGCTTTAGATTCCAGTGCTGCGCGTGAGGGGAGGTACCACGTACCCCTCCCACCTTCCCATGCTGCTAGTGGCCTATTCGCTGGGCCCACTTCCCCCCCCCCCCCCCCCCCCTCAAATATGATAGCATGTGTTGTAACAATTCATTTCCCCCATGCTCATATATTCACTACAAGTGTGCATAAAGGTGCAGTACTTATTCTTGTTGATTACAGGACATGATGGAGTCTTTGAGTGGAAAGCGTATTTGAGGAAAACAGATTCAGTGGCTGCTCCCATTTCTCTCTTCACTAAGGTGCAGAGTTCGAAGCAGTCGGTCTAACATACATTTTAACCAGCTGTGGTGTGCTTTATTGCAATAGGAGCAGACATATATTTAGCTATGGTGATGGTGATGGTGACGATGATGATGACAATACTGTCTTAACTCTTCTCCCGGTGTAAGCGCCATATGGCGTAATTGCCTTTGAAAAATCATAAAAAATCAATCTTTGGGTTATTTTGCAAAACAAAAATATCATAAAATAGCGCTATTCTAACTGCAGCTACAATCAAAATTATACGGCAATAGCCATGGTAACTAGGGAAATCCCGCCGTAAAGTTCAAGGGGTCAATTCTGCCCTAGAATTGAAAATGGTCGAAAGGCTATCTTTTGATGAGGTGCTCACAGCGGTTCTGGACGACGACTTCGACGACTTCGGGTTGTCTGGCGATGAATCTGAGGAAGGGGAGAGTGAAGCAATCTATGCCTACCGTGGACAGCCTAGTTTGGATCGTGACCAAGTAGAGCTACTCGGCAGAGACTTTTCCAATCGAAACAATGGTAGTATGGACGAAGCTATGGCTGTTGGAGGTGAAGGCATTGATCCTGGCAGCCCTCCTGGTAAGTCAATGTGCTTTGCTAGCTATATATAAAGCCTGATAGTCTGAGGAGCTGGCTAAATCATGGTGTTAGCTACACCTATGTAATAGCCTACTTTCCTTTATAGTTCTAGCTGTACTTGATTCCTTGACTTGTCTAATAAGTTGACGAATAACAACTCTATCATGTTCAGGTTTGATGGAGCAAGTGATGGACCACGACGGAGATAATACCATGGCACTGTTTAGTATGTATGGCCAGAGTAACAAGGGGTAATTTTCTGACTCCTGGGAATCGCCATGAGTCGAGGGTGAAATGTATGTGTTGTGATGTCCATCTTTGCATATTGAAGGACCGTAATTGTTACTTCAAATATCATAACCTTGTGCAATACTGGCTGTAACTCCTCATTATAATTTTTTTGTAACCTATCACCAAATTGTACGCTTTGTCTAGTTTATATCACTTGTATATCAGACTATGAGTATGTAATTACAGAGTATTGTATTGTATAATTTCTCTTTGACTCTGTGTACATTGTATCAATATTATTGGTTATGGGAATTGTATCAATATTATCGGTTATGGAAATTCTATACAGTAGAAATTATGTCCTCTCTGTTAGTCAGGCAAACATCTGTCATGCCACAGCATATCTCAGTTGTTCCTAAAGTTGGCTGAAAATAGAAGGATATTTATAATCTACTAATCTACAATACAATAATACACAAATGATTTTTTTAATTTTTTATATTATTAAACAACATTATAATGATATTCATACATGTGTGGTTTCGTTACCTAGCAACATGAATTGACCACAATGTCCAACATAAGAGCTATCTTGTGGTATATGGTTGCTAGGGACTTTTGTTAACCTCTGATTTAATATCTACTTAATGGTCAATTTATGGTCAATTTTTTATTTTTTTCCAAATAAACTCACCGGGAGAAGAGTTAACTAACTGTAGTGTACTTTATTACAATAGGAACAGATGATGGTGACAATGCTAGTATCTTTTAAACCACCTGTAGTGTACTTTATTGCAATAGGAACAGACTGACTATGATGATGGTGACGATGATGATGACAATACTGTCTTAACCACCTGTAGTGTATTTATTGCAATAGGAACAGACTGACGATGATGATGGTGACGATGATGATGACAATACTGTCTTAACCACCTGTAGTGTACTTTATTGCAATAGGAACAGACTGACTATGATGATGGTGACGATGATGATGACAATACTGTCTTAACCACCTGTAGTGTACTTTATTGCAATAGGAACAGACTGACTATGATGATGGTGACGATGATGATGACAATACTGTCTTAACCACCTGTAGTGTATTTATTGCAATAGGAACAGACTGACTATGATGATGGTGACGATGATGATGACAATACTGTCTTAACCACCTGTAGTGTACTTTATTGCAATAGGAACAGACTGACTATGATGATGGTGACGATGATGATGACAATACTGTCTTAACCACCTGTAGTGTACTTTATTGCAATAGGAACAGACTGACTATGATGATGGTGACGATGATAATGACAATACTGTCTTAACCACCTGTAGTGTATTTTATTGCAATAGGAACAGACTGACTATGATGATGGTGACGATGATGATGACAATACTGTCTTAACCACCTGTAGTGTACTTTATTGCAATAGGAACAGACTGACTATGATGATGGTGACGATGATGATGACAATACTGTCTTAACCACCTGTAGTGTACTTTATTGCAATAGGAACAGACTGACTATGATGATGGTGACGATGATGATGACAATACTGTCTTAACCACCTGTAGTGTACTTTATTGCAATAGGAACAGACTGACTATGATGATGGTGACGATGATGATGACAATACTGTCTTAACCACCTGTAGTGTACTTTATTGCAATAGGAACAGACTGACTATGATGATGGTGACAATGATGATGACAATACTGTCTTAACCACCTGTAGTGTACTTTATTGCAATAGGAACAGACTGACTATGATGATGGTGACGATGATGATGACAATACTGTCTTAACCACCTGTAGTGTACTTTATTGCAATAGGAACAGACTGACTATGATGATGGTGACGATGATGATGACAATACTGTCTTAACCACCTGTAGTGTACTTTATTGCAATAGGAACAGACTGACTATGATGATGGTGACGATGATGATGACAATACTGTCTTAACCACCTGTAGTGTACTTTATTGCAATAGGAACAGACTGACTATGATGATGGTGACGATGATGATGACAATACTGTCTTAACCACCTGTAGTGTACTTTATTGCATAGGAACAGACTGACTATGATGATGGTGATGATGATGATGACAATACTGTCTTAACCACCTGTAGTTGTACTTTATTGCAATAGGAACAGACTGACTATGATGATGGTGACGATGATGATGACAATGCTAGTATCTTAACCAGATGTTGTGTGCTTTATTGCAATAGGAGCAGACTGATATATTTACCTATGGTGATGACGACGATGATATGTTCTGACAACCTGGCGATGATGATAACAACTATGATGATGATGATGTAATGGTGACTGTGATGGTGCATACTAATTGGGATGGAACTGGCAGCCCCAGCAGGAACAAACTTTTCTCCGTTGTCATGTTTCTATAGCGACCGATATTAGCATCATCAGTGCACAGCCATTGATACAACTTATAGAAGTAGCTAGAGCTCCAATATATTATGTCAACCCTAGCAGATGTGATCACCGATCAGTACCATCAATTAAATTCATGAGCTACCATAATTAAATTTGTGAGTACCTAATTAAGTTCATGAGGGTGGAGTTTCCTGTTTTGTTGTTTTTGTTTCCTGTTTTGTTCTTGTTTCCTGTTTTGTTGTTCTTGTGTCCTGTTTTATTGTTCGTTTCCTGTTTTGTTCTTGTTTCCTGTTTTGTTATTCTTGTTTACTGTTTTGTTTTTGTTTCCTGTTTTGTTCTTGTTTCCTGTTTTGTTCTTGTTTCCTGTTTTGTTCTTGTTTCCTGTTTTGTTGTTCTTGTGTCCTGTTTTATTGTTCTTGTTTCCTGTTTTGTTCTTGTTTCCTGTTTTGTTATTCTTGTTTTCTGTTTTGTAATTCTTGTTTCCTGTTTTGTTGTTCTTGTTTCCTGTTTTGTTCTTGTTTCCTGTTTTGTTATTCTTGTTACCTGTTTTGTTCTTGTTTCCTGTTTTATTGTTCTTGTTTCCTGTTTTGTTCTTGTTTCCTGTTTTGTTATTCTTGTTTACTGTTTTGTTTTTGTTTCCTGTTTTGTTGTTCTTGTTTCCTGTTGTTATTCTTGTTTCCTATTTTGTTCTTGTTTCCTATTGTTCTTGTTTCCTGTTTTTCGCTTCCTCTTCTGCAAGCATATCTGTAGTTGCTGTTTTATTGTGAGTTTCCACTTTAATTTTCCAGTGGCTTCACAGATAATTATTTTGATTGCAGTGAGTAGTTGACAACGACGACATGTTTCCTCGACATCAAATGTGGTTTCTTCTTCATAAGCATGTCAGCACTGCAAGCATATTTATTAAGGCAGGCTGTCACTCAATATTTGTCTTCTTTTGCTTTCTCTATAAATGATATCGTATATACCCCAAACAGGAAGAAAATTGTAGGGCAAAAATAAGCTTTGGGATTTATGTATTATTTAATCCCTACTTTCTACATGTCCTCCTTTTTCATCATCGAGTTCGCATTTGTGGCAAACTCAAAAACATTTGATTGGCTATGCAAAAGAATCTGGACCATGGCTCCACCCCCTATCAATTTCCAACTTGTGTTTGAAGATGGATGACACGATCAGAATTGCTTTGTGTCTTCGTTTAGGGTGTCCCTTTACCATCCTCATCAATATCAGCACTGTGATGAGGCCCTGGTGGCATGAGAACGACTGAGCCGTGTTAAGGTAAGTCGCATCCCAGATCAGAGGCTTGCCACATTTCCATGGGTGGTGACCCCGTCCGGACACTTGCCATCTGTCACAATGGCTCAAGCCTGGAGAGAACTTAGGGGGGATGACATAGCCTTATGTAAGTACATTATTAACTGAGGAATGGCGGTAGAAGAATGAGGGTCATCACTTTTGATTGGTAAGGTACAACCTTACATAGAGGCCCTAAGTGTGGCCTGGACACGAGAACCATTATTAACTAGAGCATGGGCATGGCAAGGTGAGTGCTAATATAAGGAAAAAATGTTGGAGCCAAGCACAGCTGTGTTGCCATGCTGGATGACAACCAATTCGTTGCAACAGGAAATGGTAGGTATGAGGATCACCAGGTGAGGTGGACGGACACCTAAGTCTTGGCGATAAGCTTTGGGCCCAAATATCTCTTGGTCTCGCTGCCAATGGCACATAACAGTATAGTCTCATACTTTACCTTTTTATATATTCAGTCCTGTCTGCAATACAACTGGGTCCTCCGAGGTCGTGAAGCAAAGGCGTCTACTCTAGTATCATTCCACGCAAGAATACGGCTGGGAGCTAGGGAGTCTCCCTCGGAACACTTACCATCCATCTGAGTGCCAGATGCCTGAGGGTTGTAGTTGCAAGGGATCTGATTGGATGAAAATTACGTCCTATTTTGCATGCCTTGACTGGTGGTCATGATCTTTGTGCAACGAGACCAAGAGTCCCCAAGCTGGTCCACCTGAGATCCTCATTGACAGTTTTGAGGGGTGGCAAGGGAGTACTCCTAACTGCAAACTGTAACCGAAACTTCTTTCTGGCCAAGACGCGCTTTGCTCTTGCCAAATCCAAGTTCCCGGTCCGACGCCTGAACCTCTTCTAACCTCCCTGGCTAGAACCTCTCTTCAGACCAAACAACAAACACAGCACCCTTTGCCGTGTCGCTGATTAGCAAGAGTCTAGTGCTAATATATCCCAAGGACAACGAATCGATGACAATATCAAGTGCTCTTACTCAATAACAATTCGTACTCAATAAAGACAACTCTCACTTTTTAACGCCCTCTCTCAATAGTATACAAAGTTCAGTCCTTTTATAATTACGAGCTACTTGTTCAGTTTGACGTCACTTGTCTCCAAGGTGACTTCGTGGCAACCTATCAGGAGCTCACTCCCGAATCCACGCAAGAGTTTTGTCATCTGTGTTCTCGGGATCGTTGATATCTTCCCACGTTCTCTGCATTCGTGTGGTTTGCCACGTTCTCCCCATTCGTCTTGTGGTTTGCAGGAGCCAGGAAACTACTTGTCAGAGGTTTCACTGACACAAACCAAATGACAAACCAATTGAGTACTAAAAATATAGAAGGTAAATGAAGACATAGGGAGGGATGAATCCGAGTACTTCTAGCTGCAACCTGGATCTGAACCGGCAAGTAGGATCGGTAGCAGAATTCAGGTAAGAATTGAAAGTAGTCTTCACATGCAGAGCATACCAGAACATTTGTTTGGGAGACTCAGAATCAGATGGTGGTGGACTGCTGTGACCTTCACCAGGACCCTTGTTTGGGAGACTCGGAATCAGATGGTGGTGGACTGCTGTGACCTCCTCCACCAGGACCTTTGTTTGGGGGACTCAGAATCAGATGGTGGTGGACTGCTGTGACTTTCTCCACCAGGACCTTCATTTGGGAGAATCAGATGGTAATACTGCTGTGACCTCCTCCACCAGGACTTTGTTTGGGAGACAGATGGTTGTTGTGAATTTTTTTTTGCTTAGCTTAGTGAAGCCAATGACATAAGGCTGAAAGCTGAAAAAATCAGATATGCTGCCATGGCATTGTGCACACATACCCTTACAAATATTGCATCATCTACTTTGGTTCACACTTGGACGGAGAATGCCTCCAACATCCTCCATCACAAGTGACATGCACCAAAACAAGGATTGGCACTTGCCAGGGATGCAATTGAGAAGTGCCCAGTGTATCAAATGCTGTAGGAGCACTTCGTCCTTCTTTGGACATTTGGGATAGGGCTGGCAACACTGACTGGATCGAAATCATTGCTGACCATCCTAAACTATCTTGGCCATTGCATCACCCATGATGAAGTAAATTGGCTTGAGACTGCTACGCATGCTCTGATGGTGATGGTTAATGTTTTCTTTCAGCATTACCTTGGGACAAGTGCTGTGTGGAGACACCAGATGGCGTGAATACGGCATTCAACTGTGTGGATAGTGTTACCAAAATCAGTTTCCATCAATACCGGGTAGCTACTCCACTTTCTAACACAGTAGGGACACTGGCTGGCCAGAAGAGGTGATGCGATGGGAACATGAGGGTGATTCCTTCCTTCCGAACATCTTTCAAACAGGCCTAATTCAAGCTGACTCTGACTAGTAGGGTGGTGGAAGAACAAAGGATCCATCAAAAGGGCCTGGACTTCATTTGGCTTCTCCAGTCCTTCACATAGGCCACCCTTCAATTGCTCCATCATTTCCTGACTGGTATGGGTTGACTCCTCCTAACTCCATCCCTTAATGTAGAATGGTGGGTACAGGAAACAGTAGTGCACTGAACAGATTGCAGAAGAGACAAACAGAGGTATGCCATCATCTGTATGACCTTGCTTTTACAAACTCCCACTTTTGATGGACTCATCACACTGCCTGAAAACTTTCACCTTGACCTGGCCTATTTTGGAATTTGAAACAGAGGGAACCTTCTTGGATGATTTGGATACCTCCTTACTGACAGATGTCATGGCTCAGTGGTCACTTGCTGGTTTCAATAAGGGAAAGTTCTACAGATGTACAAAAATCCATCAAATTCTTGATGTGAGGAATGAAGCTGTTTCTCCAAGTATCTGAGATTGATAAAAGATGAGGAAGGCCAAAGGAATGAGGTCTGACTCCAATAGTACTGTTGAGCACTGCCAGCTATCATGTTACAGAGGTGTCTCTTTCTCTTTTCCAGTAATGGGACACTCCCGTAAGAGAGATGAGACAGCTCTCACAAAAACACTTGAAAACACTTGAAAACAGACAGGAGGCAGTTCTCACGGGCTCAAGCCTTCCCCAAATCAAAATGACTGTGATAGATTTCGTCCATGAGAATCATGCTGAAGTACAGCAAGTCTACATAATTATGCAACCATGGCTAGGGGTCTTCTGGTGGAGGTTTGTTTATGTCACAGAGAACAAGTCCCTCTAGTACTCTACAAGTACCAGTCACCACCCATCAAAGATGCTGAGTATAAGCTGCACTGTTCAGGTAGGTACTTCCCCAAGTATTCATCATTACTGGGTCAGGGCCATCGACAGAGTGGTGCTGAGCTCAAAGATGGATCATTCAAAGAAGAGTTTGCTTGCTTCCTCATGGAAGATTCCAATATAGGCCAATTCTTGGAAGCAGGATGTATTATGATGATGGATCTCGCAACTACCAGAAGTACATTGATATTGAACTATATAGCTACCATTCTTGAGGAGAAATGACCAGGCACTGAAGCACTAATAGCTAATTATGGTTTGTAACTTCAATGCTTCTTCTGAAAATAACGAAGTAAGGCCCTTCCAGCGGCTGGAAGTAGAATCAGTTTATATTTCACGATAAATCTCTCACTACTGAGGAAGTGGATATTCCTAGTCTCGCTTCATTTGTTTGCTCACTGTATGGATTCCAAATACCCAACATCTTGGATAGAAAGACTCTGTGCACATCAGTGGTGGGACTGGGAAGAACCCCTGGCCAGATTAAAGCAAATTAAACTGAACCTTTCTCACCATGCAAAACACTTTGAGTGATTGTGGCAAGTGGACTATCCAACTGGTGTAGCAAATCTCATGTACTATGTAGGAAGTGACTCAAAACTGCTGATTGGTCCAGGAAGTTCAGTCTCCGAGTCCCTTACACTGCCAATAGATGATGGAGACAGAATGGGAACTAGTCCCCAGATGATGTATAGAGTGAGGGGCGGTGATGAGAATGATGAAGAACACTGCAGAACCATAGTATTAGAATAGTGGCATTTTCTGTGAACGAATTAGTGATCTATACTTTTAAGATTGACTTGGAGCATTTAGCATGGTGGTTTTGGTGGCTGGTTTCTCATATCCATATCGATTGACTTGATATTAAGATGTCACACTAAGAACTGGAATCACTGACTGCGGGAAAAAACAAGGGTATAGACATCTTATTTGTGATGCTACCACGTTGTTATGAAGATATTGACGAAAGTAAGATGTTCAATAACGGCATCACTAATGAAGTGATTTGGGGACAAAGTCACAACCTTGCCCAGCAACAATGCATTTTTAAGTTGGGAGAGGACTCCTTCTACATAACTATGTGGCACTTTATAAACCTGGGCTCCTGTCTATTTATGCAGGAATTCTCAAGTACTAAAGGGGAGAACATGCAGAAGCTGACAAGAACTTGTAAAACTGATAATTTGCACTTTTGACATTGTTCAGTGTGTTCAAGTATGGTTTCCATCATTAGCATATCCCATCAGTTATCTTTCCTATATATGTCGTCAGTTATCTCTGTCTATAGAGAGCAACAGTGTGCTTACGTAAACCTAGATTCATGTCAGAATTAAACTCCAGGATTGTTTCATGTCGGTTATCCATGCAGCCCATTCTCGCTTGGCAATCAGTTTTCTTTCCTAGATCTTGGAACCAGCTGCCATTTTCTTGATCTTTCTATTCACTAACATGTCATCCTTTGATGCTGAAGTTGCAGCATTTGGAGAGTATTTGGGAATGTATGACATTCCCATTTATACAAGTTTGCTTTTTAGCCAATGCCATATTTACAAGAATGAACAGTGAATATATATACATAACGTAATATATAGATGTACAGGCCATAAATGGTAACATCACAAGATTCACATTCAACCTCCCAATGAGGGCTTGCTTAGTGAGTCAATTATTACATATAAAAATGGATATTTGTCATTCTCTTTTCTGCACATCCTCTTGGTAAAGTATGACTCCCAAGCAAATGTTAGGTGATAACCACGACATTTTTATAGCACTTGAAAAAATGTTTACGAAGTACAATAATGATTATACACATTACACACACACACATACATTATTGTCATGCTAGCTAAAATATTGAAATCACATGCACATCACATGATAGTTAATACTGCAGGTAACATTATCTAGGATTGCCAAGCAGAACTTTTCCCAAACAAAATTGGGAGAAGAATTTTTCTCTTCTGTTTCAGATTTCCCTATAACGTAACACAATTGTTAGTCATATTAATATTCATCACTTGAAAAATAAATACATCAATAATTATGTTATAAATAATTCAAACGGGTGAGGGGAGAGGGGGGGGGGGCAGAGCTATATGTACCAAGTGTACCATACAATGAAGAATGGAATTCCAAATCTGGAGACATTTTCAATTGCACCACACATATTTAATTATGTAGCCATCTCCCACACTGTCTACAAAAATATCAAGATAATGCCTTACGTATTCCATGGATCCGTCAACCTTGGCCTGCCCTTTGAATTCGAAAGATACTTTCCTCGTGAAGGGTTCGACCTCACTTGGCACTTCACTCCAGAGCAGCTCAAACAACTTGCGGCGTTCCTCGTGCCAAGTCTCACTTCTCTGCTGCAGCATGACTGTGCACTGATTTTGCTGACGCTGGATCCAATCCTTCCATTGATCTACATCTTTGCGAGGAAACTTCTTGTTGGGTGTTGGTATCTTTTCTGCTCTGCTCTTATGCTTTACTTTTTCTTGTGGTTTCTTGAGCTGCTGTTCTTTTGCAGAGGAGCTTAGTTCACCTGTTTGGATGTTGAATTTTACTAATAGTACATCTAGCACACATGCATTATGATCTCCAAAAGTAGGATTAGGATTACTGTGTAGAGTTAAAATGTTAAAATGGCTAGGATTAGAACTGGTACTAGCCCAGGACTAAAATTAGTACAAGAATACTGGCTAGGACTAGAACTTGTGCTAGGCTCGGGTCGACTACTATTATATAGAAATTATGCTAGAACTAGACTATAGCTAGAACTCTGAGCACTTCAGTAGAGCTAGGTCTTGGACTATAGAACCAGCTATATAGAAGTCTGGTCATGTCCTTACCTGATGAGGTAGGAGAGAGGTGGGGTGGGGGTTGGGGGGGGATTTTTCCACTCAACATCATGTGCATGCATGTGCACATATGAATGATACGACATCAATGGGGACCTAGTGAGCTAACCAAGTTTTCTGTCAGTGTTGTCTCTGAGAGCTGGGGTTCTGTTACTGAGAGCTGTAACAAAATGGAGCTAAGACTTGCTGGGAAGAAAAAGATGACTTCCATAGCATCCAGGCGCCTGCTGGTGATTTGCTTGTGAAACTAGAAATAACTAAAAGTTAAAAAGAAAAGGGTGTGGTCCTCAAGGGTGCCCTAAGTTACAAAAAAGCGCCCCTTCTCAACCCTGTCTATAGACCTGGAACCTGCTGTAATGAGAGGAACTACATATGTATATATAGGGTGGGACTAGAACTAGTGTTTGAACTACAGGTTGGGGATGAGTCCATATAGGGTTAGACTTGGAACTAATTCTGGAATGTGGATGATAATCTGGCTTGCAGGACTACACACAGTCTGGCTAGCTATTGCACATCATTACTCGGCACATGTGTGGAGCACATAATGAGCATGTTGTGGTTGTGGTATCAGGGAGTGCTGACACTATTTCAAAATGACAAATACTGAAGAGCGCAAAATAACAAAGCTTATATATATCTCAGTTTCTTGGCACCCTAAACAATGGCAATTTTAGCTCCCAAGAACTGTGTGACTTGAATCCTTCACAAGGCAGTAAAACTGACAAACCAAAAGACAGTTTAAGCACCATGAAATACACCTTCAATGATCTATGCATCCAACATTTAATTTCTCCAATCCCACCCATAACTTGACAACTACAGGTCAATTTTATTAACAAAAAGCTCCAAATGTTCCAATCACAGACCAAGACTAATTTAACAGAAAAATTTGGCAAATGGTCGTTCACTCACACATGTTCACTTGCTGCCTCACTTTTTCATTCAAAGCAAAGTGAACATTCATTTGGAGCTTACTCAAGTAACAATAGTTAACTCTTTCACCGGTGACTTTCTAGAAGCTTATGACTGAACACACACACACACACATATACACACATAATCTCCAGTTACTCATCAAATATCACTTCTGCTAAATTCCAGGTATAGGTTCTATTTTATTCACTGCTATATAGATAGTTTAATCTTACCATGAAGAGTATCTTCAATCTCTCCTTTCTTCTCTATCTTAGTGCTGAAGCTGCAATGTCGAGAGAATCGTCACTCACACTGATTCTGTTTCTCTGGCTCAACTTCAGCATAGTTCAAACCAGGCTACCACAAACAAGCAGAGACTTATTCTCCTTTTTCATCACTCAGTTCGCCATCTGATAACAATCACCAAAAAGTACTGCCAATGCTTCACTAGCGGTATACCTAGATGCCATCAATTCAGCTGCAATGCTGGTCTCATTTTAGCTTAGCAACCTAATGATTACGGACTAGGGATTTTCCCAGCATTTATTGATTTGGACATGTGCTGATCTATTAAGTTAGTGCCAAGTTAAAAAATATCCCAATATACAGTAAGCTTCTTGATAGCATCTTCAAACCCCGCACTATTTTTCTCACAATCCTTGTGCATCTACTTGAACCAAGTAGTTCTACTATGCAACTTTGGATTAGTGGTCCTCAACCAAATAGATATAAAATATCAAATTGGATGCAACAGTGTCTGGAACCATCTTTTTTTGCTTTGTGAAGAACTTTCATGGATAAGATAATCATGACAGTTTTCATGAAGCTAGTGGATATAACTGTAAAAAAAATTATATCCATTATCATTACAATAACCTTTTCAATAATCAACTTGAAATTGTATTCTCTTGATGTTTCGACTAGATGCTCTCGCCTTCATCAGGAATAATTATCATACATGCCTTTTCTCCAAATATGGAGACTGCAATGCAAATTATTCAATCAAGAGCTTTGGGTGTTGACAAAAAGATGGCAGTGAAATGCTAGGCATCGACAATGCTTAGAGTTGCTGTTGTTGACGATGCCCTGTACTTCTGAAGAAGGAAGGAGAATCTTCTTCTACGTGCTCAAAAAGTGAACAATTTGTAACAACTGGAGTAGAGCATAACGACCTAGCTACAAAACTATATAGCTATGCTAGAAAAGTTAGGATATCAGGCACGCTTAGCTAGCGCTAGCTAGTTCTGGCACAAGCTAGTTATAGCTCATCTTATGGTATAGTTGAACTAGCTCCAAGGTCTACTTTTACTAATGGTTTTTATAAAGTACTTTTTGCTCAAATTCCATGTGAAGGCTATAGCTAGTGTAGTTATAGCAGCTACTATTGTTTAATCTTTGCCCACAGAGCAAGAGCAGAGATGAAAACACACTGTTTAGCAACCAGCTTTGTACAGAGCCTCCTTGAGCGTTTATATATACCTATATATATACTTACAATGACCTTCTTAATAATCAACTTGAATTTCTCGATGTTTCAACCAGATGCTCTAGCCTTCATCAGAAATAATTGATGAAGGCTAGAGCATCTAGTCAAAATGTCGAGAAAGTAAAAATTATTGACAAGGTCATTGAAATTATGTTATGTCAACTGAGAATTCATTGAGAATATCACTCACTCTGTACACTAGTAAAATTGGAGCATACATGTTTTTTAACTGCATTTGAAAGGTTCATAAGAGTATAACTAGGACCAGAAACTCTACACTACAAACAACAGAGGATCTTCCTTTCCGGCCATGAATCATCCAAGTTGCCTAAATGCGAGTCAATTTTAGATCTGTCGTCAGTCAGGTTGATGACAATTGCCTCTTAAAACACAAGAATTTTGGTTGGCTACCTTGAATATATCATTCTCTTTCAATACAGCACTGGAGTGCCTGTGAGGGGGCTATAACTATGATTCACAGATGTAGCTTTTGCAGTAGGCAAGGTTTGCTCCAAAGAAGGAAGATCACAGAACAAGCCAATAACTTTCTCATTCATCAACGAAGAATAGGGTCTGAGAGGCTTACTGCGATGATGTTGAAGAATAGGGTCTGAGAGCCATGATGTTGAAGAATAGGGATGAGAAGCTTACTGCCATGATGTTGAAGAAAGGGTCTGAGAGGCTTACTGCCATGATCTTGAAGAATAGGGTCTGAGAGGCTTACTGCCATGATATCGAAGAATAGGGTCTGAGAGGCTTACTGCCATGATGTTGAAGAATAGGATCTGAGAGGCTTACTGCCATGATGTTGAAGAATAGGGTCTGAGAGGCTTACTGCCATGATGTTGAAGAATAGGATCTGAGACTGCCATGATGTTGAAGAATAGGATCTGAGAGGCTTACTGCTATGATGTTGAGAATAGAGTCTGATACTGCCATGATGTTGAAGAATAGGGTCTGAGAGGCTTACTGCCATGATGTTGAAGAATAGGGTATGAGAGGCTTACTGCTATGATGTTGAGAATAGAGTCTGATACTGCCATGATGTTGAAGAATAGGGTCTGAGAGGCTTACTGCCATGATATTGAAGAATAGGGTCTGAGAGGCTTACTGCCATGATGTTGAAGGATAGAGTCTGAGAGGCTTACTGCCATGATCTTGAAGAATAGGGTCCGAAAGGCTTACTGCCATGTTGCTGAAGAATAGGGTCTGAGAGGCTTACTGATGTTGAAGAATAGGGTCTGAGAGGCTTACTGATGATGAAGAATAGGGTCTGAGAGGCTTACTGCCATGATGTTGAAGGATAGAGTCTGAGAGGCTTACTGCCATGATCTTGAAGAATAGGGTCTGAAAGGCTTACTGCCAAGTTGCTGAAGAATAGGGTCTGAGAGGCTTACTGTTGAAGAATAGGGTCTGAGAGGCTTACTGACATGATGTTGAAGAATAGGGTCTGAGAGGCTTACTGCCATGATGTTGAAGAATAGGGTCTGAGAGACTTACTGCCATGATGTTGAAGAATAGGGTCTGAGAGGCTTACTGCCATGATGCTGAAGAATAGGGTCTGAGAGGCTTACTGCCATGATGTTGAAGAATAGGATCTGAGAGGCTTACTGCTATGATGTTGAGAATAGAGTCTGATACTGCCATGATGTTGAAGAATAGGGTCTGAGAGGCTAACTGCCATGATGTTGAAGAATAGGGTCTGAGAGGCTTACTGCCATGATATTGAAGAATAGGGTCTGAGAGGCTTACTGCCATGATCTTGAAGAATAGGGTCTGAAAAGCTTACTGCCATGTTGCTGAAGAATAGGGTCTGAGAGGCTTACTGATGTTGAAGAATAGGGTCTGAGAGGCTTACTGCCATGATGTTGAAGGATAGAGTCTGAGAGGCTTACTGCCATGATCTTGAAGAATAGGGTCTGAAAGGCTTACTGCCATGTTGCTGAAGAATAGGGTCTGAGAGGCTTACTGATGTTGAAGAATAGGGTCTGAGAGGCTTACTGACGATGAAGAATAGGGTCTGAGAGGCTTACTGATGATGAAGAATAGGGTCTGAGAGGCTTACTGCCATGATGTTGTAGGATAGAGTCTGAGAGGCTTACTGCCATGATCTTGAAGAATAGGGTCTGAAAGGCTTACTGCCATGTTGCTGAAGAATAGGGTCTGAGAGGCTTACTGATGTTGAAGAATAGGGTCTGAGAGGCTTACTGATGATGAAGAATAGGGTCTGAGAGCAGAGGCGGAGCGACAGAGATTGGAGTGGTCCGGTTAGAATTAGGATTTTGCTTGGTCTCAAGGTCCACATAAATGGTGGCGGTGAGGGTGATGGGGGAGATGTATTGGATGAAACTAAATCTCACCATAAAATTAATTTGTATCAAAATGAGAGCATTTCAGGACGTTAGCTAGATTCAAAATTCACAACTTTTACAGTTGACTAAAATAACAAAGACCAATCAAAGTTTTGTATTTAAAACATAATATTCAGAGAAACAGAAATTAAAATTTCGCAAATATATGCCGACGTGATAAATAAAATGGCTTTTATGTCCAAATTGTCTGTACTGTCTTGGTGATAAATGAAGTGCCATCATGTGGTTAAATCGTGCTTGTAACATGGTGCTCCTCAAATATGTTTTCATCCTTCGAAGGGCACTGAAAGATCTTTCAGAAGTACAATTCGTAGTAGGCATAACAATAAGTAGTTTGGAAGTGCGACAAACCATGTCTATTTCTGTTCTTTGAGCTGGACTCAGACTTTGAAGAACAAATTTCAGTCCAGAAATTGATGGTTTCTCATCTTCCTTTTTAGCAACATACAACATTCGCAAAGTCCTGAGTTGTGATTGAAGATCATGGAGAATAAGATTTTCACCATAAAAACTACATACAGCAACCAGTTCACTCTCAGTCTTCACCAGAACATGCTTTAAAAAGAAATTGTTCTACATTTGAGTAAACCTTGAAGCCAGGTTGGTCAAATCTGTCAGTTATGCTTACCACAGCTAAATCCAACACTTCGAAATACTTACTTCTGTATAGACCTTTTGGTTTTGCTGGAAACTCTGCTTCACCAACTCCTTCTTCATAGCGATGTGGTCTTTTTCACCTTCTTGGTAGGGTAGCTTCTTCAATGTCCAATTGGACTCGACTCATTTCAATTTTATCCCAAAACAAATCAAAATCTCTATCTGAACGCATCCCTTGAAGAGTCTTAACTATAAGCATGGCTACCTCATGTCCTTCAACACTAGACATTTCAGGATTTTGCAGGGTCTGACTAAGCCTATCTGTGTGCCTAAGGATCATTTCTGATAACGTCAGGTTGAAGAGAAATGGGAAAGTACCCATTTGACTCTAAACACCCTGAATTCTAGCCTTCATTTCGGTGTCAGTGGTGCCTCTGAGTGCCTCTTCCCACAAATTCAGAATATTTTGATAATTTGACATAATGCTGGCTAAAGCACCAGCTCGAACAGTCCACCTTGTGGGAGATATTGTTCGAATAGTCGGCGATTCACTTCCTGTTTCCTCTTTGATTTTACTCAGCATAGCCTCTCGCTTGGGAGAAAACTTAATAAGTTTTACAAGTTCAAAACAGGTATCAAGGCAGTCTTTCATAGCAGCAGACCCTTTAATTGTATCATTTAACACTCAAATTAAGGGCATGGCCATAGCAGTGTATAAACACTGCCTTGGGCTCAATTTTCTGCATCTTAGCAGCTACACCACCTTTAGCTCCAGCCATTGTGCTGCAGCCATCATAGCACTGACCACGTAACTTAGCAATGGGTATATATCTCAAAACGCAAAAGAACATCTTTGATAGATGATACGATGCTGTCAGCAGTAGTGGAGAGAAGGTTGTACAACCCAAGAAACTCTTCATTAACTTCAAAGTTTTCATCTACCCACCTGATCACCAAAGTAAGTTGCATCTTGTTGGATACATCGGTGGTTTCGTCTGCCATGACAGTTAAAAAGGGGGAATTATGGATGTCACCAAGCAGTTTTCTCAAGATACTATGGGACATTACTTCTAGGAATTCATTCTGGTTCTCATGTGAAGTAAACTTCCTCCAATTACGCTCTAACCATTTACCAAGGTGTGGGTTATCTTCAGCCCTAAGACGAAGCAGCTGGACAAGATTGGAGTTTGCTTCATCATGGCCTCGTAGAGCAAGACCTTGTCTAGCTAAAAAGCGTACACTTGAAATAATGATCCTCAAAATGTCTCTTGCTTCTTGCTTTTCATGTTTGTGAACAGAACTCAAGACTTCACCAACATCTGGTGTGGTTTTCGGTAAGGTAATTATTGCCTCCACTGCCTCACCATGTGTTTTCGATTCTCTGTGCTTCTTGAAAGATCTGCAGTAACCTTTGATGACCTAATAAATATTATAAGAAGAACAGTCATATAAAATGGGATTTAAACAGTTCTACACATTTACAAAGGCAGCTGCTGTATTGTGACTGGTTTTGATCCTCTTGGTACTGAAAGCCTTCACACAGGTGTGACAAAAAACTACATCCTGGGCCTCATGTAGAAAAGGCCATGCTGCAAACCAATGATGCTTAAAACTACAACAAGTAGTATTCTTTTCCCCATAATCCCTCTTGGGAAAGCTAAAGATAGAGGGAGGGTGGTGAGGTTGCTCTGGTAGATCAGGTAATGAAGTTAAATCCTGGACAGCCATCTGTGAAAGTTGGAACTGTTTGCCACAATGCCATGTGCTACAAAGCTGAGCTGATGCAATACAGAAGAGAAGTCTAGACAGGAAGTCACAGGATATAGCTGCATTCATGACTCACTATCCTATGGGCGCTTACCTTTCAACCCTGTAGGTGTGGGCGCTTGCTACATGTAGTGGGCGCTTGCCGTGATATTGGTGAAACAATTCTTAATAACGCACATCGGGCTGTGAAACAAATAAAGTCAAAGAGTTGAAGCAAAAAATATCTATCTCGAGTCTAGGTTAAAACTAGGGTGAAAGGTAATTTTGTACTGGAAACTAACATTTAGCTAGTGCTATTCCTCAGGTTCACTGAAAAACGCCAAGTCGTTCACATCGTCATCCAAATCAGCGAACGGATCTTCGTCGCTATCTATCTCCTCTCTGTCGCTCAGCGTCGGAATGCAATCTCTAATTAGACTATCCTCAGAGCCATCAATGCTGTTGGAGATGCCACAAGAGAGAAAGGAACGCTCTATCAAATTTCCTGGAATTAACTCCCAGGCAGCAGAGACCCAATCAATGGCTTGTTGTCTTGAGGGCTGCTTGAGATTACCATGGGATGTTCTAAATTTTTTCTGAACAGACGACAGCGGAACGCGTGCGTATTATTGCACACTCGGTGCGGTTGAATAAATCTATTTCAAAAGCGAGGCATGCCTGCATTAACTTTGTCTATTTTATATACTCTTTAACTATGTTACCTCATTCATTGTGTTGTTGTCTACTAAAAAAAATATTTTAAATTGAAGAAGAAAAAAAAAAATTGGCGCATGCGCTTATATTACGATCAATTTCTATATAGTGGGCGCTTGCTACATGAACCCTACAAAATCCTAGATCGCTGAAAACAGTGTAGTGGGCGCTTGCTACGTGGTGGGCGCTTGCTGCGTACTTTACGGTACATGTTATTGTAATACCAATATGGTTGAACTACTTGGAGTTTGTGTGGTTAAGGTACTCAGGAAGGTCAGGATCAAGGCAGTGATAAAAACCAAAGTAGCAAGAGTTCACCAGTTTGGGGTAGAATCCTAGATGTACACATGTACTATAAAGCCATAAACGAATTAATTTAATGCCCCAAAAAGTGGTCCGGTTAAAACCTGACCAACCGGACCAGTCGTTCCGCCAGTGTGAGTAACTGCCATGATATTGAAGAATAGAATCTGAGAGGCTTACTGCCATGATGATGAAGAACAGGGTCTGAGAGGCTAACTGCCATGATGTTGAAGAATATGGTCTGAGAGGCTTACTGCCATGATGTTGAAGAATAGGGTCTGAGAGGCTTACTGCCATGATGTTGAAGAATAGGGTCTGAGAGGCTTACTATTTCCGCAACTGAGGATGTTATATTCTAGTAGAGTAGGGTTAGGTGCAACTTTGTCAGTTAATAGCTTGAGTTGGATTTCACTGTGCGAGCTCCAGTAAAGTTTTCTGGTAAAGTCTTCCAAGTTGCAACATACGTACGGATATATTCGCTATCACCCCTAAATAGTTAACCAATGGACTTGGTCTTGGATGTCTGCACAGAGAACTCGGCTTTGAATTGAAGCAATGACAGGCAATAGGGCCGGATTATTTTAGACACACTTTCAATAGCACACCTCCTAAATTACACACACACATCATACATTGACCTACACATAGCTAGCTAACTACGTGCATCATGCATAGAAAAGTGCTGCTGGCAATGCTTTGAGTTTAAAACAAGCAACAGATCTGGGTTCTTCAAGTGAATGCTATGGCTATAGATAATAATACTAGAAAAAATTCCTAACATAAAGACTGTACGGTAACTAGGCACGACATTAACATAACCTACTACTCATAGTCGATCTTCGCCTGAAGCTGGCCATGTCTACCTGCAGGTAAGAGAGCAACAGTGCTCCCTGTTTCTCTCTGGTATGGCATTCATCTTCCTCTCCTTCCTTCTCCATCCTTTTCTCTTCTTCTTCCTGCATCATACAGGCATAGTCACCATGCTTATTCCACAGAACTTCCAGCTGTAGAATGGAGAAAAAAAATTAGAGTGCATGTCGGTAGGGTCATTGCTTAAGTATAAATGTTCCTACAATTATGCTACATTTCCTGGTTACACTAGAGTCATACAGACCATTGTATCAGCCAAATTTACTTCAGTCAAAGTCCTGATTCTTTCTCCTTCATCCATTCTTCTGAGTTGCAGTGTCCGCAACTTCCCACTCAGCTCAGTCCTCAATGCATGACCCTGCTTCCTTGGATCTCCCTGTGTCTGATCATGCATCTTCATTAACATCATGAACTTCCTATGAGATATTTCGTTCATCTTCCTTAAATAATCCAATTCTCTTCGGATGTAGCGTAAAACCAATGCCTTCTTTTTCTCGATCCTCAGCTTTGCCTCACTCTCTTTCAGTTCCTCCTCTCTGGCTTTCAGCTTTTTCTCCTCCTGCTGGTAAAATGTCTTTCTCAATTGGCCACCACTTTCCAATTTCTTCTTCCCGTTCGGAATTGTTGGAATTCCCTTTCTCTGTATTCCACCAAGTAATGCAAATAAAATAAATTATCCTATATTTATCAAGTTTGTTCAAGACTAAATGATAAATTATGTAGATAGATGCTGGAGCTATTATTATTTCTCTTATGCTGAACAATCTCTTAATTCATAATCTAGTGAATAAAGAAAACACTCGCATATTGATAGACTACATAGATCCAGTGGTAGTTAATTGTATTCAAACTTACCTAAGTTTCAGCTCATTATTGTCTACCATTTTTTAGTTATGATACTTTTTATGCTGCCATTTCCATTATAGCTATATACTGGTTGAGAAATGGACGAAAAGAACATGGTTTTACATAGTAAATGCATTTATCTATCCCAGTAAATTCTTGATATCATCTGAAAACTTCTATTGAATGAGTGATAATTTTTTTTTTAATTCATCCCTTTTCTCGAGAGGTAGAGCCCAGTCTGTGTGCTCACTTCACATGCCAGTATATATTGATAATGGCTAGAATTCACTGCAACTGTGACCAACCCTTGGTGTAAAGTGGTTCTAAGTGTTTTTAATGATCACAGTGCTATTGCGAGTATTTAGATTATGCTTGATTGAAACACCAGTATGTTAATGCCATTGCTAGTACACAGAAGAAGCTATCTTTTGAGACTAAAAATGGATGAATGATTAAAGTATTATAGCATTTTTTTTTGAAAAACCCGAAAAATGGCCTAGTCTTCCTTCATGAAGCTGCGTAGGACTTAAGTAGCTTACCTGAGGGTGCTTTCAGACATTTGTGCTCACACAAGTTGTAGATCTTGGATGGCATAAAACAAGAGAGTTAGCTGCTTATGGGCAAGTGAATTGTATTATACAAGTTGCATTAAATATATATAATTACATAATATATATATTTATATATATATATTATAGATATATCAAAGGTACAGCACTTCAATATGCATGGACTTTATTTTTGATTTTTTAAATTCAAAAACAGCTTCAGTGTGTATATAGAAGGATTTACTATGAGTACTCCTTCCATTTTGAAGATATATATTTAGAAATATAATAATATATAAATAACTGAAACAAGTTTTAAAAAAGGGGAAAAGTCCATTGAAATTTTATAACATGTGCAAATGGTGAGCTCACGTTTCCTCAATGACATTGAGAGTTACACATGACAACGTGCTCCAGATCTTGGTGTAGAAATAGGCGAAACTCATGTGTCTCGTTAGTAAGCTTTTGCAGGCTTTGGTACTTCCTATTGCACCTTTTTATTATTCCCCCCCCCCCCCCCCCCCACACACACACGCTGTTACCCGTATAACTTAGTCAATTGATAGAAGCTTTTTCATAACCCTTCAATTTTTCCCCAGCATAGTTAAAAAGAAATAAACATCTCGTAGACTTTATTTGTCTCTCTACTCCAACAACTTTTGATGCTACGTACCTTCACAATTTCAATGTCCTTCCTTTTCTTGGTCTTCAATTTTTCTTGGTCAATGAAGGAGCGGTACAGATTGTACTCCTTTTGAGTTCTGCATACAACTTGAAGATTCGCTGTCACACATCTGTCAGGCATATATATGTAAGTGGTCAACACAATGTAATATTGTATGTTGATGTTGTTTAGACTCATTCTGCTCTCCCAACAAACAAACACACACATACACACACATGCATACACACACACTCATGCAAATGAATAAGGAATTTCAATGGATGAAAGAGTGGACACCATTTAATGGTTTCACCTTCAGCATAACTTTCCTCTTCTGCATTCTACATAATCGTCTTATCAGGTAATGGCAGCTGTCTATTTATTTTTGTATGACTGCATTTTTGATGGAAATCTTTCCTTGCCTGACACCTTAATGTTTGATGCTGAATGCAGCCCTCAGTTCTCTCCTCCTGCCATTTTTTCCCGGGCTCTCTCCTCATCATTTCACTCTCTGGGAGTGCAATCTTCAGTTTCGCTTCTCCTATAGGTATCGGTTGCACTCTCTCTCTCATCATTTGAACTCTCTGGCAGTGTAGCCTCAGTACAAGCCTATCCAGACTAAACTTTGTGTGACCTTTATAACCCACCCAAGCAAACAAAAATATATCAGTTGTGTTCTTTTGAAATGGAGAAAGTACAAAGTACCTCTTTTTATGCTACCTGTGATCACCGGTGACCATTTTGTTTAAGATGTTTCCAATAATACCACAAATAACGCAACATGGCAGTATTACCAACATACTATATACCCGTAATCAAAAGTAAGTGAGCAATTTTCCAGAAACCACCAATGAGAAACGAGAATCCACCAAATCTCAACGATCACCTCTCCATCCTCTATCTCCTCTCCCCCAGCCTCCTCCACATCCAGAATTTCTGGTGAAGGCAGCCAATTATAATTCTTATCAGAAAGGTCGCCACTACATAATTGCCTCAATGGCATTCTCTTATATGGTAAATAAATGTCTACAATTGCATAGTAGCAAGCAGGTCCTAGTTCAATGTAAAATTGTCCCCCCCCCCCCAAAAAAAAAAAACAACCCCAATGCACACACATACACAAAACAACAACAACAACAAAACAACAAAAACACAACAAACAACTATTGCATCTGATTGGCTCTGCCAAGTGGAGGATCACAAAAATGGGTATATTTCCCATACTTATCTAAACTCCACTCCCAAAACGTATCATTGCATATATAGTTAAATGCTGAAACAACTATAATAATACAACAGCAACAACAAATATATAGCTACCACAATAAATAAAAAATGGTGAGATTACAAAATCAATTTACCCTACCTTTTACGAATGAGTTGTTGCACCATGTGTGGTCTATAGAAATAGTGCTTCAGGTGGGGATCATGGAGACTGTTGTATTCAAGAAGAGGTGTCTGTCCTCGAGGGATAGAAAAGTCAAAGTCATGGCCTGCTGTAGATTTCATCTGAACATTATACAACCATGAAATAATGGAAGCACCTAGCTATCTGACAGAGTTAGAGTTGAATTTGTTTACTGTTTGGGAGCTCAAGCTATAAAGACCAACCGTTTCGCAGAGTTTTGTGCTGACCAAAGATGTTCTTTCGTTAATTTTTGGCAGGGTTGAGGTTTCAGACATCCCCATTCCTGATCCTATAGTCATTACTGTCGCTGCACCCGCTCTTTCAGACATTTCTGTGCGTGTATCACTAGTTTTGCTAGAACTTGCAGGCAATGGCGTTCATCTTTCGCGCATGCGTACATCGCCAAATCGATGCGACCTCCCTCACGAGTGGGAGACGCGTATCTATGTAGTTACGGCGGTAGGTTCAGAGGCTAGGCATTCCACCAGCCGAAACAACGCGGCATTTGTTTCAGAGACTAGCTATAACCCTATGGCGAGGGAATCGGCTCTTTGGATGAACCGGCTCCCATCCGAGCTCCCGCTGTAGATGGGGGATCATCTTTTTTAACCGAACTCTTTTCATCTATCATGTATTCATGTGAAAATTTGCATAAAAAAATTGAAACTCGTGTGAACTACGAATGGTGGGCATAAATTCAGGCTAGAATGGTCGGTATATAGAAAATGCAACAGTTCTGGACGCACAGGCAAGCGAGAACGGTTAACAGCTGACAGGAAGGGATGGTGAAATTTCATCCTGACTAACTTAGCCACTCGACCAACAACAACCATGTTGTGATTGTTGCCACTCGATCAAAAATGACCGACAAGCGTGGACCCCCAAAACCGTCGCTCTCTCTCCTCAAAGCGTCCAACTCCAAGGGCAAGAGTAAAGCGTACTTGTGTCCGATCTGTATGGATGCAATCAAAGATGCTACTGAAGACACAGACGGTGATGACTCGATTGTATGTATCAACACGTGGCTGGACAGAAGGTGCGCTGGACTTACAAAGGCTGGTCTTAGCTCAAAGATGCTACTGAAGACACAGATGGTGATGAATCGATTGTATGTAGTGGAGCATGCAACACGTGGCTGCACAGAAGGTCCGCTGGACTTACAAAGGCTGGTCTTAGCTCGATCAAAGATGCTACTGAAGACACAGATGGTGATGACTCGATTTATGTAGTGGAGCATGCAACACGTGGCTGCAGAGAAGGTGTGATGGACTTACAAAGGTAGCTCAGTTTCTGCCTCATCTGCACCGTTCTACTGCCCAAAATGCAGGTTGGCACTTCAAGGTGAGGAAATAGAAATTGTGCGAGATCTAACAAGTTAAATAGCACTCCTCAAAAAGTCGGTTGACCATCTTTCTGTTGGCCTATCAGACATTTCAAAGACCATAAATTTCACGGTGAGGAAATAGAAATTGTGCGAGATCTAACAAGTGAAATAGCACTCCTCAAAAAGTCGGTTGACCATCTTTCTGTTGGCCTATCAGACATTTCAAAGACCATAAATTTCACATCTGAGCCAAGTAAAGTTCCTACGAGTTCAGACCCTACTACACATAAGTCTTTTGCCGAGGCAGTATCTGGCAACTTGCAAACAAAGCTTTATTATCCCTCAACTCAGGACAGAAAATGCAATGTCGTTGTATATGGTTTAAAGAGTGTCCATCTGGTACTCGCAGACACTCTAGGTTCACTAGTGACCTAGAACAAGTTCTGTCCACCATTACCCCTCTGGCCCCATCGCGAAGTGAGCAATCAGTCCGGGACTGCATTAGACTTGGCAAATATAACTCTAAAAAGAGCCGTCCCGTTCTCGGCTAAACAGGGTCCATGATGTACAATGCATTTTGCCACAAAGGGCAATGCTACAATCCATGCCCCATATCTCAGTGAAGCCAGATGAAGCTAGAAGTGAATCAATCTTGCTCCGCAAACGTAGGGCTCTTATTGATTCTGGAACCGATTCCAAAGTGATCAAGCTAAGAGGTAATAAGCTCTATGTCAACAACTCAACCCTGGGTGAAACAATTGATTTCTCATTTGTACCTAGAGCACCACTTGAGAATTTAACTATCGTCCAAACTCAAGTTCCCTCAGACAATCAGCCCACCCCTTCATCTTCTCTGTCTTTTGAACACTCGAACCTGTCTGCCAGGAAGCTCTGAAATAAATGTAGACCAAAAACGGTCTCCTGCGGGTGATCCTCACCTGTCCTTACCAAATCCCCCTTCTCTGGAACCCAAAACCTGCACGCAGGGGTTTACGCTATCCAACAACCCCCTCAAATGACATCAGGGGTGCACTACTATACACTTTTTTGTATGGAGCAGCCTTAATAACAAAATATCGCAATTTCAATCCCTAGTTTATACAATGAATTTTGATATTATAGCAATCACTGAAGCATGGCTCTCTAGCTCTACTTTTGACAAGGAACTTCCACCTACTGGTTTCTCTATATATCGCAGAGATATATAGAGGGTGTGTGGATGGTGGTGCCCTAACTGCCATATCAAACTCTCTCCCATCACACCTTACATTTACCCACTGTGACATAGAATTAATCATCATTGAAATAACTCCTGCTCTTTTATTTGTCGCATGTTTGTATCTCCCACCAATAAGGACAGAACTCAATTACTCCTAGTTGGTGATTTCTATATATATGCCACTCACAGACTGGCCATCTCTCTCTTATCCCATCCTACCCAATCAGTCTTTCTGTGACAACATGTTCGACTTGAACTTTATCCAAATGTTTGCGAACCTGCTCACCGACAGGGCAACATCCTGGATCTTGTTCTTTCTAACCACCCAGATAATATTTTCGATCTGAAAGTCAACCCTCACCTTTGTAATATTAGATCAGACCACCTACCAATCACTTTTACCGTTAGAATTGGGAAAACTCGTCATCATTCCTTCATATTTACAACTATGCTAAAGCTGACCTGGAAGGCCTCATAGACACCTTTGTAATGTCAACTTGGACACTAACATCTCCTGTGACATAAATGTGGTCTGGCTGCATATCAAGAACTCTTCTAACTGCATGTGATCTATTTATACCTACTGCAAAAGTATACATCCAAAAAAAACACCAAAATGTTTCACTCCAGAGATTAGGCAGATTTGTTCTACAAAACGACAGTTTAAGCATAAATCTACCTCCCAGCTCTTAAGCTAGAACAGCTCGAAGCACTGGCAAATCGATCTATTCTCTCTGCCAAGACATTATATGAAAGCAAGCATCAACCAATACTTCCAAAATCCCAAAAAGCTATATGAGCACTTAAGGAAAATGTCTGGCCAGTGCTGTATGCCGGAATATGTTTCTTAATGCCAAACCCATTTGTTCCTCTAATGACAAAACTGAAGCATTCAATAACTATTTCAACTCGGTCTACACCAGAAGTTCCTTTGTTTCACCTTCAATCGGTGTACTACCCACACCAAGCTCTCAGTTAAACTTCATTGAAATATCTTCATCAGAAGTATATCAAGCTCTAACAAACCTAGACCCGAGCTAAGCCTATGACTGTGACGATGTAAGCCCTTACATTTTGAAACACAGTGCAGGTATTATTGCCTATCCTATAGCTGACTTTTTTCCCCATCATTATGAAATCAAGCTGCCTACCCAAGGAATGGAAAGTGGACAAGATAACCCCAATATTCAAGAAGGGTGATCATTGTCTATTTACAAACTATAGACCCATCTCCTTACTTTGCATCCTCTCAAAGGTTTTGGAAGCACACAAAAAGATTTTACCCTTTTTAAGACCAAAGACCAGAACAATTTGGATTTCTGTCAAATAGCTCTTGCCTCTCACAACTCCTCCAATCATTATGTAAAAGTATTTGAAGCAATTGAAGAGAATTTTTTTGGTAATGTAATCTTTTTAGATTTCAGCAAAGCTTTTGACACCATACCTCATCAGGAACTGCTCTATAAGTTATGGGGCTATGGATACAGGATCCTTGTGGAAATGGTTCAAATCGTATTTGTCAAACAGAACTCATTATGTCTCCATCAACAACACCTCATCACGTCACTTGGAAGTTGCCTCAGGTGTGCCACAGGGGAGTATACTGGGTCCTCTCCTGTTCATTCTCTATGTAAATGATATCCCGAACCTATCAACATTTGCATCATCATACCTATTTGCTGATGACACCAAACTAGTTGCTTCATTCGAGTCTGATGAAGACTGCCAACTACTTCAAGTTGATATAAATTCCTTGGACGATTGGTGTTCAAAGTGATTGGTGTGCAAAGTGGAACCACCACTCAAAGTGTAGCTATTAGGTTCAGTAGGGGAGACACCTTCTTATACCCTCAGGGTACTATCTTACCTTCAAACAGTCAGCGTTACTTAGGTGTGGTAGTTGACAGCAGTCTGTCTTGGCACAAACATTACTCTAGCATTTGCCAAAGTGCTTATAACTCCCTAAACTTCATTAGTCATCACCAAAGGAGGCAAAGAAATCACTGTATATATCACTTTTGAGGTCCAGGTTGTTGTATTGCTCACAAATCTGGAGACCTCGTCTCATCAAGGACATAAACAAATTGGAGAGAATACAAAGGAGAGCAACCAAATATATACTGAACGATTACATCAGTGACTATAAACATCGTCTCACCTCACTTAATCTGCTGCCCCTGATGTACTATTTTGAACTACTTGACATGATCAAGAACATCCAACATCCTCCGGAAAACTTCCGAATCCTGGATTACATTTCCTTCACTCATTTGTCTACTCGTTCATCAACCTTCAATAAATTTACAGTAAACTACAGGAGAACAACAGCAACCAGGCACTTTTACTTCAACTGTGTAGTTAAACTGTGGAACAGGCTGCCAGGCATGGACCTCTCTCTCCCATTTCTGACACTCAAACGACAGATACTGTTGTTCATGTGGTCTAACTTCCATGCAAACTTTTGTCCTAATCTAGTATGTACATTTCATTGTGTTTTTCCAATGTAGTGGATTTTCAGTTAAATTATATGTCCCCACTGCCAGTTGGTGGGTGTTCATCAACCATATTACCTTGCACTCATGTCTACTGTACACAACTCATTTTGTCAAGGTTGCAAAGTCATTTAAGGGAGGCTTTTACCATTTCTGGGGTGGTCGACACAACTTGTCATAACTTTTTTGTTTCTTTCTCAATGCAGGTGAAATTTTATCAAGATGCAGTGTATTGAATGTGCTTTGTTTTGATATGCTCAGATTTTGCATATCTACTACCTAGGTGAAGTTATGGATCCCACCTCAGTATCAGGGGCAAATATTCTAACTCATGGCCACTTAGTCCTAACCACTTCCCACTTAGGAAGTGCTCATAGAAGTGCAAAGTGAATGGCTAAAAATATCATTAGCACAACAACTGAATTTTAAGAGAGGTCAACCTGAAGTTCTAAACATGGTATGTATATCCATATGCATAGCTACCTCCACTATGGATGGACTTAAACATGTTTTAGACATTCACTTTTTAGAGCAGGGAAAGGGCTTTCAAATGATATATTAAAATCTTGTATACATTAAAAAATGAGCAAGTTAAAATATTTCCAGATTCGGAAACAGTGATTTTCAGGAGAAGCCATGAAAAGTGGGTGTTTTTGGGGGGGTATTTTTTTGGTAAAAATCGAAATGATGACGGTTGCCTGACAGGATGCGCAGATCATGTGATGACAGCACAGGGCTGCGTGGTAACTATGGTAATTGGAAGCTTACTGAGAGCTTCATTTAGAGTCCTTTTCCAGACTTCTATCATGAACGGTTAGGGAGATACGCTTACCTTTGGCAGGAGCGCCGTCTTCAAGATTCAAACGGTATTTTGTATGTAGCTTGATAATGTGAAATAGCATGCACAAAAAGGTGCATAACTTCATAATGGAGCATTGAAATACTCTGAAACTTGAAACATAACAACTACATGCATCAAGGTATAGAATAGAGCAACAAAATATATATTTTTAAATCATAAAAAAAATGGTAAAAGCCTCCCTTATTATAATAATAACAAAAAAAGCTCTAGCTAGCTGACTATACTCAACTGGAAATTATCGTCACGGTCAAACTTAACACCTCCACCAGAGTACAATAGTCTCCATACCACAATCCAAGGAAAATAATATGATGTCATCTATAATTTACAGGTCAGTGTTTAGTATTGCTATGCTTGAAGTAGCTATATAGGACTGGCTAGAGCAATGCAATATAGGATTTCTAAAAAATCGATTTATTTATGAGTTACTAAATAGTCTGTTATGTGATGGAGCAATATCAAGATTAAATCATTAGCCCTCTTCAAAGCTATAATTCAACATCACCCACTGTAATTAAATGCTGTTTACATGTAAGGAGCCAAGGGATGAAGATGGTTTCCAAGTTGCTTCCCCTAGAACTGCAGACAGTAAAATACATTTGACTTCTTAAGTAAGAAAGTCAACAAAGCAGTGAAATTCGATGCCACGTGTCTAGAGGTCAACTTCCGAGCAGCTCCCTCAAACGGAAAAACACAACTATTTTGGATGATAATTATAATGCTGCTAATGTTTCAGAGGACTAATATGTTGATTACTCTGGCCTATAGCTACTCTATGTGGGCATAATTTGCAAAACCTTGGATTACCTTGCCATGCCCTATTACAATATTTATGCTGCTTTAATGTGTATGATATGATTTAGGGAGGAAAAATTCATATTTTTCCTTCCTTAAAAAACAAGCAATTACAACATAATAATAGTAATAAAATAAATAAATAATAATAATGCTGATGCTGATGACTGTCAGGAAAGCCTTTGTTTGCTTCACTGACATAGAACTGCAAGATATGTGACATGGCATAGGAAAACAAGGGACTTTGATTTTTTCCCCAATTTATTTTTACTTTTTTAATATATTCCTTTAGACAATGAAGAATATTTTCTCAAAATATTATAGGTCAATACATTACCATTCTTAAGATATAAAATTTATTAATCGTATAAACAATGATGTAATAATAAACAATGATGTAATAATCCAGATTTTGCATGGTCAAGGTGAGTATATAGTGAAAAAAGAAAAAGAGATGGCAACTAAACACACATTTCTTGTAGTCTGCTAACTCCTCACTGCTAACTCCCCAGAGAGAAGACTTGAGCAGCTTGTATTATCAGGACCAAGCTAACAGCCACAACCTGTGGAGAAGAACTGGTCCACTGTTTCTCTCTCATTATTGTCCTCATCTAGCTCAGTGACTGGAGAGATGTTCTCTAGAGTGAAATTAGATGGAGAGGTAGGAGTCTCCTCTGCCATTGTAGCTAAAGTTTAGTCCACACACTTCTCTGGCAAGACCAGCTAAAATAGAAAAGGACTACCTTCAGCTTTAACTTGCTGTAACTTCCACAATACGTACTCAATCAACTCGAAACATAGACCAACTTTTAGATTTTTCAATACACTTCTGAGAAAGGTCCTATGTCTTTCAGGTGCAGAGAGTGGTGACATCGAGGAAAATAATGTCTAAAAATGTATGTGCAGTTGAGGCCAATCACAGTAAATAAGAACCATTAAAGTACAATGTCAATGGAAGGACTGATCGGAGACAACGAGTGCCAAATCGAGCTGGATGCATCAGCAGATATCTCAGTGGTTCACCAGGATCTGGTCCGGACATCAGCTTACACTGGAAAAGAGATTAACATCTCAGGCATCAGCTCAGGGGAACTCAAGGCACCCATAGCCAAGCTCAAGGTGAAGAAAGGAACCAAACAATTTTGAGAAGCAGCTGTTCTCGAGAATCTGAGCAGGAATATGTTGTTAGGAACCAACTATGAAGGGTTCTTAGACTTGATGGAGAAGGCCATCAAGAGCAAAAGAGAGAAGGAAACTAAGGTGCATACTGTGACATCCAGGAGTCAGTCAAAGTAAGAGAAAGAAGAAGGGGAAAATGACAAAGTGGCTGACGATTGGTTATTACAAGAGGCACTAGATTTCGAGGATGACTACTTTGAAGAATCTAGGAGAGAGAAGAACAAACAGACCAGGATGAGTCGTCGTCAGGAAAGAAAAGCAGCTTTTGACTTTGGCTCAGAAAAGATTCAAGAATATGTCGACAGGAGTTGATACAAGATCAACTGGCAGACGAGACTTTAGCTCCATTATGGGAGAAAGGCAAAGAACCAGATGACACCCAGTATGAGATCAGCGATGAGGTGCTTTATCACATCAGCAATGGAGAAGATGAAGAGGAACTAAGGCAGGTAGTAGTTCCAACCAAGAGGCGAGACAAGCTAGTGAGACTCGCTCATGGCTCACCATTAGCAGGACACTTAGGATGGAAAAAGACAACTGAAAGGTTATTTCACTCTTTCTACTGGCCAGGTCTGAACCAAGATGTGAGGAAGGCAGTAGACAGTGTGAGAAGTGTCAGAGAGTGAAAGGAGTGCAGGGAATGAGAGCTCCTTTGGTCAGTGTGACCAGTCATGACGGAACCATTTGATAAAGTTGTGATTGATGTTGTGGGACCGTTGCCCATGACTCAGAGAAAGAATTGATTCATTTTAAAATGATGGATTGTGCATCTAGATATCCAGAGGCTATTCCTATGCATCGAGTGGATGCTGCTTCGGTGGTTACAGCACTGATGGAATTCTTCGGAAGGTTTGGAAAAAGAAGTACTATCAGATCGAGGTTCGAACTTTACATCTAAATTGAAGATAGATACAAGATCAACTATATCAAGGCATCACCATACCACCCTCAATCAGATGGTATGTGTAATATCGTGCCGAGATGAGTTATAATTGACAAGGGTTGAGGATAGTTTCTTAGATCTCATTCAATACAATATACAACACAATCCAAAACATTGCGGTTCTCCTCTCTCTCTTTTCAAGGGCCCCTGCATCCTGGATACAACACATCCTGGATACAACATACAAATCTATACATAGATAATTATTACAAAGTAGATAAGTAACCAAAGGAAATATGTGCGTCCTAATTACAAACAAAAGATGTGAGCATTTCCCATTGTGGTACAACAGTTATCAACACCTAAACCAAAAATATGCGACTGAGTTCAACAGTGTTACAGTATGCTTGAGAGGTGGCACGGGACTTTGAAGGCGATGCTGAGGAAGTCAGGTGACGGCCGGAAGGAATGGGACACCCTTCTTCCACTACTTTTATTTGCCAATCGAGATGCTGTCCACGAGGCAACGGGATTCTCTCCATTTATTCTGATGTTTGGCAGGCATGTGAGAGGGCCTCTGAACATGGTAAGAGCAGTCGGAAGGAAAGGAAGCACTACCAATCTCATTCGCCGAATACCTACACAATCTCTACAACACCATGGAAGATATGGCAGAGTTAGCCTGGAAGCGAGATACCAAGGCCAAGAAAATATCGAAAAAAACACTATGACATTGGTATGAGGGACCAACAGTTCAAAGTAGGAGACCCAGTTTTAGTGTTGGTACCAGAAAAAAAAGATTCGTTGTCAGCAGCTTACCAGGGACCTTATCTAGTGCTCGAGAAGGTATCACCCGTTACCTACCGGATAGACATGCCAAGACATGGCAAGTCTGGATGAACCACCCATGTTAGCTTTCTGGAGGGATGGAACACTCCAGAGGCACCAGTGTGCAGTATTTCTGTCGTGGAAGAATCGAACCAGCAGGATGAAGGACAACTCTAGTTGTCTGGGATTCTGACGGAAAAGATCAACCACGGTTGGATGACAACCTGAACAAGGAGCAACAAACCGAAATGGGAAAGCTCTTGAAACATTTCGATGGCATTTTCAGCCATAGACCAGGACGTACGACACTGGTGGAACATCATATCCCCACGGGTGAGGCAACTCCAGTGAGGATACCACCATACAAGATTCTGATAGCACTGCAACAAGCAGTAAGAGAAGAACTCGAGAACATGCAACGGATGGACATAATTGAACCTTCCAACGGCCCATAGTCATTCCCGATAGTTACAGTGAGGAAGCCATCAGGACAAGTTAGGTTGTGTGGTGATTACACGCCTGAACACCCTCACCTTGAAAAGACCCCTACTGCATGCCAAGAGCCAACGAATTAATTGACCGGATAGGAGGAGCCAAGTTAATTTCTCTTTTTGATATGACAAAAAGATTCTACCAAGTCCCATTGGCAGTAGAAGACAGGAAGAAAACATTGTTCATGTGTGTAATGGGAAGTTTCTGTGTATTGGGAAGTTTCAGTATAAGAGGATGCCTTTTGGATAGAAAGGAGCACTAGCGATTTTTCAACGCCAGGTGGATGGACTATTGAGCGGCACACAAGATTATGCAGCAGCATAGCTCGATGATGTGGTGGTGTATTCCACTACCTGGCCAGATCACAAGGCGCATGTGAAGGAGATCTTAGGTAGGATCAAACAGGCCAGTTTGACTCTGAAAGCAGACAAGTGCAGTCTAGGTGCAGCAACATGCACTTACTTGGGCCACGAGGTTGGAGGAGGTGTAGTAAAACCGACTAATGTTGAGGATACAGGCTGTGGAACAATTCAGGCGACCAAGGATGAAAAAGGATGTCAGATCATATCTAGGACTCACAGGATATTATAGGAAATTCATTCCTAACTACACAGACCGTCACTGCCGTTCTCAGACAAATCTCAACCAGACAAAATCAAGTGGACAACATAATTGGAAGAAGCTTATATCGACCTGAAATCGACATTGACGAGGCAGCCAATACTCAAGACACCAGATTTCCAAAGGGTATTCATCCTATAAACGGTTGCATCTGGGACAGCAATTGGTGCAGTATTGTCCCAGACTTTTGAAGAGGGGGAAAAGCCAGTGGCATTCTATTCCCAGAAAATGCTACCAGCACAGACTCGGTACACTGCCACTGAAAAAGAGGCACTGGCAATCATCAAGGTGATACAACATTTTGCCGTATACTTATACGGGAGAAAATTTCAAATTGAAACTGACCAGCATGTCAGCCAGCAGGTCAGTTGGGCGACGGTCATCAAGGCCATCAAGATGAAGGAGTTTGGTTGTTTTCTGTGCCTTGGTGAGGCCATAGCAGGTGAGCAGCTCCTCATTCAGGGAGACATATTTATTGTTAGTTGGTGGTGCGAGGATGAAAGCTCGGAGTCTGTTAGCAACGTGTTGGTCGAGGGATGAGATGACATGGTAATATTTTGTTTCGTCTGCGACTATGTTCCGCAAAGCAAACTGGGCTTCTGTCTGGGCGAACCAGACCTCGGTGTCGGCGGGCCAGAAGGTATGGAGCTTAAGGGAGATGGCTGATATGGCAGCGGCAGCGGCTGATTCTGCCATTCCTTAGGCAGGAGACGAGGTTGATTCGGGGACTGAGGTGGGTGCTTCTCCCGGTTAACTTTCCACGATCACGTCAGGATCACCACTGTAGCCGATGCAAGTATCGTTACTTGGCGGCTATCTTATAAAGGTATTATTGGAATAATTAACGACTAACAACAGAATCAATAACAGTCTCAATAATGCCTCACTCTAAAGTCTCTACCAAAGCCTTGCAATGTCACGTGGTCTCGTTCGGTAGGGTACGTCAGATATGGAACCGCTACAATAGTAATAGTAATATAATAATAATAATAATAATAATAATAATAATAATAATAATAATAATAATAATAATAATAATAATAATAATAATAATAATAATAATAATAATATAATAACAATAATAATAATAATAATAGTAATAGCAAACATTCATTGGAACAGTTGCTAAAAGTACACCCTTAAACACACTTTATCAATGGCTTTTTGTAGCACAAGCACTTGAAGATTCAAGAGTTAGATCCAGATATATGATTAAAGGCTCGGCAATAATAATAATAATAATAATAATAATATAATAATAATACTAATATTAATACTAATACTACTAATACTAATACTACTACTACTACTATAATTATGTTAATAGTAAATTATTATAGTCATCACAGACCGATAGAACCAAGCAGAGCTCTGTATTACCATTCTAATGAGAAAATGATGGGAATGTGGTTCATCATATTCAGAGCCCGGCAACTCCCTAAAAGACCAAGCTGCCTCAGCTCCAAGCACTAGAGTGCTTTCTATCCCAATAGGAACAAAAATAGGTGGAGTAGTAGTGTTCACATACATATATACCTTCTTCAAGAACTCAGTTCTGTTGGTCACTACACCTGAACCTTCAGTTAGTAAGGAAGGTGCAAGGAATAATTAAACTATGGATAATGGTATGTATATTATTGAAAGGTTTCTTCCCTCTTCCTTTATCAGCTGACAAAATGAATTAAATTATATTGTATTGTTCAATGCACATAATTACATTGTATTGTTCAATGCACACATATTGTATATGTTGAATGCACATATAGTGTGCACATATATTGTGTTGTTCCATGCACACATATTGTATATGTTCAATGCACATATAGTGTGTTGTTCAATGCACATATATTGTGTTGTTCAATGCACACATATTGTATTGTTCAGTGTACATATTGTATTGTTCAATGCACACATTGTATATGTTCAATGCACATATTGTGTTGTTCAATGCACACATATTGTATTGTTCAATGTACACATTGTATTGTTCAATGCACACATATTGTATATGTTCAATGCACACATTTTATTGTTCAATGCACACATTGTATATGTTCAATGCACATTCAATGCACATAATATATTGTGTTGTTCAATGCACACATATTGTGTTGTTCAATGCACACATATTGTGTTGTTCAGTGCACACTTATTGTATTATGTTCAATGCAGTATTGTTCAATGCATATATATTGTATATGTTCAATGCACATATATTGTATGTATTCAATGCACACATATTGTATGTATTCAGTGCACATATTATATTATTCAGTGCACATATATTGTATGTATTCAGTGCACACATTGTGTGTTCAGTGCACATATATTGTATTATTCAGTGTGTTATGGTAAAACAAACATAAAACAAAGAAAGGCAAAACTCATGTAATCCAATAATTATTTAGTTAATTAATTAAGCTCTTTTTTTATAAAAAAAAGAAGAAAATATTAAATATTAATTAATTAAAATGACAAAAATATAAAATATTATTATGTTATTATGCTAGAATACATGCATATAGAATACATGCATATTGCATAAAATTTAATTAAAGAATTAAGGTAGGCACGAGGGTCACCAGACTCAGTTTGCCTCAGACCCAAATACTCCGGTAGCCTCTTTTTTTTTTTTTTATATAAAAAAATAAATAATAATTATGTAATTATTATAAAAAGATCAAGTAATTAAATTAATTTATGTGAGAACAACAAATGTTTAAAACCTCTCTTAGTAAAATCTGAAACAATGCCATTAGAATGACTATTCCACAGTGGCGAGTTGGAAAGTGATTAAACAAATAACAATTATAGAAAAGAAGAGTGAAAACTGAGGATGAGGCGTAAAATGGAAGAAAGGAAAGTGATGGAGAAGCCAGACAAAATTCATGCACACTTCTGTCTTTTTTTTAAGTACAAGAGAAAACCAATTCAGTAAAATATAGTCAATTCCTTTTTAGAAAACCATAGCTGCAAAACAGTGAACAGCTTCTATCTGTTGGTGACCATGATAGCAGAAGATTCCCAGATTGCACATCAGTACTCCAAGATTGGGAGAACAATAGCCTTGAGATGCGTGATCTAACTCTACAGTCGACATGACTGCTAGGCATTTATAGAAAGCAGATGTGCTTCCTATGTAGCTCAGTCCCTGACACAGTTATTTTCTAATCACAGTGATGGTAAATCCTAGGAAAGTTATGGATAATACTAGGGAATTGACTGTGTCTGAGATAATGGAGGAAACATTGGGTAGAGGTTGTTTATGAGAAAGAACAATGTGGCTTGACTTAGAAATATGCCTAAATCAGCTGAGACAATCCAAGAAGAGACATCATGTAAACATCAGCTTGCAGGGTATTGATGTCACTCATTGGTTATAAAGGACAATGTCGTCAGCATGACAAGTTTAGAGTTATGAAATAAAGGTATATATATATATATATATTTATATATATAAGTTGCAAAGGGTGTTTACATGATAAAAAGAGGGGTTCTAGGATCGATTCCTATTGAGTACCGCAAACCTTTTTGAAGATGCATTCCTCTGTTGCAAATCCGATAGGTAACTCTGAAGCCATTTCAGAAGACACCCAGATATTCCGAAAGTCAATCAAGTGAAGGTAAGATATGAATAGGAAACTTATTAAAGGTCTTAGAAAGGATGAAAAAAGTTGTACATAAATTATTGGCTAGTTAAGTTTCTTCTTGTATCATACACGTGCTCAGAGCTCTGTGCATGCTGAAACTTGGCTCAAGAGTAGGAAGACTGGGGTTAGGTACGAGACTAGGAATATGGCTATAGGTGAGACAAAGGGAGTGTGGCTATGGTGAAGGCTATGGCAGCTATGTTAGAGTTGTGACTATGGTTGGGACAGCCAATCAGGCTGCTGTAGCTAACTACCCAGCGTCCAGGCTCAAGTCCGATTCCTTTATACTATTACTACTACTACTACTACCACTACTACTACTACTACTACTACTACTACTACTACCACCACCACCACTACTACTACTACTACTAAAAGAACAATAATTAGTATTAATAATAATATTGAGTAGACCTTTTAATGAATACAGAATAAGTGATAATACGTCAGATAAGATTGTATATAAATATAAAATTATTTTTATGGACATGGAATAGGCTATGAATATAAAGATCACAAATAAAATATATTTTATGGATGTGGAATAAGTGATAATATTAAGAGCTTGAGGTCTGAGATTTGCGCTCATAACCTGTGATGATGTTTTCTTCTTCACAAGGACACCAATGAGGCATAGTTGGATTGGATCGGCAGTTGGTATTCACAAACTTCAAATTATTAACTTCAAGTTCTTTGCAGTCCCTTTTTTGCAGAGTGTTATTTAATTGAGCTTCAATGAGAAAGCTTGGAAAGTATAGGGGATTGTACTTGCATGTATAGTTCCACCGACATATGGCTGTGTCCTGCCTTGATAAATTAACTTTGGTGAGTATTTCTTCACATCTTATTCTTCCTAATCTGACGATATTTGAAATGGTTTCATTGATAGAAATAGGTGTTGGCGCATTCTCACCTTTCAGAATGCCAGAGTAGAAGATATCAAACATACTGAAGATGTGATGAGGGCTATCTGTAAGCAATGGTCGTTGGTTTCCTCCATAATGTTGTCCAATAACATCTTCCAAAGATGTGCAGGACTCGGTACTAGATTCCATGCACTTATTGATTACATCTAGAGAACAGCTAATGTCAATGATGGTTTCGTTTTGCTGTGCTAGTAACGCATGGATGGGGGATTGTTCAGCAAATTGCACTAAGCCAAGTAGAAGGATAACGATTTGACCAAGTTTAGCAATGGACATGATCATTGAGTAGTTGTAGATCCACTAGATATGATTTGTTGACCTTACTGTGATTGTGATGTCGAAGATATCCATTCTCGTCCTTTTATAAACCTTGGAGTTTCTCTAGCTAATGTTGCGTACCTGACTTCACAGCTGACCAACTTTTGGCTTATCGAATAAAATACTGCGAAGACAATAATTTTGGCGTTTACGAGCGTGTGATTGTTTCCCCTCTTCCGCCATAGACTCTAGCAATCATTCTCTAGAACGCGAGTCTACGCAAGTTTGTCCTGATCAGCTTACCAAACGTGTCCGTCCCTCAACCGACACAACTACTCCTTGTCAGATACTGAAGGTGTGTGTGTTGTCCCATTGAGTTTTTCCTTTTCACGCTATCGATATCCTAGCGAACGTGGGGCGAGGCAGCTTCCTCAGCCTTGGTTTTACCATAACTAGGAGCCCAGCTAATGTATGGCAAGGTTCATCCCTTAATAGGGTGCTAGCTCAGCTGCTTGGTTGCTAGGCACCACTTCGCTCTGGCTTGTCTTGGTTGTGAGCCCAGCTAGTGCCTTCCCAGGCCATTTCAAGGCAAGCCGAGCTGGTGGGTTGGCTTACATTTGAGAGACCATTTCCGTCACATAATTATGATGAATGTCCTACTTGATCCTAATTGGCACTATAAATTTCATGTAATAACTGTACTCTCAATAATTGTGTGCCCTTGAGACCTAAGGTTAATGGATGGTAGAAACTTTTGACTTTATGATTAATAAATTCTCTAGTGAAATTGTGCTTCCTTATTATACTCGGGGGTCCATAGAAGCCACAATGATCAAAATAGCCAAAACCATTCAGATTTACTTGTACCAGTGGGCGTGGTTTAACGAGGAGTGTGGTCAAATATTGCATATGCGCACATTGTGCAGTGCCACATCCCATGTGGATCAGTGCACAATACCTGTGGTCACTGAACCCCTCCCAACCTGTGGATATTCATTTTCCTAAGAGGTTTTTTGGGGACATGTCCACTGCTCATTCCAGAGCGGGCGGTACTACAAGCACCTCACATATGTATGATGCAAGTGTTCAAGCTTATTGTTTTATATGTATGAAGTCTAGAATCATGCCTTATTGTTTTCTTTGTATAGAATCATGCCCTATTCTATGAAGTATAGAATCATGCCTTATTGTAGAATCATGCCTTATTCTATGAAGTATAGAATCATGCCTTATTGTAGAATCATGCCTTATTGTTTTCTTTGTATAAAGTATAGAATCATGCCTTATTCTATGAAGTATAGAATCATGCCTTATTGTAGAATCATGCCTTATTGTTTTATATGTATAAAGTATAGAATCATGCCTTAATGACTTTTGTCACAGGTAGCCCAGTAATATACAGTCAATTTTTATTCTATAATAAAAAAATTAGTTTTAGCAAGTTTTATTTCACATAATAAGATGTAATCTGATGAAGTGTTAATCATGCGAGTCAGTGCGGCCAGAGGCAGTATTCTTGCACTCCTGTATGGTACCTATAAAATAACTATAATTATAACTTGAGGGGACGCACACTGGCCCAACATCAAACTAGGTCTAGGCAGATCGACAATCATGAAATGGACATGTTTAAATGGAGTGACATTAAGGGTAAGGATTGTACAATGGGTATGGTTTTGTTGGTCGTTCTGGTTCAGATTTGCTTCCTATTGGTCCGAGACTGCACACGGCCTACATTTTGATTTCATGAACATGATGACATTGATAGCATCTTTCTTTGCCTAATGGAAGACTTGACCATGCCTGACTAAATGATGGCACATTTCATGAAGAAGGCATCTCCATTGATAATACTAACTGTACTACTAAAAAATAAATGATATAAGACCAGGGCTGTGCATGTTGTATCATGTGGATCTTTCTCTCTGTCTATACTTGGTTCATGTACATGCAGGTTGGATCAGATTCTCGATGCTACGGAATTGTACTCGACGTGTCTCGGTGAGATGGCCAGCCTTTAGCACGGGCTACTGACAAGACCATGTGTTGTGGAGAGCATCACATGCATGGCCATATTACAACAACAGGCCACAGCAAGCAATGTAATTTATTATTTACATGGGTGTGTGTGTGTGTGGCAGTTTCTGTGAAGACTTCAATGACGGCAGAATCACCCGATATACCAACAAGAACATCTTCGCTTGCTAATAGGCTTTCCCTCTCAAACTACTTTCTCCTGTTTTTCTCCTACTTCACCAGAAGAGTAGCCATTGGAATTAGTAGGGTTCTGAGATAGTGGTCTAGAAAATGCCGCTGGTTCACAACATTGCGGATTTAATGCAAGCATTCTGCGCCATGATGCGAGAAGATGTAAAGATGGACTTGACAGCAAACACTGCAACTCAAGACTTTGCATTATACTGTGAACCACCTTAGCAAAAATGCCCCCCTGATGGAAATAGGGTCATTTTCGGAGTGTCATGATCATCCCAGTTGGTGTTGTATACAATGGACATGCTTCTATTTTTCCCCCTTCCACTTACTTCAGACTTTCGAGTGAGTTTTAACTGATAGAAATCTGTTGGATGATTGGCAAGTGTTAGTGTCAGTTGATATTAAGATTTACATACTGGAGTATTGTCGCAGAGCAATACTCAGTTTTGTGCGGTATGTATGTGTGCTGTCCTGTGTAACTATTCTTGAACAGATACTTGTGTTGGTTGCAAGGCAGCAGAATTGGCATGCTTAGTGTGCTTTATTTGGGTTTGGTGTGCTTTATTTGGGTTTGTTGTGCTTTATTTGAGTTTACTGTGCTTTATTTAAGTTTGCTGTGCTTTATTTGAGTCTGCTGTGTTTTATTTTAGGTTGGTCTGCTTTATTTTAGCTTGTTATGCATTAGGTATGCTTTATTTTAGTTTGGTGTGCATTATTTGAGTTTGCTGAGCATTAGGTGTGCTATATTTCAGTTTTTGTGTGCTTTATTGAGTTTGTGTTTATAATGAAAGGCTCCCTTACATATGGGAGGTATACAACTGTCCTTTCGAGAAGACTGTGGTGCTCTCCCAATATACCGTCTATGTGAAAGTTGTTTTTGTCCACATTAGAGATAATAGCAGAAACAGGTTGAGCTGAATGAAAGACAACTTTGAACTAAAATGACCAAAGCCTGTTTTCTCTAGTATTTATTGCCTACTTACAGCAGCTATGATATAAACTAGCTCAGCACATGTTTGTAGCTGCCAACTGCAAGTGGTGAACCACTATTAGCTTGGTTAAGGGGGGAGAAGTTGGTTAAGGGAGGAGAAGTGCCAGGAAGACATGGTTTTATAACCTTGTGGTCACGACTTTTTGGTGCTCCATAGATTCTGTACACTTCACTATATGAACTTGATATATAGCTCAAATGATAGATCTCGCTCTGTTCTCTCTTTTAGTATTTGAAAAGTTGCATAGGTATAACTATGCTAAAGTTACATGCAGCCAAAGTGGGGTACCTCAAAACCGGAGTGCCTGGTTTCTGATTGGAAAGTGCTAGCCTTGTTATGTGTTGATTTAGGCTCTAAAATGTAATGTACTGGGTGCTGAATTTTTTTAAAGCGTCTGTATATCAATCACATTGGCTGGCACTGTTATAACTGTATCTGCACTACATGTCAGTCTTACCACTGCACATGCCACAGACATGACATAGCCACAGCTACTTCCTCTAGCACACGCACGATACTGGCGTGTGCCACACTTTAACTCTAGCTATAACCAGTGGCATGATGCTGACATGTGCCACACTTTAACTCTAGCTATAACCAGTGGCATGATGTGCCACCCTTTAACTCTAGTAATAACCAGTGGCACGATACTGCCGTGTGCCACACTTTAACTCTAGCTATAACCAGCGCAAGATATTGATGTGTGCCTCACTTTAACTCTAGCTCTAACCAGTGGCATGATACTGACGTGTGCCACACTTTAACTCTAGCTATAACCAGCGCAAGATACTGATGTGTACCTCACTTTAACCATATGTGTTGCTTTGCCTATGCAAAGTTCTTCATGAAGTTTAGCCTCTAAGCTACTCTACTCAATGCAGATAGCAAAATTGAATGTGGAAATGCTGCAGCCTGGTAAGTTAAAGTGTTTCAACAATGAAGGGCTTCTTCAGATATGCATTGTAGTTATTGCTATACCGGGTGGTGCAAGTTTAATTTGGTTATTCATTGTTTGGACTGGAGTTAAATTGTGGCACACATCAGTATCATGCCACTGGTTATAACTGGAACTGTAGCATCTTTCTTTTGCTGACATTACAGTTGTAGTGTTGATGTGGGAAGCTGGAGATGTGGGGAGCACTGAAAGTACATGTAGTTCTACTCCAGAAATCCCAAAAGGGAGAGGATAAGAATTAGTAGTCTAGTGTTATTTTACACGTTACTAAATGCAAAGGGGGATTAAGAGGGCTCAGTTACTCTTGCTCCTATCTCGATGCTGTGTGTATATGCCTGCAGGTTGCGCAATTTCAAGCCATGAATTTTGCAACACTTGATTGAAAATTCCAAACAAGGTCTGGATTTGTATTGACCACATCGTAGTGACTAGTATTTGTAATGTTGGAGTATGAGGTCCAATTGCCATTAGTCACCCGATATATAAGCGGATACATTTTAAAACAAATTTCTCTTAAGGTAAATTCTCCGAAGGCATTACCTCTATGTGTTTGCATGAGTGGAGGGGTTTCCCTAGTCTTTTGTGCAATGTGGAATGACATGGCTATGCATCCTTCTCTTGGTTGATTAAGTTTGAAGTTGAATGGTAGAGTACACGTGCATGTGTGTGTGTGTGCATCACTGACCATGCTGAAGCAGATGTTTTGGATAGAAAAAGATCCCTGTAACTGCGTCTCTAGCTTTTCCTTCCTTTCATATCTCTTTTCTGGTTAGTGATATGATAGGAAGTGAAGCTTTGCGAAGGGGCCATGTTTAAGGACTCATTAATAACCTTATTAGCTTCTTCCCTGTAACTTCCATCCGAGTAATTATTGTGTCATAAACATGAGATGTCTCTGCGTGCTTGAACTATGGGTGATTAGGATCTCAACATGGGGATTCTGAAGGGACACAAAAAGGGGGGGGGGAGTATAGAGTCAAAATCAGCAAGTGCCCCCCCCCCTCACCATGAGCTTGTGTAGCTGTTATATGATAGACTTTGCCTTATGCTTGTCCCACCCTTGTCTTGAGGAGACTGGTGCTGGCCCACTTCACAGGGAACTGAGCTGGCAACCAACAGCATGCATTGGTGGCCTGTAGCCTCAAGACTTTAATTTGAGATGTAACAGTCCTCCCATACCTTTGATTCATGTAGACTTTAAATGACCCTTTCTAATGACCTCTGACCTTTCAGTTTGGTGAATATCATGCCTAATTTTTATTTTGACCTTACAAAGTCTATTGTTCCTCTAAATGGGTGATCTGGCTTGCTCGACTGAAGTCGGACACGGAATGGCATACTTCGTCTGCCTACGTATGGTGTTTCTGCCAACGTATGGTGTTTCTGCCACTTTGTTCACAGATTTTGAACGCCAGGTGGTAACTCAACTTTTGCTCATTGTGGCCTTTGACCTCGACCATTCATAATTGTTCCTCGTATTAGCCTAGTGATCTCTAATGCCTTTTTAGAATTTATTTCACACACACACACACCACATACACCACACACCACACACACACACCACATAGCATGCAACACACACCACATACACCACACAAACACACACACCACATACACCACACACACATACACAACACATACACATGCAACACACACACACCACACACGCACACACACACATGTATGCACACACACCACACACATGCATGCACATACACATGTATGCACATACCACACACACATGCACACACACATGTACATGTACTGTATGCACACATGTACTAGCACACACACACACACACACACCAGGGAGAAAACAAGAGCTAGCTGAGGGCAGGGTAATGAATACAATAAATGATTAGCACATTCCTATGGTGCACCACTGGCATAGGAGGGCAACGAGCCCGCTGTGCTTGTCTAGTTGCACATAAATAGTTCAAAACCGCAAAGTAGTTTGCATGCCAATGACCCTTTACCTACCAAGCCTACACAGTGTTGCCATAGTTTTTTGGGTAATATCCAAATTACTCACCTGCGTGACTTTGTGGCAATAGGGCGACAATCATCAGACAGATTTGCAAATAGTTGGGGAGGGTCCATATTCAGGGAGCTCAGGCCACAAATGGTCCGAGATGGATGAGAACCATGTTGGAATATTACACTTTTATGACGTGACTGAAAATCGTGACTGAAAATCGAGACATAGTATCAGGTCAGCACATAGTTCTGGAAGGACTGACAAGTGTAAATTACGATATATCCTGTCCTCGAACTCCAGGTCTACAAGGCAAAAACTACTCACTTTAGTCTCCAAAGAGGTAGTTGTCATCGATATCGTACCAGTAGTAGGGTAGACGAGAAGGGAGGCCGACTCAGCGAGCTTGGATAAATGAAGCTTTCCGAGCTCCCACTATCAATGAGTGCTTGGCCTTAAATCCATTAATGCTTACCACAGTCATTGATCTGGGGGAGGAACCACCGCAGCAGGCACCATCGCAATAGTCGGATTCCACATAGCAGCTGATGTTCTCTTTGGAGACAGCGTAGGAGCCCCCCCACGACAAACCCTTTGGAAGTGCCCCTTTTTATGGCAATTAAAGCATGTAACATCACGTCCAGGGCACTTGGAATGGTGATGTCTGCTGTTTCCACAGAAGAAGCACTTCTGACCTTGGGGCCCAGAAGCAGCTAGGGTAACTGGGTCAGTAGAGAGCTCGGGAGGCACATCTGCCGGAGGGATAGCCGCATTGATAGGGGGCAAAGGAGCCGAAGACTCAGAACTGCAGACTGCAGATTCTAAAGACTTGGCTTGGTCAAAGATTGTCTTGAGATCCAATTTCCTGTTTTCCAGCAGCCTTCAGCAAATGAATCCCGAGGTTAGGCCCGTGATAAACGCATCCCTAATGCTCTCCTCACGACGATACTGGATAGAAGTAACCCCTTGGTATTTACAATCTTTGCTTAGTGTCTTGAGGGATTGAAGATACTCATCTAGGGTCTCAGCCGGATGTTGATGCCTCGTGGCGAGGACGTGATGAGCATAGATTTCATTAGTCGGTTTTACATACAAGGCTTGTAGGTCCTCTATCGCAGTAGGGTAATCCCTGCATTCTTCGACTTACTGGTAGACCTTTGGTGACAGATAGTTCTTTAGGATTCCAAGTCAGTCGAGACCGTCCGGGGGAAGAGCAGCGAGGAAGTTCCGGAATGTTCTTTTCCAATTGCGCCATACTTTGGCCGCCTTGCCCGAACTTGGATCAGCATCCAGACATTCTGGTCGCAGGAGCTTATCCATAGGCAACTTAGCTAGTCTACTGTTATAATGGCTAGAATGATGGAAGAGTACCTAAGAAACGGTTTTAATCAGCTAGACACATGAGTACAGGTCTAGAATATCAAAATGGTGAAAACATGAGGTAGTAGAAAGAAGTTCCCCTCTGTCACAGTCCAGTGAATCTACCTCCAAAGCAGTGCTACAATATGATTTGGACTATGCAGATGCAGAATTCTATTCCGTTATTATGCCAGTTCACTTCAAACTTAGTTCGGGTGAGACCGATACAACAGAAGCAGCCAACACTTTTTCTATTCTATTAATAGCCCACCTAGATCGCTTTGAACACCTGTCTGGCAAAGTCCAGAACTCGATTATCTACCACTGCTGAGGCATCGAAAAAGCCACCAACAATCTTACGATCAGAAAGAATGGACTTAGGAAGCGGAGAAAGTCTTCTCCGAAGATTTTCTTTGATGCATGCAGAGCATACAATAAATGCCTGATAGCAAAAAGATGTATGGAGACGCAAGAAGCTTGCATAAGCAAGAAAGAGGATTTCGATCCAACCCTTGGCATTATGCAAAGAACGTCTGCTGTGATGAGATGAATTCCGACACCTCATTTGATGCCTTCAATCACTTTGAGAAGATTTCATCTAAAGATAGCTCATATACATCGCTTCCCACATGGGTTAAAGATGTTATATCCCTACCAGAGGTGGAAGATATGGCTCCCTTTGATCTTTCCCCTATAACTCCTGGCTTAGTGGCTAGAATGCTAAAGAAAAAGTCATCTAACTCCTCCCCAGGCGATGACGGAGTGTCATATCATTACCTCAAAAAGATGCCATCAACCCATCACTTCCTAGCAACTTTGTATTAAAAAATCCTACTTGAAAACTTCACTGCCTCAGCCAACTGGTGCCAAGCAAAGATCGAGCTAATTTTCAAAGGAGGTGACAAGTCTTCTCCTGTCAATTTTCGTCCTGTTGCACTTGCCTCAGCTGTGGTGAAATTGGAACAAGATTGTTGCTTCTAGACTGGAAAGTTACCTAACTAGTAATGGCATTATTAATACCAGCATTCAAAAGGGTTTTCTTTCCAACATTAATGGGACCATGGAACATATTTTTGAAGTATCGGCAATCATTGGGAATGCTATCCAACATGATTTGCCTCTGTCCATGTCATTCCTAGACCTTAAGAATGCATTCGGTTCTATTTCCCATGCCCTAATAAATGATATGCTCTGGATAATCAAGCTACGAAAAATAAGAGCCTATATCTCGAGCACTTATTCAAAGCTCTCTGGGTATATAGGCAGTAAGTTTTGGTCGACCAGTGAGTTTCGTATAAAGAAAGGGGTGTTCCAAGGGGACACACTTTCTCCTCTTATATTCCTGATTGCCTACAATCCTATACTTGAAGCAGTTCAATCTTTGGGCCTACAACTTAGGGTTCCTTCCAACAACTTGCTTGAGCCCCTAAAGTTAACTTGTATGTGTGGTGGGACAAATGGACAACTGGCAAACAATGCCTAGCAGCATGTTGCTCGATGACAGCTTCCAGTCCAGATCCTGGTCAAACTTTACAAAAACCATCCTGACACCCATCCAGCTCCATAAGTGAAGTTTTGCCCAATCCAACCTTCTGTTCAGGCATGCCTAGCAGACTAACACTAGAGATTAGTACAATCTTGGTTGATGTGATTTTAAATGGTAAAGGATCTCAACAGATCGTCATATACATGGGTAAGTCTTGTTTCATTTCAGTCAATCTTGTTTTTAATCGAAATGCTTTTGTACATTGTTTTTTTTTGTTGGCTAGTTTTTAAATATGTTGAGCAGTGTAGACTATACCAAATGTGAGCTTCAGGTTCTCCAAGGCTTTTAAACACTTTTCCCCCCACTGTTGATTGATGAAGATACATCTCTGAAAATATAATTTTGAGCTTTCATCGATCATTGCTGACTTGATGACAATGTCAACTTCTAGATGGTATAGGTACAATCACAGGGATCACAAATCTGTTACTGGCCCTGATGTGTTTTTGCAAGAAATTACTTCAAACCTTGGTAGGTTTACCACCCTCATCTTGGTTCAGGGTGGGGTTTAGAACCCAGATGTGGATGGTTTCTCTCACACTACATTTGAACTACGAAACTTGTGCTGGTCTTCGCCAAGCACACACTGTGTCCAGGCTCATCATGTGTATGTGCATAGAAACCTCTGAGTTTGAACTGCTGTGATGTCAATGTTCACTGAAATGTGCTTTGAGGGATCTTTCTATACATAAGGCGACCACCATCCTCTCTTTTAGGATCTTTTCCCATGGTCTTACCAGCAACTGCTACAAGTGGATTGATTTTGAAGTGAACTGGTTGTAGATCCCTCTCAGTTATTTAGATATGCCTCTGACATTCAGGATGACTACAGGGTACTTTCTCTTCTGTTTATTGAGTAGCTTTAAGTGAGAACTTATTAGAGTGACACCATCACTTGCAACTTCATCCTCAAGTTTTCACTCCCAGAAAACTTGCCCATCCTCCGGAAAAAAAACTCCAGGAAATCATTCAAGGCCAAAACTTTCTTGATGTGATCCTTCTCTTCTTCCAGTTCTTAACAACACCCTCTGCTCTATCGAACAACACCTCTCTTGTGCTATAGTGGGCAATTACTCTGGAAGTTGAGGTATTGGTCTGTGTTTGCTGGACACTCATTTCCTGATGGTACCGTCCTCATGGATTAGTATAAAAAAAGGTCAGTGCTCTTTCCACTCTGCTACACCTATCTTCTTCATTCCCCTCCAAGGACTGCATCTCCTCTCCCTCTGATGTCCACTTGATGTTCATGGTGTTCATGTGGCCAGTGAACAAATGGGCATGCTCCTTTAGCAACACTATGTGAGTGTTATCTACAATATTTCCATTGATGGGGATATTCTATCGAGCCATAGTCAGTGGATTAAGCCATAGTCAGTGTTCTTTGTTCATATAGAAGTGAACATTGTGATCAAGTTGGTAGTGATTGACGAAACTCAAATGTAGGCTATATCCAGAGATATAGAATACTGCTGAGCCTGTTGAGGCCACCACATTAACTACAGCAAAGTGTGAGACCATGTAAAACCCTAATAACAGGTTCTAGGACATATATCTCCCGAACAAAAACACACAGACAATTACCAACTGGACAAATACCCCCCCCATGACAGATATATCCCCCATGGATATTTACCCACCCCATAAATATTTTCACCTAGGATTTTAGGATGAAAGATGGTAATTTATTGCCATAGACCTAGCCCTAGACTTAGACCTAGCCCTAAACCTTATTGCATTTTATTTCCCATTTCCAAATTTTTTATTTTTTTGATGGGGGGTATACTATATTATGTCCTAGTGGGTAATTGGAATGGGGAGTATTTGTCCAAGTGGTAATTGTCCAGTTTTTTGGGGTCCAGGGGGTATATGTCCTGATAGGATTATCAACCGTACTAATTAATATTAATATCCATAATATAGTAGTTACGAGTGTCCCGCTGCTCAAGGAGTGAGGAGGGGAGAGGACCAAAGATCATTCATCAGCTCGCCATGCCGTTCCTTTCTCCTCTGCCACCACTTCCCTACCCAATACATAACACACTCATTGTTAACAATATAATTGTATTCTCTCAACAACTCCACTAGATGCTCATCAGGAATAATGACTTGAGACCATCACACCCCATGCAGTACAGTTCAAAATTAAAAATAACGAGTCTAAATAAGGTAAGATACTCATACTCATACTGTAATAAACACTATGACATGCATACCTGATTATTGTTAATGTTGTATGTTAAATGAGTTGTATTGCTTGGTTTTGGTGGAGTAGAGGGGAGGCCATAAATCAGTCACTTCCTCCTCTGCCAACACTTCATTAAGCACGCAAAATGCACCCACACACTTCCACCATCACCTAATTTGGTATTTTTGTAATATAATTATATATAAATAAAATATGGTATACAAATAAAATAATACTAATACTACTACTACTACTACTACTACTACTACTACTACTACTACTACTACTACTACTACTACTACTACTACTAATAATAATAATAATAACAATAATAACAATAATAACAATAATAATAAAATAAACATAATAAAAATATGTATAATTATATAAATAATAACAAATCAATTAATAAATATAATAATAATTAAATTTAATATCAATTTAATTAAAATTTTTTATTTTAAATAATAATAATAATAAGCAAACAATAATAACTAAACAAAATAACTAAACAAAATAAATTAATACAATAATAAACAAATAAAATATAATAATAAATAAACAAAATAAATAAATATAATAGTAAATAAACAAAATAAATAAATATAATAATGAATGATTAGTAAGTAAATAAATACAAAACAAACTAATAATAAACAAACAAATAAATAATTAACAATAAATATATATATATATATATATTAATTGTAGTAGTATATAGTAATAATAACAATAATAACAATAATAATAGTAGTAATAATAGTAGTAATAATAATAAACATATAATAATAATGATAAACATGTATATAAATAATAATTAATTATTAATTAAAAGTAATAATAAATATAATAATAAATATAATATTTAAAATATAAAATAAATTAATTAATTTAAATGGCAGAATACCCAAGTGCTGCTGAGATTGTGGGTGTTCCTAGCTATGGCGGTGTTCTTGATGATTTACAAAGCCAGGATATTAGCTCCAGAGACAGTCAGACTAAGGACATGTGCTTCTTCTCCCCCCCCCAGGGATGTGTTTTGTCGTCGTAAAAATTGTCTGCGTAACTATCTGTAACAGCATCAAATTGCTCCTGAGCAACTACGCACATGGCTTAACATTGTCCTGTAATAATCCTTCGATATACACATTAATTTTTTTTTATCAATTCATTAAAACGAAGAAAAAATGGCTGTTAACCAATTATACAGTTATAACAATACGGTTTGCATTGATTAGGAAATCTCAACTATTAGTCCTAAAAATAACTAGTAAATATCTTGCTAGTATTTACAAATATGATAATGGCAATTAGCCATTATCTTAGACTAATACATCGCCCATCCAATTATAACCACAGAGGCAAGTAGTAATAAGACATGCGCAAATAATTGCTCATTAGCTTATAAACTGAGAACTGGAGACAACGGGGAGGGAGAATTCTGGGGAAAAAATTCAGGTGAAAAGCCCAGGTGAAAAAAATGCAGGTAAAAAATTCTGGACCTCAGCAGCATTTGAAAACTCCTTTCTGAGTGGGTTGGGCAGCTTACTCACGGTTCCTATTAGAGAAAATATACAGTACTTCTAAAAATTAGTAAGGCAGCTGGTACCCATATAATAATAGTAGTCATTATCTTAGACTACCTACTATATTTTCTCTATGAGGAACTATTGCCTCTCCAATTGTAATCTCGTTAGCTCAGCTTCAATTTGACCATTTTTAGTGATTTTTGCATAATTTCCTTTTTGTTGCTTGCCCTTCCACATGCTCTACTCTCAAGTTATGGACGATTCTGTTCATGCAATTCACTTGCATTCAAACACAATGTTCAAGAAGAAGACTGTCTCAGATCCAGGTAAGCAAGTTGTAGCCATGTTCATACTAAAAGCCACCGATTCCCAAAAGATTTTACTTCACAAACGGCAAGTGCAAATTCCCAATCAAATGGAAGACAGTTGTGTCAAGACGCAGAGGAGAACAGGCAAGTGCAGTACAATGGAGGACAGGTAGGTTAAGACACAGTGGAGAACTGGTGAGTGCATAAAATGGAGGACTGTCAGGTCTCAGCCCTGCAAAGATCAAACTATAAATAATAGTGCTAGAACTTATGACCTAATACTACCAACACATGGACAATCATAATATCATCTCACACTCTTAGATAAGTCCTGTAGGGACATACAGTAATTCTACTACTCTCACACTGTTATCAACACCATAAGTTGTGAAAGGTATTTAAACCCCTCTGCAGTCCAGGCTTAATCAGTCTCATCCTATCATCTTCATATTCTGCTACTCGACTATTGTTTTAATATAAGCTACTTAAGATCTAAAACTCTTTTGTCAAGCTTGGGATTTAGCTAAGAGGTTAGGGGGAGACTCAAATTACCTAGGTTGGTATCTGTTAGGTCTCTTGTGGTTGGAGACTCTAACAAGGACAGATAAGTCAAGACATAGTGGAGAACAGGCGAGTGCAGTACAATGGAGGACAAATAAGTCAAGACACAGTAGAGAACAGGCAAGTGCAGTACAATGGAGAACAGATAAGTCAAGACATAGTGGAGAATAGGTGAGGTGCAGCATACAATGGTGACAGATAAGTCAAGACACGGTGAAGAACAGCGAGTATAAAATACCAAGGAAGATGGTGTGCTGAATCCCTACAGCAATGCTATCACTTCAGGAGTGATTTCCACAAGAGTGTGTGATAAGTGAACTGGAAAAAAATAAAGTAAAAATTTCACAAAAACTGCTTTATTTAATATTATTCTGTAGCTCATTCCCTGCTCTATTATTTCATCAGATCAGATTTCATTTTAAAGGAACAGGTCACTTGTGATACATTTATTGATAAGTGATGCCCAATATTTTTGTGCTCTGTAAATTAGCTTTAGTGTGGTTTTCCATCATTTTGCTCCGAGGGCAACAATTAGTAATTACTCTAGTATGCCCATACATGGGGAGTGATAAATAGTTCACACTAGGTAGGGAATTATTTTCCCCCTAATTAGGTCCAGGTTAATGGGTAAACCTGTATAGATGGATAAAAAGGTCCCATTTTAAAGCTTGTGAGCTAGACTTTCTTTTGATATTAAACATATTTGCAGGGGACCGAGGGAGGGCAAATAAAGTTATGACTAATTTGAAACCACTCGTATAATTAATGAACTCTCAGTTGACATAATAACATTAAAATCACCTCCTCAATAATCAACTTCAAAATGTATTCACTCCACGTTTCGACTAGATGCTCTAGCCTTCATAGAAGATACAGCCAGCAACATCAAGGTCACTCAAAACCTGCACCCCTTTATTCTGTGGCAGAACTATCTCCACAGTGCTGTGTAAACAACGGGTTAGAACTGAAGGGAATTGGCTGCCCACAGAAAATGCTAACTATTAGGGTCACCCACACCATAACTTGATAATTTGCAGTAAAATGAAATGCTAATATCACAGAAAATATCACAGAACACAAAAAGAGCTCGTAAATGACAAGAAAATAATTGAGTGGATTACAGCATAGTTATGGCGAAGGGAGGGGACAGCCGCATTTTTAAATTTAAAAAACAAACTTGTGGTTACCACTTTATAGTTCCATAAAGTCTGTAAACTTCATGGTGTGGACTTGATATATGTATAGGCTATCTTACTTATACTACATTGCGCATGCACTAAACTACATGCGGTTAAAAGTGTAGGTTATGCGCCTATGTAACCTATAGTTATTAACCAATCAAATTAGCCAAAGATCATGTGATGTAGTATAAAGCTCAAAAGATGTGCTCTCTCTAGTTCAACTCTCTAGCACTTGGCAATCTGGAGATATTTATGCAGCAAAATCAGGCATTCAGGTTTTGAGGTCCCCTCCACTTTTAGCTCAAGTAACTTGGCTATAGTTATACATTATGAAAAATATTTTAGTATTAAAAGAGAGCACCACACAGAGAGACCTATCTTTTGAGCTATATATCAAGTCCATATCACAGCTATAAAGTGGTAACCACAAGTAAAAAAATTAATATATATATATATATACATGGAGTAGTCCTTCCCTTTAAAATGCAACTTCCCTCCCCCCCCCCCCCCTTTACGGCTAAAGCATCTAGCCGAAATGTAGCATGAGTAAATTTCAAGTTGATGATTGAGAAAGTGACTTTATCTACTACAACAAGTGAGAGTTCATTGAAGTTACGATCACTTCAACCCTGAAAATAGCAGGGTGCGCATTTTTTAAGTTATTTTAGTCACTTTAACAAAATATTTATTTTGCTGTGTATAGAAAATAGAGCATGCTAGTTACTTAAGGATAACAGTAGTGTCTGAATAAGACTTAACAGAGCATGTTAGTTAAGGCTACAGCAGTGTCTGAATAACACTTAATAGAGCAGGTTAGTTAAGGCTACAGCAGTGTCTGAATAAGACTTAATAGAGCATGTTAGTTAGGATAACAGCAGTGTCTGAATAAGAATTAATAGAGCATGTTAGTTAAGGCTACAGCAGTGTCTAAATAAGACTTAATAGAGTGGGTTAGTTAAGGATAACAGCAGTGTCTGAATAAGAGTGTGTTAATCAGGATAATAGCAGTGTCTGAATAAAACTTAATAGAGCATGTTAGTAAAGGCTACAGCAGTGTCTGAATAAGACTTAATAGAGCATGTTAGTTAAGGCTACAGCAGTGTCTGAATAAGACTTAATAGAGTGTGTTAGTTAAGGATAACAGCAGTGTCTGAATAAGACTTAATAGAGCATGTTAGTTAGGATAACAGCAGTGTCTGAATAAGACTTCATAGAGAATGTTAGTTAAGGCTACAGCAGTGTCTGAATAAGACTTAATAGAGCATGTTAGTTAAGGCTACAGCAGTGTCTGAATAAGACTTGTGTATCTTTACTTGAGAATAGGTTGCCTGAATGCATGTGGATGACCTCACGTATTCACAACTCACCTCTGCCACACGACGAGTCTTCTTTCATTCAAAATGAGGCAGCTGTCCCCACTTTTGGCCTGTGGCTTGCAGTAGTCTTCTTTCAGCTCAAGAGGAGGAAAGAAAAATGTTGGCAGGAGGTTCTTCCTGATGTACTCCATTCCTTACAGTGTCTTCTTTGTACTGCTACCAATGAGACTCCGCACAAGCGCCTCCCCCATTTCGCCTGTCATTCCACATCCGGATATTCGGTTCCCTCTTGGTTGGCTACCCCTGGTCCTGTATACCTCAAGCGCCATGTTCGCGCCAGCAAGACGGAGCCTCTGGTCGATGAGGTGGAGCTCCTTGGGGTGAACTTGCATTATGCCCATGTACGCTACAGATGGCCGGACGACGACTGTATCCACTAGGCACCTAGCACCATGCAGTGAACCAATGGACCATGTACCACCTTGTGTACCGATACAGCCTGGACCCTCACTTGAGGAAGAGCCAAAACCCATCTCCGTGGCTACTCCGGACTACTCTGAGATGGAAGAAATCCCTGGCACACTGTTATCGTTTTTGGGTTGGATTTTGCACTTTGGAAGGTAATGTGATCAATACTTGCCTCACTTCTCTCTCACCCTCTCACTTTTTAATTTTTTTTATAATTGTTATTAAAAAAATTGTCCTCATAAAGCGGGGGAGAGGGGGGTGTCTGTATGTTTTACTATGTTAGGTATAATTATACGCGTGCTCAGAGCGCTGTGCATGCTGTGGCACAGAAATATAGGGCTCAAGAGTAGGAAGACTGGGAAAAACTAGGAGACTAGGAATAGGGCTATAGGTAAGACTAAGGGAGTGTGACTATGGTGAAGGCTATGGCAGCTATGGATTGGGTTGTGACTAGGGTTGGGACAGCCAATCAGGATGCTGTAGCTAACTACCCAGTACCCAGGCTTAAGTCCGATTCCTTTCTACTAATACTACTACTGCTACTACTATTACTACTACTACTACTACTAAAAGAACAATAATAGTATTCATAATAATATTGAGTAGACTTTTTAACGAATACAGAATAAGTGATATGTCAGTTAAGATTGTACAATTATTTTTATGGACATGGAATAAGCTTTGAATATAAAGATCATAAAGAGTAATTATTTTTATAGATGTGGAATAAGTGATAATTAATATTAAGAGCTTGAGGTCAGAGGTTTGCGCTCATAACCTGTGGTGATTGTTTGATGACAAGCACACCAATGAGGCATAGTTGGATTGGATCGGCAGTTGGTATTCACAAACTTCAAATTATCAACTTCAAGTTCTTTGCAGTCCCTTTCTTGCAGAGTGTTATCAAATTGAGCTTCAATGAGAAAGCTTGGAAAGTAGAGGGGATTGTATTTGCATGTATAGTTCCACTGACATTTGGCTGTGTCCTGCCTTGATAATTGAACTTTGGTGAGTATTTCTTCACATCTTCTTCTTCCTAATGTGACGATATTTGAAATGGTTTCATTGTTGATAGGAATAGGTGTTGGCGCATTCTCACCTTTCAGAATGCCAGAGTAGAAGATATCAAACATACTGAAGATGTGATGAGGGGTATCTGTAAGCAATGGTCGTTGGTTTCCTCCATAATGTTGTCCAATAACATCTTCCAAAGATGTGCAGGACTCGGTACTAGATTCCATGCAATTATCTATTATATCTAGAGTACAGCTAATGTCAATGATGGTTTCATTTTGCTGTGCTAGTAACGCATGGATGGGGGATTGTGCAGCAAATTGCACTGAGCCAAGTAGAAGGATAACAATTTGACCAAGTTTAACAATGGACATGATCATTACGTAGTTGTAGATTCACTAGATATGATTTGTTGACCTTACTGTGATTGTGATGTCGAAGATATCCATTCTCGTCCTTTTATAAACCTTGGAGTTACTCTAGCTAATGTTGCGTACCCTGACTTCACAGCTGACCAACTTTTGGCTTATCGAATAAAATACTGCAAAGACAATAATTTTGGCATTTTCGAGCATGTGATTGTTTCCACTCTTCCTCTGCCCTAGACTCTAGCAATCATTCTCTGGAACGCGAGTCTATGCAAGTTTGTCCTGACCAGCTTACCAAACGTGTCCGTCCCTCAACCGACACAAATACTTCTTGTCAGATACATACTTGCCAACTTTCCAAGTTAATTCCGGGACATTTACAGCATGTGAATTATTTAAGTTTGCTGGGCTTTATTTACATTAGGTGTGTTTTATTTGAGTTTTTGTGTGCTTTATTTGAGTTTTTATTTTATTTTATGATGAAAGGCTGTGAGAGACTTCCCTTACATATGGGAGGTATACAACAGTCTCTTCGAGAAGACTGTGGTGCTCTCACAATATATATACCTCCTATGCGAAAGTTGTTTTTGTCCACATTAGAGATAATAGCAGAAGCAGGTTGAGCTGAATGAAAGACTACTTTGAACTAAAATGACCAAAGCCTGTTTTCTCAAGTATTTATGGTACTTGACATGATATAAACTAGCTCAGCATGTATTTGTGGCTGCCACCTCCAAGTGGTTAACCACTATTAGCTTGGTTAAAGGAAGAGAAGTGCCAGGAAGACATGGTTTTATAGCCTTGCGGTTACGACTTTTTGGGGCTCCATAGATCTGTACACTTCACTATTTATATGAACTTGATATATAGCTGAAATGATAGATCTCGCTCTGTTCTCTCTTTTGGTATTTGAAAAGTTGTATAGGTATAACTATGCTAAAGTTACATGCAGCCAAAGTGGGGTTCCTCAAAACCTGAGTGCCTGGAAAGTGCTAGCCTTGTTATGTGTTGATTTAGGCTCTAAAATGTAATGCACTGGGTGCTGAATTTTGTTTTAAGTGTCTGGATATCAATCACATTGGCTGGCACTGTTATAACTGTCTGCACTACATGTCAGTCTTACCACTGCACATTCCACAGACATGACATAGCCACAGCTACTATCTCTAGCACACGCACAATACTGTCCGTGCCACACTTTAACTCTAGCTATAACCAGTGACACGATACAGACGTGTGCCACACTTTAACTCCAGCTATAACCAGTGGCATGATATGCCACCCATTAACTCTAGCTATAACCAGTGGCACGATACTGCCATGTGCCACGCTTTAACTCTAGCTATAACCAGTGGCACAATACTGCCATGTAACACGCTTTAACTCTAGCTATAACCAGTGGCATGATACTGATTTGTGCCACCTTTTAACCCGCTATAACAAGCGCAAGATACTGATGTGTGCCTCACTTTAACTCTAGCTATAACCAGGGCATGATACTGCCCTTTAGCTCTAGATATAACAAGTGTAAGATACTGATATGTGCCTCACTTTAACTCTAGCTATAACCAGGTCATGATAATGACATGTGCCACCCTTTAACTCTAGCTATAACCAGCGCAAGATACTGATGTGTGCCTCACTTTAACCATACGTGTTGTTTTGCCTATGCCAAGTTCTTCATGAAGTTTAGCCTCTAAGCTGCTCTACTCAATGCAGATAGCAAAAGTGAATGTGGAAATGCTTCAGGTGGTAAGTTAAGTGTTTCAACAATGAAGCAGATATGCATTTATTTATTGCTATACAGGGTGGTGCAAGTTTAATTTGGTTATTCATTGTTTGGACTGGAGTTAAAGTGTGGCACACATCAGTATCGTGCCACTGGTTATAACTGGAACTGTAGCTTCTTTCTTTTGCCAAAATTACGGTTGTAGTGTTGATGTGGGAAGCTGGAGATGTGGGGAGCACTGAAAGTACATGTAGTACTACTCCGGAAATCCCTAGAAATGCCAAAAGGGAGCGGATAAGAATTAGTAGTCTAGTGTTATTTTACACGTTACTAAATGCAGAGGGGGATTAAGGCGGCTCAGTTACCCTTGCTCCTATCTCGATGCTGTGTGTATATGCCTGCACGTTGCACAATCTCGAGCCATGAATTTTGCAACACTTGATTGAAAATTCCAAACAAACCTCTGAATTTGTGTCGACCACAGCGTAGTGACTAGTAATTGTAATGTTGGAGTATGAGGTCCAATTCCCTTTAGTCACCCGATATATAAGTGGATACATTTTAAAACAAATTTCTCTTAATTTTACACGTTACTAAATGCAGAGGGGGATTAAGGCGGCTTAGTTACCCTTGCTCCTATCTCGATGCTGTGTGTATATGCCTGCACGTTGCACAATCTCGAGCCATGAATTTTGCAACACTTGATTGAAAATTCCAAACAAACCTCTGAATTTGTGTCGACCACAGCGTAGTGACTAGTAATTGTAATGTTGGAGTATGAGGTCCAATTCCCTTTAGTCACCCGATATATAAGTGGATACATTTTAAAACAAATTTCTCTTAAGGTAAATTCACGAAGGCATTACCTCTACCTGTATGCATGGGGTGGAGGGGTTTCCCTAGTCTCTTGTGCAATGTGGAATGACATGGCTATGCATCCTTCTCTTGGTTGATTAAGTTTGGTAAGAGTACACGTGCATGTGTGTGTGTGTGCATCACTGACCATGCTGAAGTAGTTGTTTTGGATAGAAAAAGATCCCTGTAACTGCGTCTCTAGCTTTCCTTCCTTTCATATCTATTTTCTGGTTAGTGAAATGATGGGAAGTGAAGCTTTGCGAAGGGGCCATGTTTAAGGACTCATTAATAACCTTATTAGCTTCTTCCCTGTAACTTCCATCCGAGTAATTATTGTGTCATCCCATAAGCATGAGATGTCTCTGCGTGCTTCAACTATGGGTGATTAGGATCATCAACATGGGGATTCTGAAGGGTAATAAAAAGGGGGGGGCGGGAAGTATAGAGTAAAAATAAGTAAGTGCCCCCTCACCATGAGCTTGTGTAGCTGCTACATGATAGACTTTGCCTTATGCTTGTCCCACCCTTGTCATGAGGAGACTGGTGCTGGCCCACTTCACAGGGAACTGCGCAGGCAACCAACAGCAAGCATTGGTGGCCTGTGGCCTCAAAACTTTATTTTGAGATGTAACATTCCTCCCATTCCTTTGATTCATAATTATAGACTTTAAATGTGCAGACTCTTTCTAATGACCTCTGACCTTTCAGTTTGGTGAATATCATGCCTAATTTTTATGTTGACCTTACAAAGTCTATTGTTCCTCTAAATGGGTGATCTGGCTTGCTCGACTGAAGTTGGACACGGGGAACGGCATACTTCGTCTGCCTACGTGTGGTGTTTCTGACACTTTTTTGTTCACAGGTTTTGAACGGCAGGTGATATCTCAACTTTTGCTCATTGTGGCCTTTGACCTCGACCATTCATAATTGTTCCTCATATTAGCTTGAATTCGTTTTAGTTCACACACACACCACATACACCACACATGCACACCACATACACCACACACCACACATACACACATGTATGCACACACACCACACACACACACGCATGCACACACACATGCATGCACACACACATGTATGCTCATACCACACACACATGCACACACACACACACACATGTATGCACACATACCACACACACACATGCACACACACATGTACATGTACTGTATGCACACATGCACTAACACACACACACACACATACCAGGGAGAAAACAAGAGCTAGCTGAGGGCAACGATGATTAGTGCATTCCTACGGCGCACCACTGGCATGAGAGGGCAATGAGCCCGCTGTGCATGTCTTGTTGCATATAAATAGTTCAAAACCGCAAACTAGGCCTACAATAATAATAATCTTTAACAGTGTTGCCATAATTTTTGGGTAATTTCCAAATTACTTGCCTGTGTTATCAAACATTTTTGGCAACAAAAAATCCAAACATAATCCAAACAACAATAACATACTAAAGTGTGTTCACACATGTCTTTAATAGTTCAGTGTTCGGTTTAAATTCATAGCATTTTTTAGGAACATTGAATTGCACTGCTAAAAGTGAATTTAATGTAGAAATTCCTAGTCTGTTTCTGTGCTTCATTTTGTAGAGACCAATGTGGCTGAATAAACGTTCGGTATCAGCATTGTCATGGGGTATAACTAGAATGGCTTTTGCGAGTTTTGCCAATGTGGAGTAGCGATACTCAGTTTCCAAGCCATCTTTGATTTGGCTTGCCTGCCAATACTTATCCACCTCTGTGATGGCCGTGACTTTAGGAGGTAATGGCGACGTGCAGAAATCCATAAATTCCTCTTGAAGGCTGGGTTTGTCACCAACTTGAACTATCTGAGGAACACACTCTGCTGCAGCAAGCACCTGACCAGCCATACTGTATTGTTGTAAGCCTGGTTGAAGCCATTTGAGATTGGAGAGTAACTTGTGACTCATAGTTAATTGTTTGACAGCTCCCTTGGCTGCAGCAATCCACCAAGCTTGGATTGTCTTCCTAATTTTCTCACATCTTCAGATGATAATCCATCCTCTTCTTCAAGGTATGATAGTGTGTTGTGACCTACGAAAACTTCGTGTAAAGGGAGATACTCTTCTGAGTTATAAATACACACTTGTGAAACATGTTCAGCAGCACACACATACTCAGAATTCATGAACCGAAACAGAAATTTTCGTATTAAGCCATCGAGCTCTTGGTAGAGAACATGAAGAATTGGAGATTGCTGCTGCATGAACCTGTTGAAATTATTATTTTGAAAGAGCAAGTAAGCTTTGGGCAGAGGCTTTTCAAGTACAATTTTTACTCTTCTCACTACTGCCTGCTTATCCTCAGTACTTCGAAAGTATGAGAGTAAGGCTTCATATTGCTCGATAAGATGATTTACACAAGTTCAAGGCTGAGCCATCGTATTTTGCATGCTTTTAACAACTTGTGTGGCTTGCATTCCACAAAACTCTGAAATTCTTCAAACTGTTGCAGCCTCCTTTGGCTCTTCTGGAAATAATACCATACATCAATTTTCAGATCTTCCAATTCATTAGGCAAGACTTTGCAGGCCTCATTTGCTATTAGTCCTGCTATGTATGAAGATAAACTAAAGCTGGCTGCTTACATCGTAACCGTGACATCACTGAATTTTGTGCTCCCAACATTACATTTGCCCCATCTGTACCTAATCCGACAAGATTATCATAAAGGAGAGTAGTGGATTCGTGAAAATGCTTATCGATTGCGTTAAATAGAAGCTCTGCAGTTGCCCTCTCTATACTCTCTAGTGCAAAGAAGACAATCTCATCTCTCCTTGGGTGTTATCAAAGAATCGAAGCATAATAGCAGCTTGTTGTGTAATGGTAATACATATCAGTTGTCTCATCAGTTTGGAGGCTGAAGTATTTAGTCTCTCTAACTGCTGGGGAAATGGTTTTCCAACAATCCTGGGCAATAACTTACAACCAGCTGTTGCTTTACTACAACTGCACTTAAAGTTTTTAGCAATAAAAGAATCAGGAAACATCAACTTGAATAGTTTGGTACAATGATCTCCCAATTGAAAGGCAAGATGGTGCTCTCCAAGGAAATATGCGAAGCGTACTTCTGTACGGATTACAGACTCCTCTCTTATTGGCCCAAAGTAGGACTGTAGAGGCAGTACACCCACACCATCTTTTTCTGAGTGTTTGTGTAATTTCATTTCCTGATGTCTCCTGAGATCTCTAGTACCACCTCTTCCAAGGTTTATATCACAAGAGCACTTCATACAGAAGGCAAAAGAAGATCCCTTTCTCGAAGTTGTGGCCCATGGGAAAGTCTTTGCATACTGTCTACGTAGACACACAATCGCTTTTTTGCAGATATAGAAGACCTGATAGATGTAGAGATTTGACAATTTGTGAAACTTCATAATCAGAGTCAGAATCCATCCATATCTGAAGAATCTTCTTCTGGTAACGAAGTACTGGGTTCTGAAGATGCCACACTAACTCTCTCTGACACTCACTGTGAAAGATTCTAACTCTTGCACAAATCAGGCTTTAAATACCCAACCAGATAGGAGCATGCACATAGATCAAAGGGTTCTGGCTCTGCAGGCATATTCCTGCACAGACCTGGGTGAACACAGGAAAGAGGAATATTCCTGCACAGACCAGGTGAACACATAATAACGCAGGACTGTGCAGGAATATTCCTTCATAGACCAAGTGACCACATGAATATTCCTGCACAGACCAGGTGACCACACAATGACCACACTCAGCTAATACCACAGAGTGTGGTTTTGAAATAGATGCACATGGTCTGATATGCATGAAATGTCAAACAATTTTCTAATGGCCAAACATTTATTGATAAAATCCAAACAGAACATTTAAGGGTAAAAAATTCAAACAGTTTGGATAAAATCCAACACTATGGCAACACTGATCTTTAGGGACGGGAGTTAAAAGGGAAGCTTTATAATACCCAGCATGCTGCATGTTAATCAGTATCTACCACACTTGCCAAACGTTCACCATTAAACTACCGCCTTTCTTTAACAAAATCGACTCATGGGTGATGACTCAAAAAGGAAGTGAGATCACGCAATTGGTAGAGGAAAGAGCATCGTCTGGAGGTTGGAAGAGTGGATGCATCGTTAGTTCTGGATATGAACTTGCTTAAATGTGTATCCTATTTGCAGCATGTCCATGTTGGGAAACCAGAAAAAGACCCATCTGATAATTAATCTGGCTGAGCCAAGGTTTCTTTTAGGGTGGATGTGACAGAAGGGTGGTTTCCCCTTTTGCTCCCAAGGAATGTGGTCTATTTTTTGCTTGCAATTCCCCCCCTCCTCCCCCTCAAGATCCACAGGAAACAGTGATGCCAACATTTTACTTTCCTCCTCTTGAGCTGAAAGAAGACTACCGCAAGCCACAGGCCAAACGTGGGGTCACCTGCATTTTGAATGAAGGAAGATTCGTCGTGTGCAGAGGTGAGTTGTGAATACTTGAGGTCACCCACATGCATTCAGGCAACCTATTGTCAAGTAAAGATGCTCAAGTCTTAAGGTGGGTTCACAATATGACGCTCGCCCATTGTAACGTATCGTCCTATCGTATCGTATCAAATCGTATCGTTCTATCGTATCGTATTGTTTCTGGTTCACAATATAGGCGAGTTTTGACAAGGTGCTCACGTGATAGTAGTTGTTGACCGATCGCTTTGGATGGCAGTTCTAGTTCATCTTGTAGTTCTAGCTGCGATAGTTCTTCTAGTTCATCTAGTAGCTCTAGCTGTGATAGTTCTTCTTCTAGTAGCGAAGAAGATTTGACCATGGTTCTTTTGTTGGCCTTGAGGAATACAAGGAAAAGGACTTAGGAGTCAGCAGTATATTGCCCACCTGGATTTATTGATGGTGAGGATGGGAATGGCAATATTGTTGAAGGCAGGTGGAGGATGGACAGGGACCCTTGCAGTGGATTGGAACCTGTGACACGCACTGGAAGCAATCGGTTTGTTCTGTTCATTGTTCTGCTCATATATAGGTGCCTATGAATGATCAAATGTAGGTATTCACAATCGGCTGCTTCTATGCGTAATGATTTCAAGAAGTACTTCAACAGCAGCATTGGAGAAGTCTCCTGGCAATACACTCATGTTAGGAGAACATAAAAGTATTGCTACATTAAAAGTATTGCATAACAACAATTTTACAGCACATCGTTATTCTTATTATATTAAAGTTCATCATAATAACAACTGGGTTGTGATTGGGGGGGTAGTTGTGATTGGGAGAGAGGGTATTTTGGGGATCAGCCTCGTGTAGCCATTGTCTAATTTTAAGTTATCGTATGGAGGTAGTTTGCGCAAAGTGCTGCCAGATGAAGGCAATAGTAATGCTCCTCATCCTTCACATCACGGCCTGCTTTTTTTCCAGCCTTCTTCTTTTCCAATTCTCTCCTCTCTTCTGTATTGTGTAGGCTCTGCATAATGGCCTCACTCGCATCATCCTTGCACGTCGCTTGGCATGTGGTGGTTGTACACTAATGGACACAATCTCAGGCTCAACCAAACTAGATTAAAATCAACCACATTATGCAATAGTACCTATTATCAATATTGGAATCGACAGATTCTACATCGAATTATAGGTACTATTGCAGTTAGCAATGGCTATAGTAGTGAGCAGTGGCTATTTTTAAATGAGCAATATCTCTGTAGCTATTGCATCAGCCAAAGGTAATTATAACTGACCTTACTTCCAGAACCACCACTTGAATCCAAGCATTTTCCTTTGGCCTCAACTCCTTATATATTGTAGAAGAGACCTGCCAGAAGCAGGCGAACAGCCTTGATCAATTTCTCCTCGTTTATACTGGTAAATTCTAGTGAAGGTACAAAGTCCTTCACGTGACCTTCCCACTTGCCAGCATTCTGATTGGTCGGACGCTCGACACTCATCGCTCGAATAGTACCAGATCCTATTCCATCGCTACGTATCGTAACGTCCTATCGTATCGTATTGTCATGATGTTGCTGGTTCACAATACGACGATACGTTACGATAGGACGATACGATACGTAAATGGCTGAGCATCAAACTGGGAATCAGCCTTTATTCAGACACTGCTGTAGTCTTAACTAACATGCTCTGTTAAGTCTTATTCAGACACTTTTGTAGCCTCAACTAACAAGTCTTATTCAGACACTTCTGTAGCCTTAACTAACATGCTCTATTAAGTCTTATTCAGACACTGCTGTAGCCTTAACTAACATGCTCGGTTAAGTCTTATTCAGACACTTCTGTTATCCTTAACTAACATGCTCTATTTTCTATACACAACAAAATATTTGTTAAAGTGACTAAAATAACTCAAAAATGCACACCCTCCTCATTTTCAGGTTTGAAGTGATCATAACTTCAATGAACTCACTTGATGTAGTAGATAAAGTCACTTTCTCGATAATCAACTTGAAATGTACTCTTGCGACATTTCGGCTTGATGCTTTAGCCGTAAGGGGGGAGGGTGGAACAGTTGCATTTTAGGGTTAAGGTCCATGTATGTATATATATATATATATATTACTTGTGGTTACCACTTTATAGCTCAGAAGCGTATTTAGGGGGGGTTTCCTGTTGCCCAGAACCCCCCCCTGAGTACAAGCCACACCCATAAGCCATTTGACAGCTGCAGCTAGCATCAATCCTTGCTAATCCTACATATAAATTTGTACTAAAGTGTACTCTTGTATTGCAAATTTAGGAGGGTCATAAATTTACTTCTACAAACCACAACACTTTTAGTACAGTATATATATACTGTTTTCTTATAGAAAACTATATATTTGCTTGGGACTGGCAAGCCTATGAATATTAGCTAATCTCTTATAGGATTACCTTAACCTGGAGGGGGGGGGGGGGGGGGGCTATGGTCAAGGGTGTTTATCAGCTGCTAGGGTGCATGCATGTCCTCCTGGGGCTGACTTAGGAAACTATAAACTTGAGGACATCAGAATTCTTAGCAATGACCAGAAGCTTTGGCTTCTGAAGAATGCCTTTAGACCAGGGTGTGACTTCAAGTTCCCTACTAAAATTGAGTATTCTAAGTCTAGATCTTTCCAGAACTCCTGGTTGAAAGAGTACTCTTGGTTGAGCTACTCTGTTTCGTGCAATAGTGGCTTCTATTTGAGCTGTTTACTCTCACCAAGAATCGATCTATTCTTGGACAGCTGGTCACCGTTCCAATGACTAATTTGACTCGAGCAAAGCAAAAACTCGAGGAACACAGCTTGCAGAAATCACACAGAGCAGCTATGGATGACACTGTTACATTTACTGGGAAAATGGAAGGAGGGCAGCTTTCCATACAGCAACAGTTACACAGTAAAGCAAATTCAGAAGAATCGGGAAGTTCTTAAGGTTATTCTCAAGATGATCATTTTTTGTGGTAAGCAAAACATAGCTCTTCATGGCCACCGAGAGGCTCTTTGGAGTGATGCAAATCCTGGATTTTTTTTGGCCTTGCTTCAATTTCGTGTTGAAGCAGGTGATGCAGTTCTGACACTACCACTTTGCTTCTTCAGCCACAAATGCCCAATATCATGCCCTAATCATTCCAAATGAACCGATTTGTGAATGGATAAGAGAGAAAATTCTACAGGAGGTTAGGCTAGCAAAGTACTTTTCTGTGTGTGCTGATGAGGCTGCTGATGCATCTACTAAAGAGCAGCTTCCTCTAGTCCTGCGATATGTTGACTTGGAAATGTGGCGAGAGAAGAGTTTGTTGAATTTATTCTTTGCAAAGATGGCACCACTGGAGTAGCCGTTTCTAAAACCATCCTAAATGCAATACAAAATTATGCCTTAGACCCAAATAATTTACGTGGACAGGACTATGATGGTGCCAGCAACATGGCTGGCAAGTATCATGGGGTTGCTGCTCTAATCGAGAAACAATATCCAAAAGCAGTCTATGTTCACTGTGTAGCTCATGCACTGAATCTTTGTGTTGCGGCAGCATGTAACATCCAAGCTATTCGAAATATGTAAGGAACTCTTGCCTTTTCTTTAGGTTTTCTCCCAAGAGGGAAGCAGAACTAGAAAAACGAATCAGTGAACTTCCACTGGGAACAACTAACAGACAAAAACTGGTAGGCCTTTGCAAGACCCATTGGGTAGCTGGAATGGAGGCCTATGAAGTCTTTTCGAAGATGGTACCAGCTGTTATTAAGTACCTTGGAGACAATCAGTACTGAAGATGGGTGGAACAGAGAGTCTGCTCAGAAAGCGGCATCACTTTATCAGCTACGACTCAGTTCAAGTTTCTTATGGCATTTGAGGTGGTGTACCATGGCCTATGCTACATAAAAGGCTTTTAAGAGTGTCTCTACAGAGCCGTTTGCAAGATATTTGCATGCTTATACTGAGGTAAATTTAGTCGAGACTACTTTACATGAAGTTCATGACAGCATTGATTCTCATCACAAGAAATGGTTTGATACTGCAGTCACTCTAGCACAAAAAATCAATGCATCACAGCCAACTCTTCCACGTCGATTTGCAAGGCAAACAAGTAGAAGCAATGTACCTGCCGACTCTGCTGAAGATTATTACAGAAGATCTATTTCTGTTCCATTTCTGGATGAGATGATATCACATATTCACACTCATTTTTCTGAAACACAAAAGAAAGCAGTACGAGCTTTGAGCATAGTTCTATATGTATTCATGGCCAATGCAGTCACTCAGAGTGAGTCTAATTTGATAAAGGAACTTTTGGATTTCTATGAAGATGACATGCCAAGTCCTTCATCTTTTGAACAGGAACTCCATTTGTGGAGATCTAAATGGAGGGGGTTTCTCATCAGAATTGCCCAAAACTCCATCCCAGGCCTTGAACTGTGCAAATGAGAGCATGTTTCCGAATATTTACTGCTTACTCCGTATTGTTTGTACTCTCCCCGTAACCAGCTGTGAATGTGAACATAGTGTCAGTGTACTTATAAGACTCAAAACCTACTTGCATACTACTATGGGGCAGCAAAGGTTATCAGGACTGACACTGATGCACATCCACTATGGCTTAAACTTTGACCTAGACGCTATTCTTAAAATTTTTGCTCATGAACACCCTCGAACAATGTTACTCCAGGACATTTTGAGTCATTAAACGCAACAATAATTATCATTTCTGTAATTGTATGTTCTTGTGGGGCACAGTCAGATAAAAGTGGTTGTGGCCAGGTGATTTTTTTTCCAAGCTTCACAGGCATGAGATGGAAACCCCCCCTTTAAATTCCTAGATACGACCCTGTAGCTCCACTGTATATTTCATGATATGGACTTGATCTATAGCTCAAAAGATAGGTCTCTCTGTGTGCTTTCTTTTGTTGCTAAAATATTTTTCATAGGTATAACTATAGTCAAGTTACTGGAGCTAAAGTGGAGGGAACCTCAAAACCTGAATGCCTGATTTTGCCGTATAAATATCTCCAGATTGCCAAGTGCTAGAGAATTGAACTAAAGAGAGCACACAGAGAGACCTATCTTTTGAGCTATACATCAAGTCCACACAATGAGGTTTGCAGACTCTATGGAGCTATAAAGTGGTAACCACAAGTTGTCGTTTTTAATTAAAAAATGAAGCTGCCCCCTATAATCGACTCAATTATTTTCTACCTTCACCATAACTTTGCTATAATCCACTCAATTATTAATCCACTCAATTATTTTCATGTCATTTAAGAGCTCCTTTAGTGTTCTGTGATATGTTCTGTGATATGAGCATTTCAATATATTTTTTACTGCAAGCATTATCAAGTTATGGTGGGGGTGACCCTAATAGTTAGAATTTTCTATGCAGCCAATTTCCTTCAGTTTAAACCACACTCGGCCCTTGTTTACACAGCACTGTGGAGATAGTTCTGCCACAGAATAAAGGGGTGCCGTTTTTAAGTGACCTTGATGTTGCTGGCTGTATCTTCTATGAATAGAGCATCTAGTCGAAATGTCGAGTGAATACAATTTGAAGTTGTTATTGAGAAGGTGATTTTAATGTTATTATGTCAACTGAGAGTTCATTAATTATTCATGAGTGGTTTCAAATTAGTCTTAACTTTATTTGCCCTCCCTCGATCCCCTGCCAATATGTTTAATATCAAAAGAAAGTCTAGCTCACAAGCTATAAAATGTGACCTTTTTTATCCATCTATACAGGTTTACCCACTAACCTGGACCTAATTAGGAAAAAAATAATTCCCTACCTAGTGTGAACTATTTATCACTCCCCCCCTTTTTCAGTTTACTTATCACACACACTTGTGGAAATCACTCCTGAAGTCATTGCTGTAGGGATTCAGCACACCATCTTCCTTGGTATTATATACTCGCTGTTCTTCACTGTGTCTTGACTTATCTGTCCTCCATTATACTGCACTCGCCTGTTCTCCACTATGTCTTGACTTATCTGTCCTCCATTGTACTGCACTCGCCTGTTCTCCACTATGTCTTGACTTATCTGTCCTCCATTGTACTGCACTCGCCTGTTCCCCACTATGTCTTGACTTATCTGTCCTCCATTATACTGCACTCACCTGTTCTCCACTGTGTCTTGACCTATCTGTCCTTGTTAGAGTCTCCAACCACAAGAGACCTAACAGATACCAACCTTTACTGCCACCAGAGTCTCTCCCTAACTTCTTCTAGCTAAATCCCAAGCTTGACGATAGAGTTTTAGATCTTAAGTAGCTTATATTAAAACAATAGTCGAGTAGCAGAATATGAAGATGATGGGATGAGATTGATTAAGCCTGGACTGCAGAGGGGTTTAAATACCCTTAGCCAGGCTTTCACAACTTATGGTGTTGATAACGGTGTGAGAGTAGTAGAATTACTGTATGTCCCTACAGGACTTATCTAAGAGTGCGAGATGATATCATGATTCTCCTATGTGTTGATAGTCTGAGGTCATGAGTTCTAGCTCTATTTATAAATAGTTTGATCTTTGCAGGGCTGCTCAGGGCTGAGGCCAACAGTCCCTCCATTGTATACTGCACTCACCTGTTCTCTACTGTGTCTTGACTTAACTCTCCTCCATTGTATGCACTCACCTGTTCTCCACTGTGTCTTAACATACCTGTCCTCAATTGTACTGCACTTGTCTGTTCTCCTCTGCGTCTTGACTCGACTGTCCTCCATTTGATTGGGAATTGTCACTTGCCTGTTTGTGAAGTGAAATCTTTTGGGAATCGGTGGCAACGTGGCTACAATTGAACTTGCTTACCTGGATCTGAGCCAGTCTTCTTCTTGAACATTGTGTTTGAATGTAAGTGAATTGCATGGACACAATCCTCCATAACTTGTGAGTAGAGCATCAGAATGCTTGCAAACTTAAAAGACAAGTTGCAGGGATGTTGTGGAAGGGTGAGAAACAAAAATGAAATTTCACATTTTATGACTAAAATCACTAAAAATGGTGTAATTGAAACTGAGCTAACGAGGTTACAATTGGAGGGGCAATGGTTCCTAATAGAGAAAAATACGGTAGGTAGTCTAAGATAATGACTAATAAACATTACTATTATTATATGGGTACCAGCTGCCTTACTAATTTTTAGAAGCACTGTATATTTTCTCTAGTAGGAACCGTGAGTAACCCGCCCAACCCACCCAGTAAGGAGTTTTCAAATGCTGTTGAGGCCCGGAATTTTTTTACCTGAATATTTTCCCCCTGGACTTTCCCCCCTGATTTTTTCCCCTGAATTTTCCCCCCTGAATTTTCCCCCCTGAATTCTCCCTCCCCCGTTGTCTCCAGTTCTCAGTTTATAAGCTAATGATCAATTATTTGCGCACGTCTTATTGTTACTTGCCTCTGTGGTTATAATTGGATGGGCGATGCATTAGTCTAAGATAATGGCTAATTGCCCATTATCATTATTTGTATTATTTGTAAATACTAGCAAGATATATATAATTAATTACTAGTTATTTTAAGTACTAATAGGTTAATCATAAGAGGTTTCCTAATCAATGCAAACCGTATTGTCAGAACCATATAATTTGTTAATAGACATTTTTTTAATGAATTGATTAAAAAATGTTGTGTGTTTCATCATCAGAACCGTATAATCGGTGTGTGTGTGTGGGGGGGGGGGGGGGGGGGGGGGGGGGGGGATGAAGTAGCACATGTCCTTAGTATGTTTATCATGCTCAAGATTAAAGAATATAAAAGCATGGAAACCAAATATGGAGGGAGTTAATTAATTAACAAATTTACTGTTAATGAAGATGAAATACAATGGATTGCTAAATCCACCATCAATTCTCCCATCTACGGTGGGGGTCAGGGGAGGAGCCGTTCCCAATGTTCCTGGCACACCAGCCATATCTGTTTGGTACAAAATTTCAACGTGATGTATGTTAGATGGTCGTTTGAAACAGTGTTGGCATTAGCTGGAATTGGGGCAAACAGTATTTAGTTCAGGGCTCCTTTTCTTTACTTTAGGCTGCACATAGAGCAGCTGAAATAACAATTTCAGAGAACGGTACACTTCGCTAATTCCAATTGGCCTGTACCTAGGGGTGTAGGATTGGCAAATTTATTCGGATTACCCAAACTAAATAATTTATGCTATAGTTCTAATAATTTATACAGCAAACTAAACAAAGAAATATTCAGTTAGTTTCGTCTGAGTAATGGTGGTCAGTCCTTCCTTTGCTGCGAGCTCACGAAGGTCAATCAGTGTAGATGGCACTTGCTTCCTCCTGCTGCTACAGCCAAGCTATGCAGCTGGCAAAACATTTTGAGAGCACATCCATATGGAATCAATGGAGTGGTGGAGTCAGCTATTGCCTCTGTCTCATCAGATTCATGTGAGTTGGAGATATCACTTCTAAAATTATCTCGGCATCATTCAAGTGAGCATAACCATTATCACTTGTACCTGCCTGCAAACACTCCCCAATGTCGCTCTCATCCAGGAACTTGGTTGGACCTGACGACATATTTCGAGATGTACCTGACCCGATCGTAAAGGTGGCTCTTGTATCAAACGTTTTTCCATTGAAGACCAAGACACGCATTTGGGAGGGTTTAGATTGAGGTCCAAGTCTGAGCAAAACTCCGAGACCTTGTACAAAGCTTTACTATGGTCAATGGCAGAGGATGATTGTTATTGTTAGCCCTGTACTGTATAGCTTAACCCACAACCTCTGCCTGTCTGTCTGATATCTGGTCTGAACTCAGTCCCTGTGCTAATTCTATAATTGCTGATAAAGTAATTAGAGAATGTATCTTGACTCACAATATCATACAATAGAGAGGGGACTCTCCTAGCTGAGCAGATATAGGTTATCTACTCAGCTCTGACAGGTCCCTATAGTGAATAACATTACAGCCAATCAGATGACTACACCAGTTAGGTTACTGCAACCAATCAAATGACTACACCTATTAGGTAACTGTTTTATATACTGTCCATGCATTGCATGACTATATATGTTAACAATAGTTAAAACTGTTAGTTAGGGAGCTAGGACGGGCTGACACTCCCTAACAATGATATAATGGTAAGATCATCAGCAAAGACTTTTACCTTGTGGGGGGTTGAAAGGGTAAGGCGAGAGCTATGGGGTTTAGGCCTGTACCACTTATCATTTCCTTTGTTGGGCACCCACTTGATATCAGAAAGATGGGTTGAATCAATCGACTTGTTCTTACGATATTCCAAGGAAATTTCTCCTTCTGACTGCACGTTCAATACTTTGGCTAGGTACCATCCTTTAACTTCCTCTGACCCCTCTTCATCCTACCACAAATACATTTACGAGTTAACTTTAGGGGGCTCAAGCCGGTTGTTTGGAAGGAACTCTAAGTTGTAGGCCACATGATGGCAAAGATTGAACTGCTTCAAGTATATGATTGAAGGCAATCAGGAATATAAGAGGAGAAAGTGTGTCCCCTTGGAACACCCCCTTCTTTATACGAAACTCACTGGTCGACCAATACTTACTGCTTATATACCCAGATAGCTTTGAATAAGTGCTCGAGATATAGGCTCTTATTTCCGCTGGTAGCTTGATTAGCAAGAGCATATCATTTATTAGGGCATGGGAAATAGAACCGAATGCATTCTTAAGGTCTAGGAATGACATGGACAGAGGCAAATCATGTTGGATAGCATTCTCAATGATTGCAGATACTGCAAAAATATGTTCCACGGTCCCATTAATGTTGGAAAGATGAATGCTGGTATTGATAATGCCATTACTAGTTAGGTACTTTTCCAGTCTAAAAGCAACATCTTGTTCGCACCAATTTCCCCACAGCTGAGGTAAGTGGAATAGGACAAAAATTGGCAGGAGAAGACTTGTCACCTCGTTTGAAAATTAGCTTGATCTTTGCTTGGCACCAGTTTGAGTGAAGTTTTCAAGTATAATTTTTGAATACAAAGTTGCTAGGAAGTGCTGGGCTTTTTGAGGTGATGATACCGTCACGCCTGGGGAGGAGTTAGATGACCTTTTCTTTAGCGTTCTAGCCACTAAGCCAGGAGTTATTAGGGGAAAGATCAAAGGGAACCATATCTTCCACCTCTGGTAGGGATATGACATCTTTAACCAATGTGGGAAGCGATGTATATGAGCTATCTTTAGATGAAATCTTCTCAAAGTGATTGAAGGCTATTTTAGCATCAAATGAGGGATCGGAAATTAACAGAATTTCTTTGCATAATGCCATGGGTTAATGGGTTAGATCGAAATCCTCTTTCTTGCCTAAGCAAGCTCCTTGCGTCCTCCATACTTCTTTTTGCTTTCAGGCATTTATTGTATGCTCTGCATGCATCACAGAAAATCTTCGGAGAAGACTTTCTCTGCTTCCTAAGTCCATTCTTCCTGATCCTAAGATAGTTGGCGGCTTTTTTGATTCCTTGGAGCGGTAGATAATCGAGTTCTGGACTTCGCTAGACAGCGATCTAGGTGGGATTTTAATAGAGAAGTGTTGGCTACTTCTGTTGTATCGATCTCACCCGAACTAAGTTTGAAGTGAACTGGCATAATAACGGAATAGAATTCTGCATCTACATATTCCCAATCATATTGTAGCACTGCTCTGGAGGTAGATTCACTGGACCGTGACAGAGAGGAACTTCTTTCTAGTACCTCATGTTGTCACCATTTTGTTATTCTAGACCAATGTTCTTTTCCAATGCCGCCATACTTTGGCCGCCTTGCCCGAACTTGGATCAGCATCCAGACGTTCTGGTCGCAGGAGCTTATCCATAAGCAAGTTAGCTAGTCTAGCTGATTAAATTGTAGTGGCTAGAATGATGGAACAGTACCTAAGAAAAGGCTTTAATCAGCTAGACATGAGTACAGGAACTTCCTCGCTGCTCTTCCCCCAGAAGGTCTCGACTGACTTGGAATCCTCAAGAACTATCTGTCACCAAAGGTCTACCAGTAAGTCGAAGAATGCAGGGATGATGACCCTACTGCGATGCCCTACCAGCCTTGTATGTAAAACCGACTAATGAAATCTATGCTCATCACGTCCTCGCCACGAGGCGTCAACAGCCGGTTGAGACCCTAGATGAGTATCTTCAATCCCTCAAGACACTAAGCCATGATTGTAAATACCAAGGGGTTACATCCAGTATCGTGAGGAGAACATTAGGGATGCATTTATCACGGGCCTAACCTCGGGATTGATTCGCTGGAGGCTGCTGGAAGACAGGACTCTGGATCTCAAGACAATGTTTGACCAAGCCCGGTCTCTAGAATCTGCAGTCCACAGTTCTGAGTCTTACTCGGCTCCTTTGCCTCCTATCAATGCGGCTATACCTCCTGCAGATGTGCCTCCCGAGCTCTCTGCTACCCTAGCTGCTTCTGGGTCCCAAGGTCAACCGTGCTTCTTCTGTGGAAACAGCATACATCATCCTTCCAAGTACCCTGCACGTGATAATACATGCTCTAACTGCCGTAAAAAGGGGCACTTCCAAAGGGTTTGTCATGGGGGGGCTCCTATGCTGTCTCCAAAGAGAACAGCAGCTGCTATGTGGAATTCGACTATTGTGATGGTCCCTGCTGTGGTGGTTCCCCCGTCCATCTCCAGATCAACGACTCAGATTCCGACTGTGGTAAGCATTAATGGATTTAAGGCCAAAGCGCTCATTGATAGTGGGAGCTTGGAAAGCTTCATTCATCCCAAGCTCGCTGAGTCGGCGTCCCTTCTCGTCTACCCTACTACTGGTACGATATCGATGGCAACTACCTCTTTGGAGACTAAAGTGAGTAGTTTTTGCCATGTAGACCTCGAGTTGGAGTATAGGATATATCGTAATTTACACTTGTCAGTCCTTCCACAACTATGTGCTGAACTGATACTGGGTCTAGATTTTCAGTCACAGCAATATTCAAACATGGTTGTCTCAACCCTCTCTGTCCATTAGTTCCTATGGACCCTCCCCAACTATTTTCAAATCTGTCTGATAATTGTCGCCACATTGCCACAAAGTCATGCAAATATAGTCGCGATGACTCTGTATTCATTTCATCAGAAGTAAAAAGGCTACTAGCTGAAGGAATTATTGAACCCAGCTTATCTCCTTGGTGTGCCCAAGTAGTTGTTGTAAAAGGGGAAAACCGCAAGAGGCGTATGGTTGTAGATTACTCGCAAACCATCAACCAGTTTACACAACTGGAAGCTTTTCCTCTCCCTCGCATTAACGAGCTAATAAATGGCATTGCCCAATACTGGGTGTTCTGTACTATCGCCCACCATAGTGCCTATCACCAAGTTCCTCTCAGACTGGAGGAACAGCCTCATACTGCTTTCGAGGCTAGTGGTGGTTTATCCTTTTGGTATCACTAATGGAGCCGCCTGCTTCCAACGTGAAATGACTTATTTTGTTCGAAAGGAGGGCCTAACTGGAGTTTTTCCTTATTTACACGACATTACTATTTGTGGGAAGGACCAAGAAGAGCATGATGCCAATTTTGAGCATTTCCTTGAGGCTGCCAAAAGGAAGAATATTACCTACAATGAAGAAAAGAGTGTGTTCTTGACTAGGCACCTAGCTATTCTTGGAAGTATTGTGGAAGAGGGAGAAATTTGCCTGGATCCTGAACATTTGAGGCCTCACCGAGAGCTCCATGTCCAAAACAGTATGAAGTCGCTCAATAGTGTAAAGGACTATTTACATATTATTCAGAGTAGATTCCTGGGTTCTCCGACAGAATTAAACCTATTAACTCTTGCAAAACTTTCCCTTTGTCTACGGAATCCGCGGCCGTTTTTGAAAGCCTCAAGAAAAGCATTGAAGAGTCTGTTGTGACTGCCATTGATGAAGACTTACCGTTTGAAGTGGAGACCGATGCTTCGGAAGTAGACCTTTGCAGCGACTCTAAACCAGCAGGGTGGCCTGTTGCATTCTTCTCAAGGACTCTACAAGGACCAGAAGTCAGGCACCCATCGGTTGAAAAAGAGGCTCAAGCTATTATTGAGTCCATACGCTACTTGAAGCATTACCTCATGGGGAAGCATTTCAGCCGAAAGACTGATCAGAAGTCTGTGTCTAATATGTTTGATCAACAAAGGGAAGATCAAGAATGACAGGATCATGCGAGGGTAAGCTGTGCTGTGCTGTTACAGTTTCGACATAGTATATCGTCCGGGGAAAGAGAATGTACCTCCTGATGCTTTTTCTCGAAGCTCGTGTGCTGCTGTTCTGAGTGATACTCTGCCATCCTGGTATCACAAGGATGTCCCATTTCATCCGGGTATGAAACTTACCTTATTCTGTTGAAGAGATCAAAAGAATGACTAATGCATGCCGAATCTGTTGTGAGTGCAAGCCGAGGTACCACCGAGTTGCCAAGAGTCATCTCATAAAAGCGACTCAGCCTTTTGAGAGATTGAATATCGATTTTAAGGGACCTCTTCCTTCTAATAACAAAAATGTATATTTTTTCAATGTCATTGACGAGTACTCTCACTTTCCGTTTGTTTTTCCTTGTCCGGATATGAATAGAAGTACTGTTATCAAGTGCCTATCACTGCTGTTTACGCTTTTCGGGATGCCAGCTTTTGTACACTCTGATCGAGGACCTTCTCTTGTAACTCATGAACTACGTTCTTACCTCACCAGAAAAGGAGTAGCTCTCAGCCGCACTACACCCTATAATCCTGCTGGTAATGGACAAGTGGAAAAGTATAATGGAACTGTATGGAGAGCCGTCACTATGGCTTGTCGATCCAAGAATCTACACATCAAATGTTGGCAGGAGGTTCTTCCTGATGTACTCCATTCCTTACAGTGTCTTCTTTGTACTGCTACCAATGAGACTCCGCACAAGCACCTCCCCCATTTCGCCTGTCATTCCACATCCGGATATTCGGTTCCCTCTTGGTTGGCTACCCCTGGTCCTGTATACCTCAAGCGCCATGTTCGCGCCAGCAAGACGGAGCCTCTGGTCGATGAGGTGGAGCTCCTTGGGGTGAACTTGCATTATGCCCATGTACGCTATGGATGGCCGGACGACGACTGTATCCACTAGGCACCTAGCACCATGCAGTAAACCAATGGACCATGTACCACCTTGTGTACCGATACAGCCTGGACCCTCACTTGAGGAAGAGCCAAAGCCCATCTCCGTGGCTACTCCGGACTACTCTGAGATGGAAGAAATCCCTGGCAGACTGTTATCGTTTTTGGGTTGGATTTTGCACTTTGGAAGGTAATGTGATCAATACTTGCCTCACTTCTCTCTCACCCTCTCACTTTTTAATTTTTTTTATAATTGTTATTAAAAAAATTGTCCTCATAAAGCGGGGGAGAGGGGGGTGTCTGTATGTTTTACTATGTTAGGTATAATTATACGCGTGCTCAGAGCGCTGTGCATGCTGTGGCACAGAAATATAGGGCTCAAGAGTAGGAAGACTGGGAAAAACTAGGAGACTAGGAATAGGGCTATAGGTAAGACTAAGGGAGTGTGGCTATGGTGAAGGCTATGGCAGCTATGAATTGGGTTGTGACTAGGGTTGGGACAGCCAATCAGGATGCTGTAACTAACTACCCAGTGCCCAGGCTTAAGTCCGATTCCTTTCTACTAATACTACTACTGCTACTACTATTACTACTACTACTACTACTAAAAGAACAATAATAGTATTCATAATAATATTGAGTAGACTTTTTAACGAATACAGAATAAGTGATATGTCAGTTAAGATTGTACAATTATTTTTATGGACATGGAATAAGCTTTGAATATAAAGATCATAAAGAGTAATTATTTTTATAGATGTGGAATAAGTGATAATTAATATTAAGAGCTTGAGGTCAGAGGTTTGCGCTCATAACCTGTGGTGATTGTTTGATGACAAGCACACCAATGAGGCATAGTTGGATTGGATCGGCAGTTGGTATTCACAAACTTCAAATTATCAACTTCAAGTTCTTTGCAGTCCCTTTCTTGCAGAGTGTTATCAAATTGAGCTTCAATGAGAAAGCTTGGAAAGTAGAGGGGATTGTATTTGCATGTATAGTTCCACTGACATTTGGCTGTGTCCTGCCTTGATAATTGAACTTTGGTGAGTATTTCTTCACATCTTCTTCTTCCTAATGTGACGATATTTGAAATGGTTTCATTGTTGATAGGAATAGGTGTTGGCGCATTCTCACCTTTCAGAATGCCAGAGTAGAAGATATCAAACATACTGAAGATGTGATGAGGGGTATCTGTAAGCAATGGTCGTTGGTTTCCTCCATAATGTTGTCCAATAACATCTTCCAAAGATGTGCAGGACTCGGTACTAGATTCCATGCAATTATCTATTATATCTAGAGTACAGCTAATGTCAATGATGGTGGTTTCATTTTGCTGTGCTAGTAACGCATGGATGGGGGATTGTGCAGCAAATTGCACTGAGCCAAGTAGAAGGATAACGATCTGACCAAGTTTAACAATGGACATGATCATTACGTAGTTGTAGATTCACTAGATATGATTTGTTGACCTTACTGTGATTGTGATGTCGAAGATATCCATTCTCGTCCTTTTATAAACCTTGGAGTTACTCTAGCTAATGTTGCGTACCCTGACTTCACAGCTGACCAACTTTTGGCTTATCGAATAAAATACTGCAAAGACAATAATTTTGGCATTTTCGAGCATGTGATTGTTTCCACTCTTCCTCTGCCCTAGACTCTAGCAATCATTCTCTGGAACGCGAGTCTATGCAAGTTTGTCCTGACCAGCTTACCAAACGTGTCCGTCCCTCAATCGACACAAATACTTCTTGTCAGATACATACTTGCCAACTTTCCAAGTTAATTCCGGGACATTTACAGCATGTGAATTATTTAAGTTTGCTGGGCTTTATTTACATTAGGTGTGTTTTATTTGAGTTTTTGTGTGCTTTATTTGAGTTTTTATTTTATTTTATGATGAAAGGCTGTGAGAGACTTCCCTTACATATGGGAGGTATACAACAGTCTCTTCGAGAAGACTGTGGTGCTCTCACAATATATATACCTCCTATGCGAAAGTTGTTTTTGTCCACATTAGAGATAATAGCAGAAGCAGGTTGAGCTGAATGAAAGACTACTTTGAACTAAAATGACCAAAGCCTGTTTTCTCAAGTATTTATGGTACTTGACATGATATAAACTAGCTCAGCATGTATTTGTGGCTGCCACCTCCAAGTGGTTAACCACTATTAGCTTGGTTAAAGGAGGAGAAGTGCCAGGAAGACATGGTTTTATAGCCTTGCGGTTACGACTTTTTGGGGCTCCATAGATCTGTACACTTCACTATTTATATGAACTTGATATATAGCTGAAATGATAGATCTCGCTCTGTTCTCTCTTTTGGTATTTGAAAAGTTGTATAGGTATAACTATGCTAAAGTTACATGCAGCCAAAGTGGGGTTCCTCAAAACCGGAGTGCCTGGAAAGTGCTAGCCTTGTTATGTGTTGATTTAGGCTCTAAAATGTAATGCACTGGGTGCTGAATTTTGTTTTAAGTGTCTGGATATCAATCACATTGGCTGGCACTGTTATAACTGTCTGCACTACATGTCAGTCTTACCACTGCACATTCTACAGACATGACATAGCCACAGCTACTATCTCTAGCACACGCACAATACTGGCCGTGCCACACTTTAACTCTAGCTATAACCAGTGACACGATACAGACGTGTGCCACACTTTAACTCCAGCTATAACCAGTGGCATGATATGCCACCCATTAACTCTAGCTATAACCAGTGGCACGATACTGCCATGTGCCACGCTTTAACTCTAGCTATAACCAGTGGCACAATACTGCCATGTAACACGCTTTAACTCTAGCTATAACCAGGTCATGATAATGACATGTGCCACCCTTTAACTCTAGCTATAACCAGCGCAAGATACTGATGTGTGCCTCACTTTAACCATACGTGTTGTTTTGTCTATGCCAAGTTCTTCATGAAGTTTAGCCTCTAAGCTGCTCTACTCAATGCAGATAGCAAAAGTGAATGTGGAAATGCTTCAGGTGGTAAGTTAAGTGTTTCAACAATGAAGGGCTTCTTCAGATATGCATTTATTTATTGCTATACAGGGTGGTGCAAGTTTAATTTGGTTATTCATTGTTTGGACTGGAGTTAAAGTGTGGCACACATCAGTATCGTGCCACTGGTTATAACTGGAACTGTAGCTTCTTTCTTTTGCCAAAATTACGGTTGTAGTGTTGATGTGGGAAGCTGGAGATGTGGGGAGCACTGAAAGTACATGTAGTACTACTCCGGAAATCCCTAGAAATGCCAAAAGGGAGCGGATAAGAATTAGTAGTCTAGTGTTATTTTACACGTTACTAAATGCAGAGGGGGATTAAGGCGGCTCAGTTACCCTTGCTCCTATCTCGATGCTGTGTGTATATGCCTGCACGTTGCACAATCTCGAGCCATGAATTTTGCAACACTTGATTGAAAATTCCAAACAAACCTCTGAATTTGTGTCGACCACAGCGTAGTGACTAGTAATTGTAATGTTGGAGTATGAGGTCCAATTCCCTTTAGTCACCCGATATATAAGTGGATACATTTTAAAACAAATTTCTCTTAATTTTACACGTTACTAAATGCAGAGGGGGATTAAGGCGGCTTAGTTACCCTTGCTCCTATCTCGATGCTGTGTGTATATGCCTGCACGTTGCACAATCTCGAGCCATGAATTTTGCAACACTTGATTGAAAATTCCAAACAAACCTCTGAATTTGTGTCGACCACAGCGTAGTGACTAGTAATTGTAATGTTGGAGTATGAGGTCCAATTCCCTTTAGTCACCCGATATATAAGTGGATACATTTTAAAACAAATTTCTCTTAATTTTACACGTTACTAAATGCAGAGGGGGATTAAGGCGGCTTAGTTACCCTTGCTCCTATCTCGATGCTGTGTGTATATGCCTGCACGTTGCACAATCTCGAGCCATGAATTTTGCAACACTTGATTGAAAATTCCAAACAAACCTCTGAATTTGTGTCGACCACAGCGTAGTGACTAGTAATTGTAATGTTGGAGTATGAGGTCCAATTCCCTTTAGTCACCCGATATATAAGTGGATACATTTTAAAACAAATTTCTCTTAAGGTAAATTCACGAAGGCATTACCTCTACCTGTATGCATGGGGTGGAGGGGTTTCCCTAGTCTCTTGTGCAATGTGGAATGACATGGCTATGCATCCTTCTCTTGGTTGATTAAGTTTGGTAAGAGTACACGTGCATGTGTGTGTGTGTGCATCACTGACCATGCTGAAGTAGTTGTTTTGGATAGAAAAAGATCCCTGTAACTGCGTCTCTAGCTTTCCTTCCTTTCATATCTATTTTCTGGTTAGTGAAATGATGGGAAGTGAAGCTTTGCGAAGGGGCCATGTTTAAGGACTCATTAATAACCTTATTAGCTTCTTCCCTGTAACTTCCATCCGAGTAATTATTGTGTCATCCCATAAGCATGAGATGTCTCTGCGTGCTTCAACTATGGGTGATTAGGATCATCAACATGGGGATTCTGAAGGGTAATAAAAAGGGGGGGGGCGGGAAGTATAGAGTAAAAATAAGTAAGTGCCCCCTCACCATGAGCTTGTGTAGCTGCTACATGATAGACTTTGCCTTATGCTTGTCCCACCCTTGTCATGAGGAGACTGGTGCTGGCCCACTTCACAGGGAACTGCGCAGGCAACCAACAGCAAGCATTGGTGGCCTGTGGCCTCAAAACTTTATTTTGAGATGTAACATTCCTCCCATTCCTTTGATTCATAATTATAGACTTTAAATGTGCAGACTCTTTCTAATGACCTCTGACCTTTCAGTTTGGTGAATATCATGCCTAATTTTTATGTTGACCTTACAAAGTCTATTGTTCCTCTAAATGGGTGATCTGGCTTGCTCGACTGAAGTTGGACACGGGGAACGGCATACTTCGTCTGCCTACGTGTGGTGTTTCTGACACTTTGTTCACAGGTTTTGAACGGCAGGTGATATCTCAACTTTTGCTCATTGTGGCCTTTGACCTCGACCATTCATAATTGTTCCTCATATTAGCTTGAATTCGTTTTAGTTCACACACACACCACATACACCACACATGCACACCACATACACCACACACCACACATACACACATGTATGCACACACACCACACACACACATGCATGCACACACACATGCATGCACACACACATGCATGCACACACACATGTATGCTCATACCACACACACATGCACACACACACACACACATGTATGCACACATACCACACACACACATGCACACGCACATGTACATGTACTGTATGCACACATGCACTAACACACACACACACACATACCAGGGAGAAAACAAGAGCTAGCTGAGGGCAACGATGATTAGTGCATTCCTACGGCACACCACTGGCATGAGAGGGCAATGAGCCTGCTGTGCATGTCTTGTTGCATATAAATAGTTCAAAACCGCAAACTAGGCCTACAATAATAATAATCTTTAACAGTGTTGCCATAATTTTTGGGTAATTTCCAAATTACTTGCCTGTGTTATCAAACATTTTTGGCAACAAAAAATCCAAACATAATCCAAACAACAATAACATACTAAAGTGTGTTCACACATGTCTTTAATAGTTCATGGTTCGGTTTAAATTCATAGCATTTTTTAGGAACATTGAATTGCACTGCTAAAAGTGAATTTAATGTAGAAATTCCTAGTCTGTTTCTGTGCTTCATTTTGTAGAGACCAATGTGGCTGAATAAACGTTCGGTATCAGCATTGTCATGGGGTATAACTAGAATGGCTTTTGCGAGTTTTGCCAATGTGGAGTAGCGATACTCAGTTTCCAAGCCATCTTTGATTTGGCTTGCCTGCCAATACTTATCCACCTCTGTGATGGCCGTGACTTTAGGAGGTAATGGCGACGTGCAGAAATCCATAAATTCCTCTTGAAGGCTGGGTTTGTCACCAACTTGAACTATCTGAGGAACACACTCTGCTGCAGCAAGCACCTGACCAGCCATACTGTATTGTTGTAAGCCTGGTTGAAGCCATTTGAGATTGGAGAGTAACTTGTGACTCATAGTTAATTGTTTGACAGCTCCCTTGGCTGCAGCAATCCACCAAGCTTGGATTGTCTTCCTAATTTTCTCACATCTTCAGATGATAATCCATCCTCTTCTTCAAGGTATGATAGTGTGTTGTGACCTACGAAAACTTCGTGTAAAGGGAGATACTCTTCTGAGTTATAAATACACACTTGTGAAACATGTTCAGCAGCACACACATACTCAGAATTCATGAACCGAAACAGAAATTTTCGTATTAAGCCATCGAGCTCTTGGTAGAGAACATGAAGAATTGGAGATTGCTGCTGCATGAACCTGTTGAAATTATTATTTTGAAAGAGCAAGTAAGCTTTGGGCAGAGGCTTTTCAAGTACAATTTTTACTCTTCTCACTATATACTGCCTGCTTATCCTCAGTACTTCGAAAGTATGAGAGTAAGGCTTCATATTGCTCGATAAGATGATTTACACAAGTTCAAGGCTGAGCCATCGTATTTTGCATGCTTTTAACAACTTGTGTGGCTTGCATTCCACAAAACTCTGAAATTCTTCAAACTGTTGCAGCCTCCTTTGGCTCTTCTGGAAATAATACCATACATCAATTTTCAGATCTTCCAATTCATCAGGCAAGACTTTGCAGGCCTCATTTGCTATTAGTCCTGCTATGTATGAAGATAAACTAAAGCTGGCTGCTTACATCGTAACCGTGACATCACTGAATTTTGTGCTCCCAACATTACATTTGCCCCATCTGTACCTAATCCGACAAGATTATCATAAAGGAGAGTAGTGGATTCGTGAAAATGCTTATCGATTGCGTTAAATAGAAGCTCTGCAGTTGCCCTCTCTACACTCTCTAGTGCAAAGAAGACAATCTCATCTCTCCTTGGGTGTTATCAAAGAATCGAAGCATAATAGCAGCTTGTTGTGTAATGGTAATACATATCAGTTGTCTCATCAGTTTGGAGGCTGAAGTATTTAGTCTCTCTAACTGCTGGGGAAATGGTTTTCCAACAATCCTGGGCAATAACTTACAACCAGCTGTTGCTTTACTACAACTGCACTTAAAGTTTTTAGCAATAGAAGAATCAGGAAACATCAACTTGAATAGTTTGGTACAATGATCTCCCAATTGAAAGGCAAGATGGTGCTCTCCAAGGAAATATGCGAAGCGTACTTCTGTACGGATTACAGACTCCTCTCTTATTGGCCCAAAGTAGGACTGTAGAGGCAGTACACCCACACCATCTTTTTCTGAGTGTTTGTGTAATTTCATTTCCTGATGTCTCCTGAGATCTCTAGTACCACCTCTTCCAAGGTTTATATCACAAGAGCACTTCATACAGAAGGCAAAAGAAGATCCCTTTCTCGAAGTTGTGGCCCATGGGAAAGTCTTTGCATACTGTCTACGTAGACACACAATCGCTTTTTTGCAGATATAGAAGACCTGATAGATGTAGAGATTTGACAATTTGTGAAACTTCATTATCAGAGTCAGAATCCATCCATATCTGAAGAATCTTCTTCTGGTAACGAAGTACTGGGTTCTGAAGATGCCACACTAACTCTCTCTGACACTCACTGTGAAAGATTCTAACTCTTGCACAAATCAGGCTTTAAATACCCAACCAGATAGGAGCATGCACATAGATCAAAGGGTTCTGGCTCTGCAGGCATATTCCTGCACAGACCTGGGTGAACACAGGAAAGAGGAATATTCCTGCACAGACCAGGTGAACACATAATAACGCAGGACTGTGCAGGAATATTCCTTCATAGACCAAGTGACCACATGAATATTCCTGCACAGACCAGGTGACCACACAATGACCACACTCAGCTAATACCACAGAGTGTGGTTTTGAAATAGATGCACATGGTCTGATATGCATGAAATGTCAAACAATTTTCTAATGGCCAAACATTTATTGATAAAATCCAAACCGAACATTTAAGGGTAAAAAATTCAAACAGTTTGGATAAAATCCAACACTATGGCAACACTGATCTTTAGGGACGGGAGTTAAAAGGGAAGCTTTATAATACCCAGCATGCTGCATGTTAATCAGTATCTACCACACTTGCCAAACGTTCACCATTAAACTACCGCCTTTCTTTAACAAAATCGACTCATGGGTGATGACTCAAAAAGGAAGTGAGATCACGCAATTGGTAGAGGAAAGAGCATCGTCTGGAGGTTGGAAGAGTGGATGCATCGTTAGTTCTGGATATGAACTTGCTTAAATGTGTATCCTATTTGCAGCATGTCCATGTTGGGAAACCAGAAAAAGACCCATCTGATAATTAATCTGGCTGAGCCAAGGTTTCTTTTAGGGTGGATGTGACAGAAGGGTGGTTTCCCCTTTTGCTCCCAAGGAATGTGGTCTATTTTTTGCTTGCAATTCCCCCCCTCCTCCCCCTCAAGATCCACAGGAAACAGTGATGCCAACATTTTACTTTCCTCCTCTTGAGCTGAAAGAAGACTACCGCAAGCCACAGGCCAAACGTGGGGTCACCTGCATTTTGAAATCGTATTGTTTCTGGTTCACAATATAGGCGAGTTTTGACAAGGTGCTCACGTGATAGTAGTTGTTGACCGATCGCTTTGGATGGCAGTTCTAGTTCATCTTGTAGTTCTAGCTGCGATAGTTCTTCTAGTTCATCTAGTAGCTCTAGCTGTGATAGTTCTTCTTCTAGTAGCGAAGAAGATTTGACCATGGTTCTTTTGTTGGCCTTGAGGAATACAAGGAAAAGGACTTAGGAGGCAGCAGTATATTGCCCACCTGGATTTATTGATGGTGAGGATGGGAATGGCAATATTGTTGAAGGCAGGTGGAGGATGGACAGGGACCCTTGCAGTGGATTGGAACCTGTGACACGCACTGGAAGCAATCGGTTTGTTCTGTTCATTGTTCTGCTCATATATAGGTGCCTATGAATGATCAAATGTAGGTATTCACAATCGGCTGCTTCTATGCGTAATGATTTCAAGAAGTACTTCAACAGCAGCATTGGAGAAGTCTCCTGGCAATACACTCATGTTAGGAGAACATAAAAGTATTGCTACATTAAAAGTATTGCATAACAACAATTTTACAGCACATCGTTATTCTTATTATATTAAAGTTCGTCATAATAACAACTGGGTTGTGATTGGGGGGGTAGTTGTGATTGGGAGAGAGGGTATGTTGGGGATCAGCCTCGTGTAGCCATTGTCTAATTTTAAGTTATCGTATGGAGGTAGTTTGCGCAAACGTGCTGCCAGATGAAGGCAATAGTAATGCTCCTCATCCTTCACATCACGGCCTGCTTTTTTTTCAGCCTTCTTCTTTTCCAATTCTCTCCTCTCTTCTGTATTGTGTAGGCTCTGCATAATGGCCTCACTCACATCATCCTTGCACGTCGCTTGGCATGTGGTGGTTGTAAACTAATGGACACAATCTCAGGCTCAACCAAACTAGATTAAAATCAACCACATTATGCAATAGTACCTATTATCAATATTGGAATCGACAGATTCTACATCGAATTATAGGTACTATTGCAGTTAGCAATGGCTATAGTAGTGAGCAGTGGCTATTTTTAAATGAGCAATATCTCTGTAGCTATTGCATCAGCCAAAGGTAATTATAACTGACCTTACTTACAGAACCACCACTTGAATCCAAGCATTTTCCTTTGGCCTCAACTCCTTATATATTGTAGAAGAGACCTGCCAGAAGCAGGCGAACAGCCTTGATCAATTTCTCCTCGTTTATACTGGTAAATTCTAGTGAAGGTACAAAGTCCTTCACGTGACCTTCCCACTTGCCAGCATTCTGATTGGTCGGACGCTCGACACTCATCGCTCGAATAGTACCAGATCCTATTCCATCGCTACGTATCGTAACGTCCTATCGTATCGTATTGTCATGATGTTGCTGGTTCACAATACGACGATACGTTACGATAGGACGATACGATACGTAAATGGCTGAGCGTCAAACTGGGAATCAGCCTTTATTCAGACACTGCTGTAGTCTTAACTAACATGCTCTGTTAAGTCTTATTCAGACACTTTTGTAGCCTCAACTAACACACTCTATTAAGTCTTATTCAGACACTTCTGTAGCCTTAACTAACATGCTCTATTAAGTCTTATTCAGACACTGCTGTAGCCTTAACTAACATGCTCGGTTAAGTCTTATTCAGACACTTCTGTTATCCTTAACTAACATGCTCTATTTTCTATACACAACAAAATATTTGTTAAAGTGACTAAAATAACTCAAAAATGCACACCCTCCTCATTTTCAGGTTTGAAGTGATCATAACTTCAATGAACTCACTTGATGTAGTAGATAAAGTCACTTTCTCGATAATCAACTTGAAATGTACTCTTGCGACATTTCGGCTTGATGCTTTAGCCGTAAGGGGGGAGGGTGGAACAGTTGCATTTTAGGGTTAAGGTCCATGTATGTATATATATATATATTACTTGTGGTTACCACTTTATAGCTCAGGGGCGTATTTAGGGGGGGTTTCCTGTTGCCCAGAAACCCCCCCTGAGTACAAGCCACACCCATAAGCCATTTGACAGCTGCAGCTAGCATCAATCCTTGCTAATCCTACATATAAATTTGTACTAAAGTGTACTCTTGTATTGCAAATTTAGGAGGGTCATAAATTTACTTCTACAAACCACAACACTTTTAGTACAGTATATATATACTGTTTTCTTATAGAAAACTATATATTTGCTTGGGACTGGCAAGCCTATGAATATTAGCTAATCTCTTATAGGATTACCTTAACCTGGAGGGGGGGGGGGGGGGGGCTATGGTCAAGGGTGTTTATCAGCTGCTAGGGTGCATGCATGTCCTCCTGGGGCTGACTTAGGAAACTATAAACTTGAGGACATCAGAATTCTTAGCAATGACCAGAAGCTTTGGCTTCTGAAGAATGCCTTTAGACCAGGGTGTGACTTCAAGTTCCCTACTAAAATTGAGTATTCTAAGTCTAGATCTTTCCAGAACTCCTGGTTGAAAGAGTACTCTTGGTTGAGCTACTCTGTTTCGTGCAATAGTGGCTTCTATTTGAGCTGTTTACTCTCACCAAGAATCGATCTATTCTTGGACAGCTGGTCACCGTTCCAATGACTAATTTGACTTGAGCAAAGCAAAAACTCGAGGAACACAGCTTGCAGAAATCACACAGAGCAGCTATGGATGACACTGTTACATTTACTGGGAAAATGGAAGGAGGGCAGCTTTCCATACAGCAACAGTTACACAGTAAAGCAAATTCAGAAGAATCGGGAAGTTCTTAAGGTTATTCTCAAGATGATCATTTTTTGTGGTAAGCAAAACATAGCTCTTCATGGCCACCGAGAGGCTCTTTGGAGTGATGCAAATCCTGGATTTTTTTTGGCCTTGCTTCAATTTCGTGTTGAAGCAGGTGATGCAGTTCTGACACTACCACTTTGCTTCTTCAGCCTCAAATGCCCAATATCATGCCCTAATCATTCCAAATGAACCGATTTGTGAATGGATAAGAGAGAAAATTCTACAGGAGGTTAGGCTAGCAAAGTACTTTTCTGTGTGTGCTGATGAGGCTGCTGATGCATCTACTAAAGAGCAGCTTCCTCTAGTCCTGCGATATGTTGACTTGGAAATGTGGCGAGAGAAGAGTTTGTTGAATTTATTCTTTGCAAAGATGGCACCACTGGAGTAGCCGTTTCTAAAACCATCCTAAATGCAATACAAAATTATGCCTTAGACCCAAATAATTTACGTGGACAGGACTATGATGGTGCCAGCAACATGGCTGGCAAGTATCATGGGGTTGCTGCTCTAATCGAGAAACAATATCCAAAAGCAGTCTATGTTCACTGTGTAGCTCATGCACTGAATCTTTGTGTTGCGGCAGCATGTAACATCCAAGCTATTCGAAATATGTAAGGAACTCTTGCCTTTTCTTTAGGTTTTCTCCCAAGAGGGAAGCAGAACTAGAAAAACGAATCAGTGAACTTCCACTGGGAACAACTAACAGACAAAAACTGGTAGGCCTTTGCAAGACCCATTGGGTAGCTGGAATGGAGGCCTATGAAGTCTTTTCGAAGATGGTACCAGCTGTTATTAAGTACCTTGGAGACAATCAGTACTGAAGATGGGTGGAACAGAGAGTCTGCTCAGAAAGCTGCATCACTTTATCAGCTACGACTCAGTTCAAGTTTCTTATGGCATTTGAGGTGGTGTACCATGGCCTATGCTACATAAAAGGCTTTTAAGAGTGTCTCTACAGAGCCGTTTGCAAGATATTTGCATGCTTATACTGAGGTAAATTTAGTCGAGACTACTTTACATGAAGTTCATGACAGCATTGATTCTCATCACAAGAAATGGTTTGATACTGCAGTCACTCTAGCACAAAAAATCAATGCATCACAGCCAACTCTTCCACGTCGATTTGCAAGGCAAACAAGTAGAAGCAATGTACCTGCCGACTCTGCTGAAGATTATTACAGAAGATCTATTTCTGTTCCATTTCTGGATGAGATGATATCACATATTCACACTCGTTTTTCTGAAACACAAAAGAAAGCAGTACGAGCTTTGAGCATAGTTCTATATGTATTCATGGCCAATGCAGTCACTCAGAGTGAGTCTAATTTGATAAAGGAACTTTTGGATTTCTATGAAGATGACATGCCAAGTCCTTCATCTTTTGAACAGGAACTCCATTTGTGGAGATCTAAATGGAGGGGGTTTCTCATCAGAATTGCCCAAAACTCCATCCCAGGCCTTGAACTGTGCAAATGAGAGCATGTTTCCGAATATTTACTGCTTACTCCGTATTGTTTGTACTCTCCCCGTAACCAGCTGTGAATGTGAACATAGTGTCAGTGTACTTATAAGACTCAAAACCTACTTGCATACTACTATGGGGCAGCAAAGGTTATCAGGACTGACACTGATGCACATCCACTATGGCTTAAACTTTGACCTAGACGCTATTCTTAAAATTTTTGCTCATGAACACCCTCGAACAATGTTACTCCAGGACATTTTGAGTCATTAAACGCAACAATAATTATCATTTCTGTAATTGTATGTTCTTGTGGGGCACAGTCAGATAAAAGTGGTTGTGGCCAGGTGATTTTTTTTCCAAGCTTCACAGGCATGAGATGGAAACCCCCCCTTTAAATTCCTAGATACGACCCTGTAGCTCCACTGTATATTTCATGATATGGACTTGATCTATAGCTCAAAAGATAGGTCTCTCTGTGTGCTTTCTTTTGTTGCTAAAATATTTTTCATAGGTATAACTATAGTCAAGTTACTGGAGCTAAAGTGGAGGGAACCTCAAAACCTGAATGCCTGATTTTGCCGTATAAATATCTCCAGATTGCCAAGTGCTAGAGAATTGAACTAAAGAGAGCACACAGAGAGACCTATCTTTTGAGCTATACATCAAGTCCACACAATGAGGTTTGCAGACTCTATGGAGCTATAAAGTGGTAACCACAAGTTGTCGTTTTTAATTAAAAAATGAAGCTGCCCCCTATAATCGACTCAATTATTTTCTACCTTCACCATAACTTTGCTATAATCCACTCAATTATTAATCCACTCAATTATTTTCATGTCATTTAAGAGCTCCTTTAGTGTTCTGTGATATGTTCTGTGATATGAGCATTTCAATATATTTTTTACTGCAAGCATTATCAAGTTATGGTGGGGGTGACCCTAATAGTTAGAATTTTCTATGCAGCCAATTTCCTTCAGTTTAAACCACACTCGGCCCTTGTTTACACAGCACTGTGGAGATAGTTCTGCCACAGAATAAAGGGGTGCCGTTTTTAAGTGACCTTGATGTTGCTGGCTGTATCTTCTATGAATAGAGCATCTAGTCGAAATGTCGAGTGAATACAATTTGAAGTTGTTATTGAGAAGGTGATTTTAATGTTATTATGTCAACTGAGAGTTCATTAATTATTCATGAGTGGTTTCAAATTAGTCTTAACTTTATTTGCCCTCCCTCGATCCCCTGCCAATATGTTTAATATCAAAAGAAAGTCTAGCTCACAAGCTATAAAATGGTATGCTCTGTGACCTTTTTTATCCATCTATACAGGTTTACCCACTAACCTGGACCTAATTAGGAAAAAAATAATTCCCTACCTAGTGTGAACTATTTATCACTCCCCCCCTTTTTCAGTTTACTTATCACACACACTTGTGGAAATCACTCCTGAAGTCATTGCTGTAGGGATTCAGCACACCATCTTCCTTGGTATTATATACTCGCTGTTCTTCACTGTGTCTTGACTTATCTGTCTCCATTATACTGCACTCGCCTGTTCTCCACTATGTCTTGACTTATCTGTCCTCCATTGTACTGCACTCGCCTGTTCTCCACTATGTCTTGACTTATCTGTCCTCCATTGTACTGCACTCGCCTGTTCCCCACTATGTCTTGACTTATCTGTCCTCCATTATACTGCACTCACCTGTTCTCCACTGTGTCTTGACCTATCTGTCCTTGTTAGAGTCTCCAACCACAAGAGACCTAACAGATACCAACCTTCACTGCCACCAGAGTCTCTCCCTAACTTCTTCTAGCTAAATCCCAAGCTTGACGATAGAGTTTTAGATCTTAAGTAGCTTATATTAAAACAATAGTCGAGTAGCAGAATATGAAGATGATGGGATGAGATTGATTAAGCCTGGACTGCAGAGGGGTTTAAATACCCTTAGCCAGGCTTTCACAACTTATGGTGTTGATAACGGTGTGAGAGTAGTAGAATTACTGTATGTCCCTACAGGACTTATCTAAGAGTGTGAGATGATATCATGATTCTCCTATGTGTTGATAGTCTGAGGTCATGAGTTCTAGCTCTATTTATAAATAGTTTGATCTTTGCAGGGCTGCTCAGGGCTGAGGCCAACAGTCCCTCCATTGTATACTGCACTCACCTGTTCTCTACTGTGTCTTGACTTAACTCTCCTCCATTGTATGCACTCACCTGTTCTCAACTGTGTCTTAACATACCTGTCCTCAATTGTACTGCACTTGTCTGTTCTCCTCTGCGTCTTGACTCGACTGTCCTCCATTTGATTGGGAATTGTCACTTGCCTGTTTGTGAAGTGAAATCTTTTGGGAATCGGTGGCAACGTGGCTACAATTGAACTTGCTTACCTGGATCTGAGCCAGTCTTCTTCTTGAACATTGTGTTTGAATGTAAGTGAATTGCATGGACACAATCCTCCATAACTTGTGAGTAGAGCATCAGAATGCTTGCAAACTTAAAAGACAAGTTGCAGGGATGTTGTGGAAGGGTGAGAAACAAAAAGGAAATTTCACATTTTATGACTAAAATCACTAAAAATGGTGTAATTGAAACTGAGCTAACGAGGTTACAATTGGAGGGGCAATGGTTCCTAATAGAGAAAAATACGGTAGGTAGTCTAAGATAATGACTAATAAACATTACTATTATTATATGGGTACCAGCTGCCTTACTAATTTTTAGAAGCACTGTATATTTTCTCTAGTAGGAACCGTGAGTAACCCGCCCAACCCACCCAGTAAGGAGTTTTCAAATGCTGTTGAGGCCCGGAATTTTTTAACCTGAATATTTTCCCCCTGGACTTTCCCCCCTGATTTTTCCCCCTGAATTTTTCCCCCTGAATTTTCCCCCCTGAATTCTCCCTCCCCCGTTGTCTCCAGTTCTCAGTTTATAAGCTAATGATCAATTATTTGCGCACGTCTTATTGTTACTTGCCTCTGTGGTTATAATTGGATGGGCGATGCATTAGTCTAAGATAATGGCTAATTGCCCATTATCATTATTTGTATTATTTGTAAATACTAGCAAGATATATATAATTAATTACTAGTTATTTTAAGTACTAATAGGTTAATCATAAGAGGTTTCCTAATCAATGCAAACCGTATTGTCAGAACCATATAATTTGTTAATAGACATTTTTTTAATGAATTGATTAAAAAATGTTGTGTGTTTCATCATCAGAACCGTATAATCGGTGTGTGTGTGTGTGTGGGGGGGGGATGAAGTAGCACATGTCCTTAGTATGTTTATCATGCTCAAGATTAAAGAATATAAAAGCATGGAAACCAAATATGGAGGGAGTTAATTAATTAACAAATTTACTGTTAATGAAGATGAAATACAATGGATTGCTAAATCCACCATCAATTCTCCCATCTACGGTGGGGGTCAGGGGAGGAGCCGTTCCCAATGTTCCTGGCACACCAGCCATATCTGTTTGGTACAAAATTTCAACGTGATGTATGTTAGATGGTCGTTTGAAACAGTGTTGGCATTAGCTGGAATTGGGGCAAACAGTATTTAGTTCAGGGCTCCTTTTCTTTACTTTAGGCTGCACATAGAGCAGCTGAAATAACAATTTCAGAGAACGGTACACTTCGCTAATTCCAATTGGCCTGTACCTAGGGGTGTAGGATTGGCAAATTTATTCGGATTACCCAAACTAAATAATTTATGCTATAGTTCTAATAATTTATACAGCAAACTAAACAAAGAAATATTCAGTTAGTTTCGTCTGAGTAATGGTGGTCAGTCCTTCCTTTGCTGCGAGCTCACGAAGGTCAATCAGTGTAGATGGCACTTGCTTCCTCCTGCTGCTACAGCCAAGCTATGCAGCTGGCAAAACATTTTGAGAGCACATCCATATGGAATCAATGGAGTGGTGGAGTCAGCTATTGCCTCTGTCTCATCAGATTCATGTGAGTTGGAGATATCACTTCTAAAATTATCTCGGCATCATTCAAGTGAGCATAACCATTATCACTTGTACCTGCCTGCAAACACTCCCCAATGTCGCTCTCATCCAGGAACTTGGTTGGACCTGACGACATATTTCGAGATGTACCTGACCCGATCGTAAAGGTGGCTCTTGTATCAAACGTTTTTCCATTGAAGACCAAGACACGCATTTGGGAGGGTTTAGATTGAGGTCCAAGTCTGAGCAAAACTCCGAGACCTTGTACAAAGCTTTACTATGGTCAATGGCAGAGGATGATTGTTATTGTTAGCCCTGTACTGTATAGCTTAACCCACAACCTCTGCCTGTCTGTCTGATATCTGGTCTGAACTCAGTCCCTGTGCTAATTCTATAATTGCTGATAAAGTAATTAGAGAATGTATCTTGACTCACAATATCATACAATAGAGAGGGGACTCTCCTAGCTGAGCAGATATAGGTTATCTACTCAGCTCTGACAGGTCCCTATAGTGAATAACATTACAGCCAATCAGATGACTACACCAGTTAGGTTACTGCAACCAATCAAATGACTACACCTATTAGGTAACTGTTTTATATACTGTCCATGCATTGCATGACTATATATGTTAACAATAGTTAAAACTGTTAGTTAGGGAGCTAGGACGGGCTGACACTCCCTAACAATGATATAATGGTAAGATCATCAGCAAAGACTTTTACCTTGTGGGGGGTTGAAAGGGTAAGGCGAGAGCTATGGGGTTTAGGCCTGTACCACTTATCATTTCCTTTGCTGGGCACCCACTTGATATCAGAAAGATGGGTTTAATCAATCGACTTGTTCTTACGATATTCCAAGGAAATTTCTCCTTCTGACTGCACGTTCAATACTTTGGCTAGGTACCATCCTTTAACTTCCTCTGACCCCTCTTCATCCTACCACAAATACATTTACGAGTTAACTTTAGGGGGCTCAAGCCGGTTGTTTGGAAGGAACTCTAAGTTGTAGGCCACATGATGGCAAAGATTGAACTGCTTCAAGTATATGATTGAAGGCAATCAGGAATATAAGAGGAGAAAGTGTGTCCCCTTGGAACACCCCCTTCTTTATACGAAACTCACTGGTCGACCAATACTTACTGCTTATATACCCAGATAGCTTTGAATAAGTGCTCGAGATATAGGCTCTTATTTCCGCTGGTAGCTTGATTAGCAAGAGCATATCATTTATTAGGGCATGGGAAATAGAACCGAATGCATTCTTAAGGTCTAGGAATGACATGGACAGAGGCAAATCATGTTGGATAGCATTCTCAATGATTGCAGATACTGCAAAAATATGTTCCACGGTCCCATTAATGTTGGAAAGATGAATGCTGGTATTGATAATGCCATGACTAGTTCGGTACCTTTCCAGTCTAAAAGCAACATCTTGTTCGCACCAATTTCCCCACAACTGAGGTAAGTGGAATAGGACAAAAATTGGCAGGAGAAGACTTGTCACCTCCTTTGAAAATTAGCTTGATCTTTGCTTGGCACCAGTTTGAGTGAAGTTTTCAAGTATAATTTTTGAATACAAAGTTGCTAGGAAGTGCTGGGCTTTTTGAGGTGATGATACCGTCATCGCCTGGGGAGGAGTTAGATGACCTTTTCTTTAGCGTTCTAGCCACTAAGCCAGGAGTTATTAGGGGAAAGATCAAAGGGAACCATATCTTCCACCTCTGGTAGGGATATGACATCTTTAACCAATGTGGGAAGCGATGTATATGAGCTATCTTTAAATGAAATCTTCTCAAAGTGATTGAAGGCTATTTTAGCATCAAATGAGGGATCGGAAATTAGCAGAATTTCTTTGCATAATGCCATGGGTTAATGGGTTAGATCGAAATCCTCTTTCTTGCCTAAGCAAGCTCCTTGCGTCCTCCATACTTCTTTTTGCTTTCAGGCATTTATTGTATGCTCTGCATGCATCACAGAAAATCTTCGGAGAAGACTTTCTCTGCTTCCTAAGTCCATTCTTCCTGATCCTAAGATAGTTGGCGGCTTTTTTGATTCCTTGGAGCGGTAGATAATCGAGTTCTGGACTTCGCTAGACAGCGATCTAGGTGGGATTTTAATAGAGAAGTGTTGGCTACTTCTGTTGTATCGATCTCACCCGAACTAAGTTTGAAGTGAACTGGCATAATAACGGAATAGAATTCTGCATCTACATATTCCCAATCATATTGTAGCACTGCTCTGGAGGTAGATTCACTGGACCGTGACAGAGAGGAACTTCTTTCTAGTACCTCATGTTGTCACCATTTTGTTATTCTAGACCAATGTTCTTTTCCAATGCCGCCATACTTTGGCCGCCTTGCCCGAACTTGGATCAGCATCCAGACGTTCTGGTCGCAGGAGCTTATCCATAAGCAAGTTAGCTAGTCTAGCTGATTAAATTGTAGTGGCTAGAATGATGGAACAGTACCTAAGAAAAGGCTTTAATCAGCTAGACATGAGTACAGGAACTTCCTCGCTGCTCTTCCCCCAGAAGGTCTCGACTGACTTGGAATCCTCAAGAACTATCTGTCACCAAAGGTCTACCAGTAAGTCGAAGAATGCAGGGATGATGACCCTACTGCGATGCCCTACCAGCCTTGTATGTAAAACCGACTAATGAAATCTATGCTCATCACGTCCTCGCCACGAGGCGTCAACAGCCGGTTGAGACCCTAGATGAGTATCTTCAATCCCTCAAGACACTAAGCCATGATTGTAAATACCAAGGGGTTACATCCAGTATCGTGAGGAGAACATTAGGGATGCATTTATCACGGGCCTAACCTCGGGATTGATTCGCTGGAGGCTGCTGGAAGACAGGACTCTGGATCTCAAGACAATGTTTGACCAAGCCCGGTCTCTAGAATCTGCAGTCCACAGTTCTGAGTCTTACTCGGCTCCTTTGCCTCCTATCAATGCGGCTATACCTCCTGCAGATGTGCCTCCCAAGCTCTCTGCTACCCTAGCTGCTTCTGGGTCCCAAGGTCAACCGTGCTTCTTCTGTGGAAACAGCATACATCATCCTTCCAAGTACCCTGCATGTGATAATACATGCTCTAACTGCCGTAAAAAAGGGGCACTTCCAAAGGGTTTGTCATGGGGGGGCTCCTATGCTGTCTCCAAAGAGAACAGCAGCTGCTATGTGGAATTCGACTATTGTGATGGTCCCTGCTGTGGTGGTTCCCCCGTCCATCTCCAGATCAACGACTCAGATTCCGACTGTGGTAAGCATTAATGGATTTAAGGCCAAAGCGCTCATTGATAGTGGGAGCTTGGAAAGCTTCATTCATCCCAAGCTCGCTGAGTCGGCGTCCCTTCTCGTCTACCCTACTACTGGTACGATATCGATGGCAACTACCTCTTTGGAGACTAAAGTGAGTAGTTTTTGCCATGTAGACCTCGAGTTGGAGTATAGGATATATCGTAATTTACACTTGTCAGTCCTTCCACAACTATGTGCTGAACTGATACTGGGTCTAGATTTTCAGTCACAGCAATATTCAAACATGGTTGTCTCAACCCTCTCTGTCCATTAGTTCCTATGGACCCTCCCCAACTATTTTCAAATCTGTCTGATAATTGTCGCCACATTGCCACAAAGTCATGCAAATATAGTCGCGATGACTCTGTATTCATTTCATCAGAAGTAAAAAGGCTACTAGCTGAAGGAATTATTGAACCCAGCTTATCTCCTTGGTGTGCCCAAGTAGTTGTTGTAAAAGGGGAAAACCGCAAGAGGCGTATGGTTGTAGATTACTCGCAAACCATCAACCAGTTTACACAACTGGAAGCTTTTCCTCTCCCTCGCATTAACGAGCTAATAAATGGCATTGCCCAATACTGGGTGTTCTGTACTATCGCCCACCATAGTGCCTATCACCAAGTTCCTCTCAGACTGGAGGAACAGCCTCATACTGCTTTCGAGGCTAGTGGTGGTTTATCCTTTTGGTATCACTAATGGAGCCGCCTGCTTCCAACGTGAAATGACTTATTTTGTTCGAAAGGAGGGCCTAACTGGAGTTTTTCCTTATTTACACGACATTACTATTTGTGGGAAGGACCAAGAAGAGCATGATGCCAATTTGGAGCATTTCCTTGAGGCTGCCAAAAGGAAGAATATTACCTACAATGAAGAAAAGAGTGTGTTCTTGACTAGGCACCTAGCTATTCTTGGAAGTATTGTGGAAGAGGGAGAAATTTGCCTGGATCCTGAACATTTGAGGCCTCACCGAGAGCTCCATGTCCAAAACAGTATGAAGTCGCTCAATAGTGTAAAGGACTATTTACATATTATTCAGAGTAGATTCCTGGGTTCTCCGACAGAATTAAACCTATTAACTCTTGCAAAACTTTCCCTTTGTCTACGGAATCCGCGGCCGTTTTTGAAAGCCTCAAGAAAAGCATTGAAGAGTCTGTTGTGACTGCCATTGATGAAGACTTACCGTTTGAAGTGGAGACCGATGCTTCGGAAGTAGACCTTTGCAGCGACTCTAAACCAGCAGGGTGGCCTGTTGCATTCTTCTCAAGGACTCTACAAGGACCAGAAGTCAGGCACCCATCGGTTGAAAAAGAGGCTCAAGCTATTATTGAGTCCATACGCTACTTGAAGCATTACCTCATGGGGAAGCATTTCAGCCGAAAGACTGATCAGAAGTCTGTGTCTAATATGTTTGATCAACAAAGGGAAGATCAAGAATGACAGGATCATGCGAGGGTAAGCTGTGCTGTGCTGTTACAGTTTCGACATAGTATATCGTCCGGGGAAAGAGAATGTACCTCCTGATGCTTTTTCTCGAAGCTCGTGTGCTGCTGTTCTGAGTGATACTCTGCCATCCTGGTATCACAAGGATGTCCCATTTCATCCGGGTATGAAACTTACCTTATTCTGTTGAAGAGATCAAAAGAATGACTAATGCATGCCGAATCTGTTGTGAGTGCAAGCCGAGGTACCACCGAGTTGCCAAGAGTCATCTCATAAAAGCGACTCAGCCTTTTGAGAGATTGAATATCGATTTTAAGGGACCTCTTCCTTCTAATAACAAAAATGTATATTTTTTCAATGTCATTGACGAGTACTCTCACTTTCCGTTTGTTTTTCCTTGTCCGGATATGAATAGAAGTACTGTTATCAAGTGCCTATCACTGCTGTTTACGCTTTTCGGGATGCCAGCTTTTGTACACTCTGATCGAGGACCTTCTCTTGTAACTCATGAACTACGTTCTTACCTCACCAGAAAAGGAGTAGCTCTCAGCCGCACTACACCCTATAATCCTGCTGGTAATGGACAAGTGGAAAAGTATAATGGAACTGTATGGAGAGCCGTCACTATGGCTTGTCGATCCAAGAATCTACACATCAAATGTTGGCAGGAGGTTCTTCCTGATGTACTCCATTCCTTACAGTGTCTTCTTTGTACTGCTACCAATGAGACTCCGCACAAGCACCTCCCCCATTTCGCCTGTCATTCCACATCCGGATATTCGGTTCCCTCTTGGTTGGCTACCCCTGGTCCTGTATACCTCAAGCGCCATGTTCGCGCCAGCAAGACGGAGCCTCTGGTCGATGAGGTGGAGCTCCTTGGGGTGAACTTGCATTATGCCCATGTATGCTATGGATGGATGGACGACGACTGTATCCACTAGGCACCTAGCACCATGCAGTAAACCAATGGACCATGTACCACCTTGTGTACCGATACAGCCTGGACCCTCACTTGAGGAAGAGCCAAAGCCCATCTCCATGGCTACTCCGGACTACTCTGAGATGGAAGAAATCCCTGGCAGACTGTTATCGTTTTTGGGTTGGATTTTGCACTTTGGAAGGTAATGTGATCAATACTTGCCTCACTTCTCTCTCACCCTCTCACTTTTTAATTTTTTTTATAATTGTTATTAAAAAAATTGTCCTCATAAAGCGGGGGAGAGGGGGGTGTCTGTATGTTTTACTATGTTAGGTATAATTATACGCGTGCTCAGAGCGCTGTGCATGCTGTGGCACAGAAATATAGGGCTCAAGAGTAGGAAGACTGGGAAAAACTAGGAGACTAGGAATAGGGCTATAGGTAAGACTAAGGGAGTGTGGCTATGGTGAAGGCTATGGCAGCTATGGATTGGGTTGTGACTAGGGTTGGGACAGCCAATCAGGATGCTGTAACTAACTACCCAGTGCCCAGGCTTAAGGGAGGCTTTTACCATTTTTTTTATGATTAAAAGAAATAATTTTTATTGCTCTATTCTATACCTTGATGCATGTAGTTGTTATGTTTCAAGTTTCAGAGTATTTCTATGCTCCATTATGAAGTTATGCACCATTCTATTTCACATTATCAAGCTATATACAAAATACCGTTTGAATCTTGAAGACGGCGCTCCTGCCAAAGGTAAGCGTATCTCCCTAACCGTTCATGATAGAAGTCTGGAAAAGGACTCTAAATGAAGCTCTCAGTAAGCTTCCAATTACCATAGTTACCACGCAGCCCTGTGCTGTCATCACATGATCTGCGCATCCTGTCAGGCAACCGTCATCATTTCGATTTTTACCAAAAAAATACCCCCCCAAAACACACCCACTTTTCATGGCTTCTCCTGAAAATCACTGTTTCCGAATCTGGAAATATTCTAACTTGCTCATTTTTTAATGTATACAAGATTTTAATATATCATTTGAAAGCCCTTTTCCTGATCTAAAAAGTGAATGATTAAAACATGTTTAAGTCCATCCATGGTGAAGGTATGCATATGGATATACATACCATGTTTAGAACTTCAGGTTGACCTCTCTTAAAATTCAGTTGTTGTGCTAATGATATTTTTAGCCATTCACTTTTCACTTCTATGATCACTCTAAGCACTTCCTAAGTGGGAAGTGGTTAGGACTAAGTGGCCATGAGTTAGAATATTTGCCCCTGATACTGAGGTGGGATCCATAACTTCACCTAGGTAGTAGATATGCAAAATCTGAGCATATCAAAAGAAATCACATTCAATACACTGCATCTTGATAAAATTTCACCTGCATTGAGAAAAGGAAAAAAAAGTTATGACAAGTTGTGTCGACCACCCCAGAAATGGTAAAAGCCTCCCTTAAGTCCGATTCCTTTCTACTAATACTACTACTGCTACTACTATTACTACTACTACTACTACTAAAAGAACAATAATAGTATTCATAATAATATTGAGTAGACTTTTTAACGAATACAGAATAAGTTATATGTCAGTTAAGATTGTACAATTATTTTTATGGACATGGAATAAGCTTTGAATATAAAGATCATAAAGAGTAATTATTTTTATAGATGTGGAATAAGTGATAATTAATATTAAGAGCTTGAGGTCAGAGGTTTGCGCTCATAACCTGTGGTGATTGTTTGATGACAAGCACACCAATGAGGCATAGTTGGATTGGATCGGCAGTTGGTATTCACAAACTTCAAATTATCAACTTCAAGTTCTTTGCAGTCCCTTTCTTGCAGAGTGTTATCAAATTGAGCTTCAATGAGAAAGCTTGGAAAGTAGAGGGGATTGTATTTGCATGTATAGTTCCACTGACATTTGGCTGTGTCCTGCCTTGATAATTGAACTTTGGTGAGTATTTCTTCACATCTTCTTCTTCCTAATGTGACGATATTTGAAATGGTTTCATTGTTGATAGGAATAGGTGTTGGCGCATTCTCACCTTTCAGAATGCCAGAGTAGAAGATATCAAACATACTGAAGATGTGATGAGGGGTATCTGTAAGCAATGGTCGTTGGTTTCCTCCATAATGTTGTCCAATAACATCTTCCAAAGATGTGCAGGACTCGGTACTAGATTCCATGCAATTATCTATTATATCTAGAGTACAGCTAATGTCAATGATGGTTTCATTTTGCTGTGCTAGTAACGCATGGATGGGGGATTGTGCAGCAAATTGCACTGAGCCAAGTAGAAGGATAACGATTTGACCAAGTTTAACAATGGACATGATCATTACGTAGTTGTAGATTCACTAGATATGATTTGTTGACCTTACTGTGATTGTGATGTCGAAGATATCCATTCTCGTCCTTTTATAAACCTTGGAGTTACTCTAGCTAATGTTGCGTACCCTGACTTCACAGCTGACCAACTTTTGGCTTATCGAATAAAATACTGCAAAGACAATAATTTTGGCATTTTCGAGCATGTGATTGTTTCCACTCTTCCTCTGCCCTAGACTCTAGCAATCATTCTCTGGAACGCGAGTCTATGCAAGTTTGTCCTGACCGGCTTACCAAACGTGTCCGTCCCTCAACCGACACAAATACTTCTTGTCAGATACATACTTGCCAACTTTCCAAGTTAATTCCGGGACATTTACAGCATGTGAATTATTTAAGTTTGCTGGGCTTTATTTACATTAGGTGTGTTTTATTTGAGTTTTTGTGTGCATTATTTGAGTTTTTATTTTATTTTATGATGAAAGGCTGTGAGAGACTTCCCTTACATATGGGAGGTATACAACAGTCTCTTCGAGAAGACTGTGGTGCTCTCACAATATATATACCTCCTATGCGAAAGTTGTTTTTGTCCACATTAGAGATAATAGCAGAAGCAGGTTGAGCTGAATGAAAGACTACTTTGAACTAAAATGACCAAAGCCTGTTTTCTCAAGTATTTATGGTACTTGACATGATATAAACTAGCTCAGCATGTATTTGTGGCTGCCACCTCCAAGTGGTTAACCACTATTAGCTTGGTTAAAGGAAGAGAAGTGCCAGGAAGACATGGTTTTATAGCCTTGCGGTTACGACTTTTTGGGGCTCCATAGATCTGTACACTTCACTATTTATATGAACTTGATATATAGCTGAAATGATAGATCTCGCTCTGTTCTCTCTTTTGGTATTTGAAAAGTTGTATAGGTATAACTATGCTAAAGTTACATGCAGCCAAAGTGGGGTTCCTCAAAACCTGAGTGCCTGGAAAGTGCTAGCCTTGTTATGTGTTGATTTAGGCTCTAAAATGTAATGCACTGGGTGCTGAATTTTGTTTTAAGTGTCTGGATATCAATCACATTGGCTGGCACTGTTATAACTGTCTGCACTACATGTCAGTCTTACCACTGCACATTCCACAGACATGACATAGCCACAGCTACTATCTCTAGCACACGCACAATACTGGCCGTGCCACACTTTAACTCTAGCTATAACCAGTGACACGATACAGACGTGTGCCACACTTTAACTCCAGCTATAACCAGTGGCATGATATGCCACCCATTAACTCTAGCTATAACCAGTGGCACGATACTGCCATGTAACACGCTTTAACTCTAGCTATAACCAGTGGCATGATACTGATTTGTGCCACCTTTTAACCCGCTATAACAAGCGCAAGATACTGATGTGTGCCTCACTTTAACTCTAGCTATAACCAGGGCATGATACTGCCCTTTAGCTCTAGATATAACAAGTGCAAGATACTGATGTGTGCCTCACTTTAACTCTAGCTATAACCAGATCATGATAATGACATGTGCCACCCTTTAACTCTAGCTATAACCAGCGCAAGATACTGATGTGTGCCTCACTTTAACCATACGTGTTGTTTTGCCTATGCCAAGTTCTTCATGAAGTTTAGCCTTTAAGCTGCTCTACTCAATGCAGATAGCAAAAGTGAATGTGGAAATGCTTCAGGTGGTAAGTTAAGTGTTTCAACAATGAAGGGCTTCTTCAGATATGCATTTATTTATTGCTATACAGGGTGGTGCAAGTTTAATTTGGTTATTCATTGTTTGGACTGGAGTTAAAGTGTGGCACACATCAGTATCGTGCCACTGGTTATAACTGGAACTGTAGCTTCTTTCTTTTGCCAAAATTACGGTTGTAGTGTTGATGTGGGAAGCTGGAGATGTGGGGAGCACTGAAAGTACATGTAGTACTACTCCGGAAATCCCTAGAAATGCCAAAAGGGAGCGGATAAGAATTAGTAGTCTAGTGTTATTTTACACGTTACTAAATGCAGAGGGGGATTAAGGCGGCTCAGTTACCCTTGCTCCTATCTCGATGCTGTGTGTATATGCCTGCACGTTGCACAATCTCGAGCCATGAATTTTGCAACACTTGATTGAAAATTCCAAACAAACCTCTGAATTTGTGTCGACCACAGCGTAGTGACTAGTAATTGTAATGTTGGAGTATGAGGTCCAATTCCCTTTAGTCACCCGATATATAAGTGGATACATTTTAAAACAAATTTCTCTTAATTTTACACGTTACTAAATGCAGAGGGGGATTAAGGCGGCTTAGTTACCCTTGCTCCTATCTCGATGCTGTGTGTATATGCCTGCACGTTGCACAATATCGAGCCATGAATTTTGCAACACTTGATTGAAAATTCCAAACAAACCTCTGAATTTGTGTCGACCACAGCGTAGTGACTAGTAATTGTAATGTTGGAGTATGAGGTCCAATTCCCTTTAGTCACCCGATATATAAGTGGATACATTTTAAAACAAATTTCTCTTAATTTTACACGTTACTAAATGCAGAGGGAGATTAAGGCGGCTTAGTTACCCTTGCTCCTATCTCGATGCTGTGTGTATATGCCTGCAGGTTGCACAATCTCGAGCCATGAATTTTGCAACACTTGATTGAAAATTCCAAACAAACCTCTGAATTTGTGTCGACCACAGCGTAGTGACTAGTAATTGTAATGTTGGAGTATGAGGTCCAATTCCCTTTAGTCACCCGATATATAAGTGGATACATTTTAAAATAAATTTCTCTTAAGGTAAATTCACGAAGGCATTACCTCTACTTGTATGCATGGGGTGGAGGGGTTTCCCTAGTCTCTTGTGCAATGTGGAATGACATGGCTATGCATCCTTCTCTTGGTTGATTAAGTTTGGTAGAGTACACGTGCATGTGTGTGTGTGTGCATCACTGACCATGCTGAAGTAGTTATTTTGGATAGAAAAAGATCCCTGTAACTGCGTCTCTAGCTTTCCTTCCTTTCATATCTATTTTCTGGTTAGTGAAATGGTGGGAAGTGAAGCTTTGCGAAGGGGCCATGTTTAAGGACTCATTAATAACCTTATTAGCTTCTTCCCTGTAACTTCCATCCGAGTAATTATTGTGTCATCCCATAAGCATGAGATGTCTCTGCGTGCTTCAACTATGGGTGATTAGGATCATCAACATGGGGATTCTGAAGGGTAACAAAAGGGGGGGGGGGCGGGAAGTATAGAGTAAAAATAAGTAAGTGCCCCCTCACCATGAGCTTGTGTAGCTGCTACATGATAGACTTTGCCTTATGCTTGTCCCACCCTTGTCATGAGGAGACTGGTGCTGGCCCACTTCACAGGGAACTGCGCAGGCAACCAACAGCAAGCATTGGTGGCCTGTGGCCTCAAAACTTTATTTTGAGATGTAACATTCCTCCCATTCCTTTGATTCATAATTATAGACTTTAAATGTGCAGACTCTTTCTAATGACCTCTGACCTTTCAGTTTGGTGAATATCATGCCTAATTTTTATGTTGACCTTACAAAGTCTATTGTTCCTCTAAATGGGTGATCTGGCTTGCTCGACTGAAGTTGGACACGGGGAACGGCATACTTCGTATGCCTACGTGTGGTGTTTCTGACACTTTGTTCACAGGTTTTGAACGGCAGGTGATATCTCAACTTTTGCTCATTGTGGCCTTTGACCTCGACCATTCATAATTGTTCCTCATATTAGCTTGAATTCGTTTTAGTTCACACACACACCACATACACCACACATGCACACCACATACACCACACACCACACACACACACGCATGCACACACACATGCATGCACACACACATGCATGCACACACACATGTATGCTCATACCACACACACATGCACACACACACACACACATGTATGCACACATACCACACACACACATGCACTAACACACACACACACACATACCAGGGAGAAAACAAGAGCTAGCTGAGGGCAACGATGATTAGTGCATTCCTACGGCGCACCACTGGCATGAGAGGGCAATGAGCCCGCTGTGCATGTCTTGTTGCATATAAATAGTTCAAAACCGCAAACTAGGCCTACAATAATAATAATCTTTAACAGTGTTGCCATAATTTTTGGGTAATTTCCAAATTACTTGCCTGTGTTATCAAACATTTTTGGCAACAAAAAATCCAAACATAATCCAAACAACAATAACATACTAAAGTGTGTTCACACATGTCTTTAATAGTTCAGTGTTCGGTTTAAATTCATAGCATTTTTTAGGAACATTGAATTGCACTGCTAAAAGTGAATTTAATGTAGAAATTCCTAGTCTGTTTCTGTGCTTCATTTTGTAGAGACCAATGTGGCTGAATAAACGTTCGGTATCAGCATTGTCATGGGGTATAACTAGAATGGCTTTTGCGAGTTTTGCCAATGTGGAGTAGCGATACTCAGTTTCCAAGCCATCTTTGATTTGGCTTGCCTGCCAATACTTATCCACCTCTGTGATGGCCGTGACTTTAGGAGGTAATGGCGACGTGCAGAAATCCATAAATTCCTCTTGAAGGCTGGGTTTGTCACCAACTTGAACTATCTGAGGAACACACTCTGCTGCAGCAAGCACCTGACCAGCCATACTGTATTGTTGTAAGCCTGGTTGAAGCCATTTGAGATTGGAGAGTAACTTGTGACTCATAGTTAATTGTTTGACAGCTCCCTTGGCTGCAGCAATCCACCAAGCTTGGATTGTCTTCCTAATTTTCTCACATCTTCAGATGATAATCCATCCTCTTCTTCAAGGTATGATAGTGTGTTGTGACCTACGAAAACTTCGTGTAAAGGGAGATACTCTTCTGAGTTATAAATACACACTTGTGAAACATGTTCAGCAGCACACACATACTCAGAATTCATGAACCGAAACAGAAATTTTCGTATTAAGCCATCGAGCTCTTGGTAGAGAACATGAAGAATTGGAGATTGCTGCTGCATGAACCTGTTGAAATTATTATTTTGAAAGAGCAAGTAAGCTTTGGGCAGAGGCTTTTCAAGTACAATTTTTACTCTTCTCACTACTGCCTGCTTATCCTCAGTACTTCGAAAGTATGAGAGTAAGGCTTCATATTGCTCGATAAGATGATTTACACAAGTTCAAGGCTGAGCCATCGTATTTTGCATGCTTTTAACAACTTGTGTGGCTTGCATTCCACAAAACTCTGAAATTCTTCAAACTGTTGCAGCCTCCTTTGACTCTTCTGGAAATAATACCATACATCAATTTTCAGATCTTCCAATTCATCAGGCAAGACTTTGCAGGCCTCATTTGCTATTAGTCCTGCTATGTATGAAGATAAACTAAAGCTGGCTGCTTACATCGTAACCGTGACATCACTGAATTTTGTGCTCCCAACATTACATTTGCCCCATCTGTACCTAATCCGACAAGATTATCATAAAGGAGAGTAGTGGATTCGTGAAAATGCTTATCGATTGCGTTAAATAGAAGCTCTGCAGTTGCCCTCTCTACACTCTCTAGTGCAAAGAAGACAATCTCATCTCTCCTTGGGTGTTATCAAAGAATCGAAGCATAATAGCAGCTTGTTGTGTAATGGTAATACATATCAGTTGTCTCATCAGTTTGGAGGCTGAAGTATTTAGTCTCTCTAACTGCTGGGGAAATGGTTTTCCAACAATCCTGGGCAATAACTTACAACCAGCTGTTGCTTTACTACAACTGCACTTAAAGTTTTTAGCAATAGAAGAATCAGGAAACATCAACTTGAATAGTTTGGTACAATGATCTCCCAATTGAAAGGCAAGATGGTGCTCTCCAAGGAAATATGCGAAGCGTACTTCTGTACGGATTACAGACTCCTCTCTTATTGGCCCAAAGTAGGACTGTAGAGGCAGTACACCCACACCATCTTTTTCTGAGTGTTTGTGTAATTTCATTTCCTGATGTCTCCTGAGATCTCTAGTACCACCTCTTCCAAGGTTTATATCACAAGAGCACTTCATACAGAAGGCAAAAGAAGATCCCTTTCTCGAAGTTGTGGCCCATGGGAAAGTCTTTGCATACTGTCTACGTAGACACACAATCGCTTTTTTGCAGATATAGAAGACCTGATAGATGTAGAGATTTGACAATTTGTGAAACTTCATTATCAGAGTCAGAATCCATCCATATCTGAAGAATCTTCTTCTGGTAACGAAGTACTGGGTTCTGAAGATGCCACACTAACTCTCTCTGACACTCACTGTGAAAGATTCTAACTCTTGCACAAATCAGGCTTTAAATACCCAACCAGATAGGAGCATGCACATAGATCAAAGGGTTCTGGCTCTGCAGGCATATTCCTGCACAGACCTGGGTGAACACAGGAAAGAGGAATATTCCTGCACAGACCAGGTGAACACATAATAACGCAGGACTGTGCAGGAATATTCCTTCATAGACCAAGTGACCACATGAATATTCCTGCACAGACAAGGTGACCACACAATGACCACACTCAGCTAATACCACAGAGTGTGGTTTTGAAATAGATGCACATGGTCTGATATGCATGAAATGTCAAACAATTTTCTAATGGCCAACATTTATTGATAAATCCAAACAGAACATTTAAGGGTAAAAAATTCAAACAGTTTGGATAAAATCCAACACTATGGCAACACTGATCTTTAGGGACGGGAGTTAAAAGGGAAGCTTTATAATACCCAGCATGCTGCATGTTAATCAGTATCTACCACACTTGCCAAACGTTCACCATTAAACTACCGCCTTTCTTTAACAAAATCGACTCATGGGTGATGACTCAAAAAGGAAGTGAGATCACGCAATTGGTAGAGGAAAGAGCATCGTCTGGAGGTTGGAAGAGTGGATGCATCGTTAGTTCTGGATATGAACTTGCTTAAATGTGTATCCTATTTGCAGCATGTCCATGTTGGGAAACCAGAAAAAGACCCATCTGATAATTAATCTGGCTGAGCCAAGGTTTCTTTTAGGGTGGATGTGACAGAAGGGTGGTTTCCCCTTTTGCTCCCAAGGAATGTTGTCAATTTTTTGCTTGCAATTCCCCCCCTCCTCCCCCTCAAGATCCACAGGAAACAGTGATGCCAACATTTTACTTTCCTCCTCTTGAGCTGAAAGAAGACTACCGCAAGCCACAGGCCAAACGTGGGGTCACCTGCATTTTGAATGAAGGAAGATTCGTCGTGTGCAGAGGTGAGTTGTGAATACTTGAGGTCACCCACATGCATTCAGGCAACCTATTGTCAAGTAAAGATGCTCAAGTCTTAAGGTGGGTTCATAATATGACGCTCGCCCATTGTAACGTATCGTCCTATCGTATCGTATCAAATCGTATCGTTCTATCGTATCGTATTGTTTCTGGTTCACAATATAGGCGAGTTTTGACAAGGTACTCACGTGATAGTAGTTGTTGACCGATCGCTTTGGATGGCAGTTCTAGTTCATCTTGTAGTTCTAGCTGCGATAGTTCTTCTAGTTCATCTAGTAGCTCTAGCTGTGATAGTTCTTCTTCTAGTAGCGAAGAAGATTTGACCATGGTTCTTTTGTTGGCCTTGAGGAATACAAGGAAAAGGACTTAGGAGTCAGCAGTATATTGCCCACCTGGATTTATTGATGGTGAGGATGGGAATGGCAATATTGTTGAAGGCAGGTGGAGGATGGACAGGGACCCTTGCAGTGGATTGGAACCTGTGACACGTACTGGAAGCAATCGGTTTGTTCTGTTCATTGTTCTGCTCATATATAGGTGCCTATGAATGATCAAATGTAGGTATTCACAATCGGCTGCTTCTATGCGTAATGATTTCAAGAAGTACTTCAACAGCAGCATTGGAGAAGTCTCCTGGCAATACACTCATGTTAGGAGAACATAAAAGTATTGCTACATTAAAAGTATTGCATAACAACAATTTTACAGCACATCGTTATTCTTATTATATTAAAGTTCATCATAATAACAACTGGGTTGTGATTGGGGGGTAGTTGTGATTGGGAGAGAGGGTATGTTGGGGATCAGCCTCGTGTAGCCATTGTCTAATTTTAAGTTATCGTATGGAGGTAGTTTGCGCAAACGTGCTGCCAGATGAAGGCAATAGTAATGCTCCTCATCCTTCACATCACGGCCTGCTTTTTTTTCAGCCTTCTTCTTTTCCAATTCTCTCCTCTCTTCTGTATTGTGTTGGCTCTGCATAATGGCCTCACTCACATCATCCTTGCACGTTGCTTGGCATGTGGTGGTTGTACACTAATGGACACAATCTCAGGCTCAACCAAACTAGATTAAAATCAACCACATTATGCAATAGTACCTATTATCAATATTGGAATCGACAGATTCTACATCGAATTATAGGTACTATTGCAGTTAGCAATGGCTATAGTAGTGAGCAGTGGCTATTTTTAAATGAGCAATATCTCTGTAGCTATTGCATCAGCCAAAGGTAATTATAACTGACCTTATTTCCAGAACCACCACTTGAATCCAAGCATTTTCCTTTGGCCTCAACTCCTTATATATTGTAGAAGAGACCTGCCAGAAGCAGGCGAACAGCCTTGATCAATTTCTCCTCGTTTATACTGGTAAATTCTAGTGAAGGTACAAAGTCCTTCACGTGATCTTCCCACTTGCCAGCATTCTGATTGGTCGGACGCTCGACACTCATCGCTCGAATAGTACCAGATCCTATTCCATCGCTACGTATCGTAACGTCCTATCGTATCGTATTGTCATGATGTTGCTGGTTCACAATACGACGATACGTTACGATAGGACGATACGATACGTAAATGGCTGAGCGTCAAACTGGGAATCAGCCTTTATTCAGACACTGCTGTAGTCTTAACTAACATGCTCTGTTAAGTCTTATTCAGACACTTTTGTAGCCTCAACTAACACACTCTATTAAGTCTTATTCAGATACTTCTGTAGCCTTAACTAACATGCTCTATTAAGTCTTATTCAGACACTGCTGTAGCCTTAACTAACATGCTCGGTTAAGTCTTATTCAGACACTTCTGTTATCCTTAACTAACATGCTCTATTTTCTATACACAACAAAATATTTGTTAAAGTGACTAAAATAACTCAAAAATGCACACCCTCCTCATTTTCAGGTTTGAAGTGATCATACTTCAATGAACTCACTTGATGTAGTAGATAAAGTCACTTTCTCGATAATCAACTTGAAATGTACTCTTGCGACATTTCGGCTTGATGCTTTAGCCGTAAGGGGGGAGGGTGGAACAGTTGCATTTTAGGGTTGAGGTCCATGTATGTATATATATATATATTACTTGTGGTTACCACTTTATAGCTCAGCTCCACTGTATATTTCATGATATGGACTTGATCTATAGCTCAAAAGATAGGTCTCTCTGTGTGCTTTCTTTTGTTGCTAAAATATTTTTCATAGGTATAACTATAGTCAAGTTACTGGAGCTAAAGTGGAGGGAACCTCAAAACCTGAATGCCTGATTTTGCCGTATAAATATCTCCAGATTGCCAAGTGCTAGAGAATTGAACTAAAGAGAGCACACAGAGAGACCTATCTTTTGAGCTATACATCAAGTCCACACAATGAGGTTTGCAGACTCTATGGAGCTATAAAGTGGTAACCACAAGTTGTCGTTTTTAATTAAAAAATGAAGCTGTCCCCTATAATCGACTCAATTATTTTCTACCTTCACCATAACTTTGCTATAATCCACTCAATTATTAATCCACTCAATTATTTTCATGTCATTTAAGAGCTCCTTTAGTGTTCTGTGATATGTTCTGTGATATGAGCATTTCAATATATTTTTTACTGCAAGCATTATCAAGTTATGGTGGGGGTGACCCTAATAGTTAGAATTTTCTATGCAGCCAATTTCCTTCAGTTTAAACCACACTCGGCCCTTGTTTACACAGCACTGTGGAGATAGTTCTGCCACAGAATAAAGGGGTGCAGTTTTTAAGTGACCTTGATGTTGCTGGCTGTATCTTCTATGAATAGAGCATCTAGTCGAAATGTCGAGTGAATACAATTTGAAGTTGTTATTGAGAAGGTGATTTTAATGTTATTATGTCAACTGAGAGTTCATTAATTATTCATGAGTGGTTTCAAATTAGTCTTAACTTTATTTGCCCTCCCTCGATCCCCTGCAAATATGTTTAATATTAAAAGAAAGTCTAGCTCACAAGCTATAAAATGGTATGCTCTGTGACCTTTTTTTATCCATCTATACAGGTTTACCCACTAACCTGGACCTAATTAGGAAAAAAATAATTCCCTACCTAGTGTGAACTATTTATCACTCCCCCCCTTTTTCAGTTTATTTATCACACACACTTGTGGAAATCACTCCTGAAGTCATTGCTGTAGGGATTCAGCACACCATCTTCCTTGGTATTATATACTCGCTGTTCTTCACTGTGTCTTGACTTATCTGTCCTCCATTATACTGCACTCGCCTGTTCTCCACTATGTCTTGACTTATCTGTCCTCCATTGTACTGCACTCGCCTGTTCTCCACTATGTCTTGACTTATCTGTCCTCCATTGTACTGCACTCGCCTGTTCCCCACTATGTCTTGACTTATCTGTCCTCCATTATACTGCACTCACCTGTTCTCCACTGTGTCTTGACCTATCTGTCCTTGTTAGAGTCTCCAACCACAAGAGACCTAACAGATACCAACCTTCACTGCCACCAGAGTCTCTCCCTAACTTCTTCTAGCTAAATCCCAAGCTTGACGATAGAGTTTTAGATCTTAAGTAGCTTATATTAAAACAATAGTCGAGTAGCAGAATATGAAGATGATGGGATGAGATTGATTAAGCCTGGACTGCAGAGGGGTTTAAATACCCTTAGCCAGGCTTTCACAACTTATGGTGTTGATAACGGTGTGAGAGTAGTAGAATTACTGTATGTCCCTACAGGACTTATCTAAGAGTGCGAGATGATATCATGATTCTCCTATGTGTTGATAGTCTGAGGTCATGAGTTCTAGCTCTATTTATAAATAGTTTGATCTTTGCAGGGCTGCTCAGGGCTGAGGCCAACAGTCCCTCCATTGTATACTGCACTCACCTGTTCTCTACTGTGTCTTGACTTAACTCTCCTCCATTGTATGCACTCACCTGTTCTCCACGGTGTCTTAACATACCTGTCCTCAATTGTACTGCACTTGTCTGTTCTCCTCTGCGTCTTGACTCGACTGTCCTCCATTTGATTGGGAATTGTCACTTGCCTGTTTGTGAAGTGAAATCTTTTGGGAATCGGTGGCAACGTGGCTACAATTGAACTTGCTTACCTGGATCTGAGCCAGTCTTCTTCTTGAACATTGTGTTTGAATGTAAGTGAATTGCATGGACACAATCCTCCATAACTTGTGAGTAGAGCATCAGAATGCTTGCAAACTTAAAAGACAAGTTGCAGGGATGTTGTGGAAGGGTGAGAAACAAAAAGGAAATTTCACATTTTATGACTAAAATCACTAAAAATGGTGTAATTGAAACTGAGCTAACGAGGTTACAATTGGAGGGGCAATGGTTCCTAATAGAGAAAAATACGGTAGGTAGTCTAAGATAATGACTAATAAACATTACTATTATTATATGGGTACCAGCTGCCTTACTAATTTTTAGAAGCACTGTATATTTTCTCTAGTAGGAACCGTGAGTAACCCGCCCAACCCACCCAGTAAGGAGTTTTCAAATGCTGTTGAGGCCCGGAATTTTTTTACCTGAATATTTTCCCCCTGGACTTTCCCCCCTGATTTTTCCCCCTGAATTTCCCCCCCTGAATTTCCCCCCCTGAATTCTCCCTCCCCCGTTGTCTCCAGCTCTCAGTTTATAAGCTAATGATCAATTATTTGCGCACGTCTTATTGTTACTTGCCTCTGTGGTTATAATTGGATGGGCGATGCATTAGTCTAAGATAATGGCTAATTGCCCATTATCATTATTTGTATTATTTGTAAATACTAGCAAGATATATATAATTAATTACTAGTTATTTTAAGTACTAATAGGTTAATCATAAGAGGTTTCCTAATCAATGCAAACCCGTATTGTCAGAACCATATAATTTGTTAATAGACATTTTTTTAATGAATTGATTAAAAAATGTTTAATGTGTGTTTCATCATCAGAACCGTATAATCGGTGTGTGTGTGTGTGTGTGGGGGGGGGGGGGGGGGGGGGGGGGATGAAGTAGCACATGTCCTTAGTATGTTTATCATGCTCAAGATTAAAGAATATAAAAGCATGGAAACCAAATATGGAGGGAGTTAATTAATTAACAAATTTACTGTTAATGAAGATGAAATACAATGGATTGCTAAATCCACCATCAATTCTCCCATCTACGGTGGGGGTCAGGGGGGGAGCCGTTCCCAATGTTCCTGGCACACCAGCCATATCTGTTTGGTACAAAATTTCAACGTGATGTATGTTAGATGGTCGTTTGAAACAGTGTTGGCATTAGCTCGAATTGGGGCAAACAGTATTTAGTTCAGGGCTCCTTTTCTTTACTTTAGGCTGCACATAGAGCAGCTGAAATAACAATTTCAGAGAACGGTACACTTCGCTAATTCCAATTGGCCTGTACCTAGGGGTGTAGGATTGGCAAATTTATTCGGATTACCCAAACTAAATAATTTATGCTATAGTTCTAATAATTTATACAGCAAACTAAACAAAGAAATATTCAGTTAGTTTCGTCTGAGTAATGGTGGTCAGTCCTTCCTTTGCTGCGAGCTCACGAAGGTCAATCAGTGTAGATGGCACTTGCTTCCTCCTGCTGCTACAGCCAAGCTATGCAGCTGGCAAAACATTTTGAGAGCACATCCATATGGAATCAATGGAGTGGTGGAGTCAGCTATTGCCTCTGTCTCATCAGATTCATGTGAGTTGGAGATATCACTTCTAAAATTATCTCGGCATCATTCAAGTGAGCATAACCATTATCACTTGTACCTGCCTGCAAACACTCCCCAATGTCGCTCTCATCCAGGAACTTGGTTGGACCTGACGACATATTTCGAGATGTACCTGACCCGATCGTAAAGGTGGCTCTTGTATCAAACGTTTTTCCATTGAAGACCAAGACACGCATTTGGGAGGGTTTAGATTGAGGTCCAAGTCTGAGCAAAACTCCGAGACCTTGTACAAAGCTTTACTATGGTCAATGGCAGAGGATGATTGTTATTGTTAGCCCTGTACTGTATAGCTTAACCCACAACCTCTGCCTGTCTGTCTGATATCTGGTCTGAACTCAGTCCCTGTGCTAATTCTATAATTGCTGATAAAGTAATTAGAGAATGTATCTTGACTCACAATATCATACAATAGAGAGGGGACTCTCCTAGCTGAGCAGATATAGGTTATCTACTCAGCTCTGACAGGTCCCTATAGTGAATAACATTACAGCCAATCAGATGACTACACCAGTTAGGTTAGTGCAACCAATCAAATGACTACACCTATTAGGTAACTGTTTTATATACTGTCCATGCATTGCATGACTATATATGTTAACAATAGTTAAAACTGTTAGTTAGGGAGCTAGGACGGGCTGACACTCCCTAACAATGATATAATGGTAAGATCATCAGCAAAGACTTTTACCTTGTGGGGGGTTGAAAGGGTAAGGCGAGAGCTATGGGGTTTAGGCCTGTACCACTTATCATTTCCTTTGTTGGGCACCCACTTGATATCAGAAAGATGGGTTGAATCAATCGACTTGTTCTTACGATATTCCAAGGAAATTTCTCCTTCTGACTGCACGTTCAATACTTTGGCTAGGTACCATCCTTTAACTTCCTCTGACCCCTCTTCATCCTACCACAAATACATTTACGAGTTAACTTTAGGGGGCTCAAGCCGGTTGTTTGGAAGGAACTCTAAGTTGTAGGCCACATGATGGCAAAGATTGAACTGCTTCAAGTATATGATTGAAGGCAATCAGGAATATAAGAGGAGAAAGTGTGTCCCCTTGGAACACCCCCTTCTTTATACGAAACTCACTGGTCGACCAATACTTACTGCTTATATACCCAGATAGCTTTGAATAAGTGCTCGAGATATAGGCTCTTATTTCCGCTGGTAGCTTGATTAGCAAGAGCATATCATTTATTAGGGCATGGGAAATAGAACCGAATGCATTCTTAATTAAGGGGGACGACACCTTAAAAACTTTGGAGGTTTTTTTGATTTTTTTAATCAGTTCAAACTGTTGCTGTACATATCTACTAGCCAATTCTAAAGTTTTAGAGCTATTGGATGCTCCATTTCAAAGTTATGATGGTTTTTGTCCATGCATTTCTTATTGATTTGAAGAGAAACCAACAAGGAACACTAAAGGAGGGGACAGCACCATTTTTTAAATTAAAACAAATAAACTTGTGGTTACCACTTTATAGCTCTGTAGATTCTGTAAACTTCATGGTATGGACTTGATATATAGCTCAAAAGATAGGTCTCTCTTTGTGCTCTCTGTTGATACTAAAATATTTTTCATGGGTATAACTATAGCCTAGTTACTGGACCTAAAGTGGAGGGAACCTCAAAAACCTGAATGCCTGAACTGGCAGCATAAATATCTCCTGATTGCCAAGTGCTAGAGAGTTGAAATTAGCACCAGTGGCTAGAGGAAGCCCTACTCTATTCAATGAGTGTATTCATAAGGCGCTAAAATGTAAGTAGGTGGTCAAGCGCGCGGGTGGAAAATGAGTTTTATGGATTATTAACGAAATTCATTTTCCACCCACGCGCTGACCACGCTTGACCACGTACTTAGATTTTAACGCCTAATCAAAACACTCATTGAATAGAGTAGGGCCTCCTCTAGCCACTGGTGCTAATTTCAACTCTGTAGCACTTGGCAATCAGGAGATATTTATACTGCCAGTTCAGGCATTCAGGTTTTTGAGGTTCCCTCCACTTGTAGCTCCTGTAACTTGGCTATAGTTATACCTATGAAAAATATTTTAGTGTCAACAGAGAGCACAAAGAGAGACCTATCTTTTGAGCTATGTATCAAGTCCATACCATGAAGTTTACGGAATCTATGGAGTTATAAAGTAGTAACCACAAGAAGAAAAAGGGGGGGAAATACATGTGGGTCACTCTCCCCCAAAAATGCAACTGTCCCTCCTTCAACACATTATTGCCAGGAATTTTGAAAATCTATTTTGTTCTGATTTTGCGGCGAACATACCTTTGCCACACTTGACTCAATTTCAATATTTGAGGATTCATTTGAGAGCTCTTTTAGTGATCTGTGATATAACGGTTTGATATTTTTTTAAACTTGAAGCATTGCCGAGTTATGGTGATTAGAAGAGGTGACTGTCACAGATTTTGCGTTTATTTTGTGTGGTTGGAAATGAAATGTCTTAGAACTAATGAACAAGAGATGTGTTGAAAAATATGCCTCTGTTATATCACAACTAAATGTCTTGGTAAGCTACAAACCAAATTTGGGCATCTGTAGACCAGGCACTTGGGAAATATCCTCGCCGCAGTTTGGGTGGTGCAATTTTTGGAGTGACCCTTGCCTTTTTGGATGTATCTTCTAAGAAAATGTGCCTATAGAGACATTTCACATATCATCTTAAAGCACACAGAATGAGCAACAAGTTGGTATCAAAAGTATCTTCACAGAAGAAAGGGAGGGAAAGTTATGATGGCTACAAAAATGCGTTCAAATTTTGGTGGTTTCAGGTGTAGTCCCCCCTTGGTCTAGGAATGACATGGACAGAGGCAAATCATGTTGGATAGCATTCTCAATGATGCAGATACTGCAAAAATATGTTCCACGGTCCCATTAATGTTGGAAAGATGAATGCTGGTATTGATAATGCCATTACTAGTTAGGTACCTTTCCAGTCTAAAAGCAACATCTTGTTCGCACCAATTTCCCCACAGCTGAGGTAAGTGGAATAGGACAAAAATTGGCAGGAGAAGACTTGTCACCTCCTTTGAAAATTAGCTTGATCTTTGCTTGGCACCAGTTTGAGTGAAGTTTTCAAGTATAATTTTTGAATACAAAGTTGCTAGGAAGTGCTGGGCTTTTTGAGGTGATGATACCGTCATCGCCTGGGGAGGAGTTAGATGACCTTTTCTTTAGCGTTCTAGCCACTAAGCCAGGAGTTATTAGGGGAAAGATCAAAGGGAACCATATCTTCCACCTCTGGTAGGGATATGACATCTTTAACCAATGTGGGAAGCGATGTATATGAGCTATCTTTAGATGAAATCTTCTCAAAGTGATTGAAGGCTATTTTAGCATCAAATGAGGGATCGGAAATTAGCAGAATTTCTTTGCATAATGCCATGGGTTAATGGGTTAGATCGAAATCCTCTTTCTTGCCTAAGCAAGCTCCTTGCGTCCTCCATACTTCTTTTTGCTTTCAGGCATTTATTGTATGCTCTGCATGCATCAAAGAAAATCTTCGGAGTAGACTTTCTCTGCTTCCTAAGTCCATTCTTCCTGATCCTAAGATAGTTGGCGGCTTTTTTGATTCCTTGGAGCGGTAGATAATCGAGTTCTGGACTTCGCTAGACAGCGATCTAGGTGGGATTTTAATAGAGAAGTGTTGGCTGCTTCTGTTGTATCGATCTCACCCGAACTAAGTTTGAAGTGAACTGGCATAATAACAGAATAGAATTCTGCATCTACATATTCCCAATCATATTGTAGCACTGCTCTGGAGGTAGATTCACTGGACTGTGACAGAGAGGAACTTCTTTCTACTACCTCATGTTGTCACCATTTTGTTATTCTAGACCTGTACTCATGTCGAGCTGATTAAAGCCTTTTCTTAGGTACTGTTCCAATCATTCTAGCCACTACAATTTAATCAGCTAGACTAGCTAACTTGCTTATGGATAAGCTCCTGCGACCAGAACGTCTGGATGCTGATCCAAGTTCGGGCAAGGCGGCCAAAGTATGGCGGCATTGGAAAAGAACATTCCAGAACTTCCTCGCTGCTCTTCCCCCAGATGGTCTCGATTGACTTGGAATCCTCAAGAACTATCTGTCACCAAAGGTCTACCAGTAAGTCGAAGAATGCAGGGATTACCCTACTGCGATAGAGGCCCTACAAGCCTTGTATGTAAAACCGACTAATGAAATCTATGCTCATCACGTCCTCGCCACGAGGCGTCAACAGCCGGTTGAGACCCTAGATGAGTATCTTCAATCCCTCAAGACACTAAGCCATGATTGTAAATACCAAGGGGTTACATCCAGTATCGTGAGGAGAACATTAGGGATGCATTTATCACGGGCCTAACCTCGGGATTGATTTGCTGGAGGCTGCTGGAAAACAGGACTCTGGATCTCAAGACAAAGTTTGACCAAGCCCGGTCTCTAGAATCTGCAGTCCACAGTTCTGAGTATTACTCGGCTCCTTTGCCTCCTATCAATGTGGCTATACCTCCTGCAGATGTGCCTCCCGAGCTCTCTACTGACCCAGCTACCCTAGCTGCTTCTGGGCCCCAAGGTCAACAGTGCTTCTTCTGTGGAAACAGCATACATCACCCTTCCAAGTACCCTGCACGTGATAATACATGCTCTAACTGCCGTAAAAAGGGGCACTTCCAAAGGGTATGTGATGGAGGGTCTCCTGTGCTGTCTCCAAAGAGAACATCAGCTGCTAAGTGGAATTCAACTATTGTGCTGTGGTGGTTCCCCCGTCCATCTCCAGACCAACGACTCAGATTCCGACTGTGGTAAGCATTACTGGATTTAAGGCCAAAGCACTCATTGATAGTGGGAGCTTGGAAAGCTTCTTTCATCCCAAGCTCGCTGAGTCGGCCTCCCTTCTCGTCTACCCTACTACCGGTATAATATCGATGGCAACTACCTCTTTGGAGACTAAAGTGAGTAGTTTTTGCCATGTAGACCTCGAGTTGGAGTATAGGATATATCACTTGTCAGTCCTTCCAGAACTATGTGCTGAACTGATATACTGGGTCTAGATTTTCAGTCATAGCAATATTCAAACATGGTGGTCTCAACCCTCTCTGTCCATTTGTGGCCTGAGCTTACTGAATATGGACCCTCCCAAACTATTTTCAAATCTCTCTGATGATCGTCGCCATATTGCCACAAAGTCATGCAAATATAGTCACGACGACTCTGTATTCATTTCATCAGAAGTAAAAAGGCTACTAGCTGAAGGAATTATTGAACCCAGCTTATCTCCTAGTAGTTGTTGTAAAAGGGGAAAACCACAAGAAGCGTATGGTTGTAGATTACTCGCAAACCATCAACCAGTTTACACAACTGGAAGCTTTTCCTCTCCCTCGCATAAACGAGCTAATAAATGGCATTGCCCAATACAGGGTGTTCAGTACTATCGCCCACCATAGTGCCTATCACCAAGTTCCTCTCAGACTGGAGGAACAGCCTCATACTGCTTTCGAGGCTAGTGGTGGTTTATACCAGTTCACTAGAGTCCCTTTTGGTATCACTAACGGAGCCACCTGCTTCCAACATGAAATTACTGATTTTGTTCGAAAGGAGGGCCTAACTGGAGTTTTTCCTTATTTACACGACATTACTATTTGTGGGAAGGACCAAGAAGAGCATGATTCCAATTTGTAGCATTTCCTTGAGGCTGCCAAAAGGAAGAATATTACCTACAATGAAGATATTGTGTGTTCTTGACTAGGCACCTAGCTATTCTTGGAAGTATTGTGGAAGAGGGAGAAATTCGCCCGGATCATGAACATTTGAGTCCTCACCGAGAGCTCCATGTCCCCAACAGTATGATGTCGCTCAATAGTGTAAAGGACTATTTACATATTATTCATAGTAGATTCCTGGGTTCTCCGACAGAATGAAACCTATTAACTCTTGCAAAACTTTCCCTTTGTCTACCGAATCTGTGGCCGTTTTTGAAAGCCTCAAGAAAAGCATTGAAGATTCTGTTGTGACTGCCATTGACGAAGACTTACCGTTTGAAGTGGAGACCGATGCTTCGGAAGTAGCCCTTTGCAGTGACTATAAACTAGCAGGGCGGCCTGTCGCATTCTTCTCAAGGACTCTACTAGGACCAGAAATCAGGCACACATTGTTTGAAAAAGGGGCTCAAGCTATTATTGAGTCCATACGCTACTTGAAGCATTACCTCATGGGGAAGCATTTAAGCCGAAAGACTGATCAGAAGTCTGTGTTTTATATGTTTGATCAACAAAGGGAAGATCAAGAATAACAGGATCATGCGAGGGTAGGCTGTGCTGTGCTGTTACAGTTTCGACATAGTATATCGTCCGGGGAAAGAGAATGTACCTCCTGATGCTTTTTCTCGAAGCTCGTGTGCTGCTGTTCTGAGTGATACTCTGCCATCCTGGTATCACAAGGATGTCCCATTTCGTCCGGGTATGAAACTTACCTTATTCTGTTGAAGAGATCAGAAGAATGACTAATGCTTGCCGAATCTGTTGTGAGTGCAAGCCAAGGTACCGTCGAATTGCGAGGAGATGCAGTCCTTGGAGGGGGATGACGAAGATAGGTGTAGCAGAGTGGAAAGAGCACTGGCCATTTTTTTACTAATCCATGAGGACGTTACCATCAGGAAATGAGTGTCCAGGACACACAGCAATACCTCAACTTCCAGAGTAATCGCCCACTAGAGCACAAGAGAGGTGTTGTTCGATAGAGCATAGGGTGTTGTTAAGAACTGGAAGAAGAGAAGGATCACATCAAGAAAGTTTTGGCCTTGAATGATTTCCTGGAGTTTTTTCCCCAGAGGTTGGGCAAGTTTTCTGGGAGTGAAAACTTGAGGAGGAAGTTGCAAGTGATGGTGTCACTCTAATAAGTTCCCACTTAAAGCTACTCAATAAACAGAAGAAAAAGTACCCTGTAGTCATCCTGAATGTCAGAGGCATATCCAAATCACTGAGAGGGATCTACAACCAGTTCACTTCAAAATCAATCCACTTGTAGCAGTTGCTGGTAAGACCATGGTAAAAGATCCTAAAAGTGAGGATGGTGGTCGCTTTATGTATAGAAAGATCCCTCAAAGCGCATTTCACAGCAGTTCAAACTCAGAGGTTTCTACGCACATACACATGATGAATCTGGACACAGTGTGTACTTGGCGAAGACCAGCACAATTTTGGTAGTTCAAATGTAGTGTGAGAGAAACCATCCACATCTGGGTTCTAAACCCCACCCTGAACCAAGATGATGGTGGTAAACCTACCAAGGTTTGGACTAATTTCTTGCAGAAACACATCAGGGCCAGTAACAGATTTGTGATACCTGTGATTCTACATATACCATCTAGAGGTTGACATTGTCATCAAGTTGGCAATGATCGATGAAAGCTCAAAATTATCTTTCCAGAGATGTATCTTCATCGATAAAACAGTGGGAGAAAAAGTGTTTAAAAGCCTTGGAGAACCTGAAGCTCACATTTGGTATAGTCTACACTGCCCAACATATTTAAAAACTAGCCAACCCAAAACAACAATGTACAAAAGATTTCGGTTAAAATCAAGAAATATTAGATCGACTGGAATGAAACAAGACTTACCCATGTATACGACGATCTGTTGATTTAAATCACATCAACCAAGATTGTACTGTTTATAATCATAATTGCTAGTAGCATATGTCTCTCTCTGTAACCTGTATGTATGTTAGTCTGCTAGGCATGCCTGAACAGAAGGTTGGATTGGGAAAAACTTCACTTATGGAACTGGATGGGTGTCAGGATGGTTTTTGGAAAGTTTGACCAGGATCTTGACTGGAAGCTGTCATCGAGAAACATACTGCTAGACATTGTTTGCCAGTTGTCCATTTTGTTTAGATATATACCTGTGCATGCATTTTTCATGTTCACAATAATAGTACACATATTGTCACAATGGCTACATTAGACCTGACTTGATGCAAACAGTTTGCTAGAAGGGCTGCTTCTTGCCACTTGATATGGGGGAATTTTTTTTGTTGAAACAGAGGGTATCATCATCTTTGACTGGAGTGACAATTTTTTTCGAGTTATGGTTTGGGAGAGTAACATTGCGGTATCAATACCTTGGAAGACTACATTCTTCATTCTCTGCTAGTCTTTTCTGGGTAACATATAAACATGATATAAAGGTAGCCCACTATATTTCTTTGACATCTATTTAAAATGACGGGGGGGGGGGAATAAAGTTTATATCTCAGCTAAAACTCACATTGGCTGCTTGTTAGTAGCATAAACTGTGATTTCGCTGATTTTAACCTCCAAAACACTTCAAGAATGCCTTGAATCCCTCGTAAAGGTAGTAAACTGCAGCCCTTCAAAACCATTAAAAGTTTATGGAATGGAGGGAAAATTTGTGAAGATATGTGAAGGATTCTATACAGGGGTGGAGATGATGGTGTTATCAAATGGAGGGAGATCAAGGTCAATGAACGGGCTTAGGCAGGGATGCCATTTCAAATACGGTCAAACCAATACATACAAAACCAAACCAATAATTAAAAAATTGATTGACTACCTAAAATGAAACAAGAAGTTACCAATGTAGACAACTAATGGACCCTTTACCTATTAATAAAATGTGAAGAATACAGATTAAAAAAAAGCAATATCTATTGTAATATTGGGTCTTCATTAACCTAATAGGTAAAGGGTCATTTAAATGTTTGTTGTCTAGGTGGTGAATCCTTGTTTACTTTTTTATTATATACATACATATTTAATAACACTGTGTCTTCTTTAAAAAAAATATTTTTTTTATCTGACAATAACTAACAAAACCCCTACACACAAACATTAATCTTCCACACACTCCAACACCAAAGCACGTTGCAGAAATCCTCTGAATGAGATGTTGACGTGAGTTCTCATCAGAAGTTGCTGACCTCTACTGGTGCCACAATTCCACGAAGAAAATATTTCCTTGAGGCCCAAAAGGTCCACACGTATCCACTTCCACAGGTACAAATCTGTATGCTGAGTCCAGGTTAGTGTACTTCACATTCCTCAAAGTTTCTGCCTGGGCTACTACTACACCAGCCTCAGTGGGCAAAGGTGGTCACTACAAGTGGTATGAGTCTACTACTTGACCAAGGAATGATGGACATGCCATCAGGTATATATCTTTTCATCGGACGCAGTTCTGAAGGCTCCATCCAGAAGGGACATTCGTAAGGTGGTGTAGGAAGTGAGACTTCTAGCTTAAATGGAAATAGCTTAAGCTTGCTACCACACACATACAGGAGATACAGCTCCCTCTGAGCCTTTCTCACCAACTGCTGACTCCAGGACTCACTCATCCTCCCCTCCTGTATCTCTCCGATCATCTCCTCCTATACCCCTCCCATCACTCCTGAGATCCAGTGGTATGGAAATTTTGCACCAAGGAACTTTTGCGATGTGCCAATTCTGTCAAGGGCGGGTTGTTGCATACTTTTACAATGGTTCTTCTTTTGGGGGCATCGTTGAAGCTTTAGCTTGCAAGCCTACCCCCAATACTTTACACTGCAGGCAAACAATAAGAACAGAATATCCCCCGCAGCGAATACAAGAATGGTGACAGATCAAAATCGTGCGGAAGAAGTGTAGAAAGAGGCGAAAGGGTTTTTGCTAATCAGTAAGAAGAAGGAACTATGTATGCATGTTTGAGACTGACTTTCCTGATGATACTCTGCCCCCCAAAAATGCAAAAAAACAACAACCACAACAACATCCAAATAAATTTGAGGGATGATTTATGAGGATTGTTTGATGATTGTTTTGTGTGTGTGTGTGAACTATATGCTGCCCAAGTCAACCAGCAGTAAATGCTAGGTCTTGTTATTTATTAACCATTTTAACCTTGATTTTCTCATTATGCTTTTTTTTTTTGTACTGGGGCAAATATTTTTGGTTCAACCCTTCATGTTATATAATTATATTACGAATTCTCTCATTGATGGATCTCTGCAATGATACTGTTGGATACTATCAATGGTCAAATGTACCGACAAAACTTCTGTACTTCCCCGATCTGAAGGAATTTACAAAGTTAATTTACTGTCATTGCACCACTTCTTTATAACTGTCTTGATGCAAAATAACATTCACTTGCAAACTTGCCACACACACAAACTTATTTTTGTTACTTTGAAGTAGTTCCTCATCAGTCATCCCCTTAAATTGCATACAGCAGTTATAATTATATATATTTTTTAATCGACCAGACAGAAAAATACTCTTAATGAACAGTGGATGATATTCACCTACAAGGAATTACTCATTATAACACCAGAACTAACCATTACTTAGTTAAACTAGCCACACTCCCATGCCATAGACATGCTGAGGTCTGTGCTGTATACTACTTAAGTGTTTCTGGTGGTGTTGATTCTTACCTACTAAAAAAAAGTCAAGCATCCACCTACTATAAAACCTATCATACATGTGTTTATTGATACCCATGCCTCTATAGACATAGATATGCTTGTTGAGGTCTGTGATGTACACTACTTACGTGTTTATGGTGGCATTGACCTTTACCGAGTTTCGGTTATTTTGCAAGAGAAACACTGCTGAAATCAATTATGTGTTGGATAGTTTGGAGTCTGCTGGTAATGAAATAATGACAAATGGACAAATGGACTTAGTGTATGCAAGTTATGTAATAAAAATAATCAAGTTAAAGAACTTGTCGTTAGCTTTTTAGTTCTATTTATTATCATTGAACTTGCATGCGAATGGTAGTCTGCTCTATCTGCTTGAGGAGCTTTTTGGTGACATCTGCGGGCCTAGTTCGAGCACATGGGCCTTTGAGTTGCCGCTGTCCTGGCTCCAGTCAACTGCCAAGAGCTCTGGGAGATAGCCCCGTGTCATTTCCAGCTAGTTCCAGTCCAACACCACGTGGGAATGAGTCGGTTGAAGATGCTGTAGTTGCTCCTCCTTTCTCAAAGCTGCGCTCTAATGTACTGAAGAGAGTCCCTAGAGCCTCGAGAGAGAGAGAGCTGGAAGCCAGGAAGCTAGCATCCATCGTGCTAAGTGTGGTGGCGAGGAATGACATTCCACGTGGTGTCGCCTCCTCCATTTTGCGTCTCGCTGTTTTAGGCTGCCGCTGAGAGGAGGGAAGAGGTGGAATTTAGCCTAAGCCGTGAACAACCTTGTAAGGGAAGAAGCTGATGCTGATGCTACATCAGGGAAGCCTAGATGGCCTCAGACCACAACATCTCAAAGATCTAATGGGTCTGTCCGCTGGTGAAGGTGGCCATTCACTACTGAAGGCGCTCACTTCTTTGGTATCTCTGAACCTAAGAGGTGACACACCTGTATCCATCCATCCTCATTTCTTTGGTGCCTCACTGATAGCTCTGTGTAAGAAGGATGGTGGGTTCACCCTATCGCTGTGGGCTGTACCCTGCGCAGACTTGCTGCTAAGTGTGCTTGCATTCATGCCATGCAAAAAGTTACTGATTTCTTGGCCCCTTAGTAGTTAGGTTTTAGAGTGACGTGGGGGGTTGAAGCGGCAGTGCATGCTGCTCGCATCTACCTCCAGAACCTCAAGGAAGACCAAGTGATCATGAAAGTGGACTTCAGAAATGCCTTCAACAGTATTCGCCAGGAGATGATGTTGGGTGATGTAGAGGAGTACATTCCCGAGCTTCTCCAGTATACTGCTCGCCATCTTTACTCTCATGGGGTAATGAAGTGGTGCTGTCTTCAGAAGGGGTTCAGCAGGGAGACCCGTTGGGACCCCTCCTCTTTTGCCTGACTATTCAGAAACTGTGTGCAAAGCTGAGGTCAGAGTTCTGTGTTTTTTATCTGGATGATGGAACTCTGGGAGGCAACCGGGAAGATGTAATTCGTGATCTCAAGACCATTGAGGTTGAAGCAGGTGCTCTGGGCCTTGAGCTAAACAGAGGAAAGACAGAATTGATCTGCAAGGATCCTACCTCTCGAGGGATCGTCCTCGTTGCTCTTCCAGGAGTTAGCATCATTAACCCAGAGAATGCCGGCTCTCTTATTGGAGGGTTACAATGAGTGGATGCATGTGCAAGGGAGAAGATAGAGCTGCTGCAAGTTGATGGGTGATAGACTTTGTCATTTGCAATCACATGATGCTATCACATTGTTGCGTCACTCATTTGCGATCCCTAAGATAATGCACATTCTCTGCTCTGCTCCCTGTTTCTCTTCCAGTCATCTCCCAGCCTATGACCACCTTCTCAAGTCAATCCTCAGCAATATCTCTAATATAGATTTTCAGAACATTGACCCTTCTTGGCTACAGGTTACCCTTCCAGTGAACCATGGGGGAATTGGAATTAGGAGTGCAGTTCATCTTGCTCCCTCTACCTTTTTGGCTTCTGCTGATAGATCGTCCGATCTCATTCACCATAATTATACTCCCCCCTCAGTTTAGTGCTGTCCAGTACTCTGAGATTGAGGTTGCCCTTTCAATCTGGGGTGACGACCTTGTCTTGCCTCTTCCAGCCCCGCCTGCTTCCCATCAGCAGAAGTCGAGGGACATCCCTCGTATTTTGGAAAGGACAGAATCACTTTTGCGGAATGCTAGTGACCCCAAAACCAGAGCTTGTCTTCTTGCAGTGTCTGCATGTGAGTAAGGTGTCTGGCTTAATGCCCTGCCAATCTCCTCACTGGGTCTCCGAATGAGCGATGACGTAGTTCGAATAGCAGTTGGGCTACGTCTTGGAGCATCCCTATGCCAGCCACTCTCTTGTAGTTACTGTGAATCGGATGTCAACCAGTTTGGCACGCATGCGTTGAGCTGCAGGCACAGTCAGGGAAGGCTTTCTCGCCATGGTGCTTTAAATGATATCATCCACCAGTCAATAACTGCTGCAAATGTGCCTTCCCAGCTGGACCACTCAGATCTGCTTCGGTCCGATGGAAAGAGACCTGATGGCATGTCCATCATTCCATGGTCAAGTGGTAGACTCTTGGTATGGGATGTAACCTGCCATGACACCTTTGCCCATCCAACCTTTTGGTTGCAGTCATTGAGGTTGGTGCAGTGGCAGCCCAGGCAGAGATTTTGAAGGGTGAGAAGTACGCCCACCTGGACTCGGCATACAAGTTTGTACCTGTGGCAGTAGAGATGTGTGGATCATTTGGGCCTTAAGCAAAGGCATCCAGGCAGTTGGGACACCGCCTGAGGTCAGTGACTTATGAAAAGAACTCTCATCTTCTTCAATGGATTTCTGTGGTTGTGCAGCATGGGAATGCATCCTCAGTAATGGGATCTTTGCCATCAGAGTTTGGGACGAGCCATTTCCCTAATGTCATCACTTGAACATTTGAACTTGAGGGGAAGGGGGTTCTATAAACTATATGGATAAGAAACTCCAAATAAATAAAGTAGTATTATAATATTGGTCTTCTTTATAAAAAAAAAATTATAAAAAAAGTTATTTAGTTATTATATTAGTATTTTTGAACTAACTTGTAATTAATATTTATCATTTTTAAAATCACCTTCTCAATAATCAACTTCGATTTTTATTCACTCGATATTTCAACTAGATGCTCTAGTCTTCATCAAGATTGCTGATGAAGACTAGAGCATCTAGTCGAAACGTCGAGTGAATAAAAATTGAAGTTGATTATTGAGCAGGTGATTTTAATGTTATTATGTCAACTGATAGTTCATTGAGAGATTAATCTTTTTTTTATTGTTGTTTTATTGTCATAGTAATAATAATATTCCTTTTAGTAAAAAAATAAAATAAAAAAAGAATAATAAAAATTAAAAATAAACTATATTTTTTTAGCTCTATCTTTCCTACACTTAACCAGAAACAAGAAAGAAAAAAACAAAAGTGAGTATTCACGATGAAGGCTAGAGCATCTAGCCGGAACATCTAGCCAGAACATCGAGAAGAAAATTTAAGTTTAATATGTCACCAAAAAATGCAACTTGAAAAAAACGAAAAAAGATTTAAAAATCAAGCAACAATATTGCATTGACCTATAGGAAACAAGGCTGTACCTTGTGGATCACAACCAGTTAGATGACCTGTAGCTAGGGAGGAACCGCAACCACTATATATCCGTAACCTTTAAGGTCCTCGTTTCCCCACCTTAAGTTTATGTTGTTGGCTTGGCATACCAGAGGGATTCTCTTTGGGCCAGACAGTATAGGCTGGTAGTCATTAGGGACTTTTATATCATTTTAAAGTTATATATATACATCAATATTGTACTGCTCTATAGTATAATGGTTTCTGAATATATAATTATAAATGGTAAAATGTCTTGTTTACTTTCTTTTTTCTTTTTAATTTTAATAAAAATTTTTATCTTGTGTACAACATGCAGAAACTGTGGGGGGAAATTAGTTGCCCAAAATGGACAAAGAACAGATGTTAGCTGATGAAGGCTAGAGCATCTAGTCGAAACGTCGGGTATATACAATTTGAAGTTGATTTATTGAGAAGGTGATTTTAAAGGTTTGTGGGGTTATCCACAAAAACTGTGATATTTCAGCAACAGCTCTTGATCTATTATTGTGCTATATCCTAGAGTTAGACTGCAGATCACATAAATATCTGAGATAGAGTATAGATTGGTTGTGGTTTTCCTGTTAAATTTGGAGTTCTGGGTATTGGAATGTTAATCTCTGGTACATTAGTTTTATAGTATGACTGTGAATTATGACCTTACTATGCTATGAGTCTGATGTAGATTTATGGAGTCAAGGCCAAAGCTGTTCCTTCAGACCCTTATACACACGAAGTGGAATATGGTGTGTGTGTTTACCATGGCTTTTGGGTGTTTCAGAGAAGTAGGGAATGATGCCTAGACTACCAATTCATTCTTCTATATTAAGACATTTTATTCTGACACAATCATTGCATACACACACACACACAGACACACTCACAATGAAATTATCAAACATTGAGTCTTCCTAGTTGCGTGGCATGCCTTGTTGTTATCTAAACACTAAGTTACTTTCAGTGTATCCTTATGTATTGGGCATACACAATGTACATTAGAGGGAGGGGAAAGGATTGAACTTCTTTAGTTCCCATTCCCATATATGCTTGTCAGAGACATGGATGGGGGGTTTCACATTGGCCCAAGGTGAAAATGCTTATCCTAAAATACCAAGAAACTGGCTGTTGATTTGTCTGATGTAGAGTCTTCTCTATAGTTCTTGGTTATTAATAACAAATATTAATTTGATGCCATGATAAAAAAGCAATGCAGCAATGAAATACATGTTTGAGTGTTTGTGTGTGTGTGTCATGTGTGTGTGTGTCATTCTGTTCAGTAGTTCCAAGTATTGCAATAAGTCAGAGCAATAATGTGCTCTCAATGAACTCTCAGTTGACATAATAACATTACAATAACCAAATCAACTTGAAATTGTATTCTCTCAATGTTTCTACTAGAAGCTCTAGCCTTCATCAGGATGCACCTAGTCGAAACGTCGAGAGAATGCAATTTTAAGTCGATTATAAGGTCATTGTAATCATGTACTATTTATTATGAATCTAAGCTTGCATATGACTCGCACCTGTCTCTACCCTACTTTCATCCAAACCTTTCTTTGTCCATCCATTCTTCATCCTTCTACTCCCCTTTTCCTTGCCTCATCGATCACCTTCCTATTTTTTGTCTTGATTCTTTTCTTGATGTGCTCTCCCTTCCACATGCTCCTCCTCTCTCACATCATTGAAGCACACTCTATATTTTGCAAGAGAAACAAGAGAAAACTAATAGCCTAATTTTAAATTATAGGAGCCTCCAAACTATAAACTGATAAATAAATTGCGAGAAGATAGGAGGGAGCCCAGGCCGAGAAGTGATCCTTTTGAACTTTAGCTCAATGTGGATTTTTTTTTGATACCCGTATTGTATAACATAAAGCTGTTGTTGGAACTGTTAAAACTCCTTTTGATGTATATACACTGAAAATGTCCCTACAAGAGTAAAGCAACAATGATCTCATCAAGTTGACATTTTTGGTTAAATTTGGTGTGAAAATAGAGAAAGACAGTGACGATTAATCATGCTAGCAATTCTGAGCCTGTTGCTACGCACACCAGCAGCTTCCCCCCAATCTTATACCATGTGATTTATGTACACATCTGAACAGCGTTTTTCTAAATTTTGAAAGACATTCCTAAGCTAGTAGTCACTGAAACAAAAAATCACCTTATTGCATGTCATCATCAGAGTTATTTTTAGACCTCTGACTCACCAGGGAAAAAAAGGAAAAAACAACTTTCTTCGATCCACTTCTGTAGCTATAAAGTTTCAGTGTTTTAGATGTCCCAAAGTCAAAACCTACAAATTACTTGAACTTCATCACTTAAATGAAGTTAGGACGAGTTTTGCACTTTGTCTTAGTGGCTGTGGCCACAGCTCTGCTGTGTTCAGTCCCTCATGTTTGCTCACTACCACATGGAGAAATGAAGCCAGTCAAGCTCAATCTAACAGATAGAATGAATTCTCAAGAAGTTCAAGACAACATGGGCAGCTGGAAAAGCCCAGAAATGAGAAATGCGAGAAATGGAGCAACTGTAACATCCCAACAGATCATGTGTGACCAGAAATCACAGGTGCCAAGGAAATTTACATCATGCAACACACTTCAAAAAGTTGTATCAGATCACTTCAGCAACCTGGAAAATTCACAGAGACTGGATACATCTTATAATGCTTTTACCCTTGCTGATATTTTCTATTCTGGGCTGTTGGAAGGAACGCTCAATAATGTTAAGCTGTCCAGCAAGCAGCATATCATCAGGAGAGGAAATAAAATTTGTGACTCTCTATTGAAGGAGAGGGTGAGACCTCGTAATGTGAGTTCTGGTCTGTGTTCATGGCACTATACTTGTACCTACAACCCTGACACATTTCCAGGCTTTAAAGTTGAAGCCCAGATAGATAATCAAGATTATTGGGTTGTAGGGCTCTGCACTGCAGTGAGGATGAGCTATGTCACTGTATTTCAGAAGGAATTATGTCAGGAAGATCCATGCAGGTCAGCAGAGAACTGGGTGGAGAAGAAATATCAGGAAATTATAGTTGGCTTTACAGCATCTGTATGACTCTACTATTATTATCAGATGCTAAAATGATTACCAGACGAAATAACTTAGTACCCAATCTCTATCATGTTAGTTTAGGAATCTTTTATTATTCTTATATAGCTATAGCTATAGTGAATAGTCTCACGTCCTTTAGATATCTGTACAAGCATATATTGAATTGCAAAATATTTATATCAAAAGATATTTGGTATTTAACAACCTGCATTGCTGAGTAAAAAAAGAAAGACGGAAGGGAGTCTGTGTGACTAGAGTTAATATGGCCGCTATAATGATGGAATGGTAAATTGACCCAAAAGAGTGGACAGCAAAAACAACCCCCCCCCCCCCCCCCCCCCCCAAAACAAAACAAAAAAACAAAGCTCATATATCAGTTAAACATCTTCTTAGATACCTAAATACCTAATTGTTACTTCCAGCCCTCCATAGCATTCTTTGAATCGAGGCAGCAGACCTAAAACTATAACAGGATTTTGGGCTAATACAATACCCAGAAGGTTGGAGGGTTCATGCTAGTCAACTGTTGCTGGTTTTGATGAGACAAACCATGGCAGGGTCAGTCTATATACGGGAAATTAATTAATTAATTAATCAATTTTCCCATCTATATACGGGAAAATTAATTAACTCATACAGTAATTAACTTGGATTTTTTTTAAATCCACTTCTGTTTATTCGTCAAGAAGTATGCTAATGCTCACTATATTGGGTTTTTTAAAAAATTATCAACCACAAATCTCTCCCCCCATCCCCTCAAACAAAGCAACTAAAACCAACATGGGTAGCTTGTTTGCTGCCTAGCTTTCATAGTAAAAAACAACAACGTAGGGACATTTTGAAATTGACATAATTATTAAGTGAACATAGATATTGCTAGTTCTAAACATAAAAGGGTATTGAAGTGGGTCTGATATCGAACATGGAGCATATACATGTCATGAATGATTGTGAAGCCATGAAGAACAACATACTGCGAGAGTTAGTTGGAATATGTTCTACAGCTAATGCCAAAATTGGCATTCCTGAAAATGACATACTTGACCCTAGTAGGTGATTAAAAGTGATTGATAAATGGTAGCTGACCACTAACACCAAAGAAATTATAGGGGGCTCCACTTCCACTTTCCTCTAGTATCTACACTTCCTTCTACTGTACTGAATGATCATGTTCAGGGGCGTACCCAGCATAGAGCACTCAGAGCGCGCGCACCCCACTAGAGTACAGAATGCAAAAAAAAAAAAAAAACCCCAAAAAAGGGAAAGAATAGAAAAAAGGAAAAAGAAGAAAAAAGGTGTGGCCAAGAGTAATCCACATGCGCGCATGCAGTAACTAGAGAGCCACCTCGAGTCGTGTTCCATGACAGAAGTTCTCAAGCTAGCTCAGTAACTGTGTGGTTGGTTTTTGATTTGAGCTGCCAACTATATACATCTCAGCAGAAATGCCACCGAAAAAGAAGTACACTTTTTGACTTCATGACAGAGAACCGACTTAATGCCCTTCTTCTGCTCTTCTGTCATAGAGACATTTCTGACAGCATAAACCTTGATAACGTCATAGACCAATTTGCAAAACTTAAGCCACGGAGAATGCTGCTACTCAATCCTCTCAACTAGTCCCATTAATCATTTATTTTTGTCATATGATGTTTTAAATAATGTAAATACCGGTGATTTGATCAGTTAGCTATATGGACATATTTCTAAGATATATTTTTTAATTGGTGCCAGCCATTCTGATCACAAATTGGTTTTCCGCATGCAGCAATACACTAATTGAGCTATATACCGTATTCTATTTTTTTACTACAAAGGCCTTGGAGAGAGCACCCCCCCTCTCTAAATCCTGGGTACGCCCCTGATGTTGTTGTAATGAGCAACTAAGTCCTAATTTTAAACTAGCAGGCCAGCTAGCTTGGCACAATGTCCAGTATTTTATAGCTGGTCTAGATTGGAGAAAACCTATTAGCATTTGTCTTTGCAACAACAAAAATTCAGTTGAGCATAGACTTCATCCTCTGTTGTTCAAGTAATGTTGCCCCCACTATAGAAGTGATTCACTGGGTTGATGAAAATCTTTCTAGACTGCTTTACGAGAGGCCAATGCTATATAACAGAGCCTGGTACAAAAATGGTTTAGCAAAATTAGCCAAAGGTAAAGAACCAAGGGAACTATTTACCATTGCTGTGGGTATATTCACTCAGTTAAACTCCAAATGATGCCATCCAAGATAATTTCTTTGTGAAATAGTACTTGATGTACCCATGAAATACCAATTAAAAAAAATTCTCCTCATGATGATGCAATCTATCAGAGCCAGAAATCAATTTTTTTTAAATTGTAGTCTTGCTCAGAGAGTCAATTCTCAATCGCACAGTCAATCTGAGTAAGGCCACCACAAAGAAAAACTGAAGAACAAAATCTAACAGTCAAAAGAACTGTGGTATTATATAGAAAAGTTCAATCTTTTGGGGTATAAAGTTTACCACCGCAGCAAGTGGGGTTGTGTTAAAGCTCCAAGCATTCAGCATAGAAGAAAGAGCTGCAATGACCTCAAAAAGGGTTTGCAGAATCAGAGTTGCCAGAAAGAAGCTTACTTTAGGGCATCATAATTTGAGCTCTTTATTTAGCCACTTATGCAATTAAACCACATTCTGACCTCAACTCATTTCCCCCCCCTGAACCTGCAGGAGCTTATGTCAAAAGCAGCTGAGGAAGAAATTGATCAAGCAGAGCATGATTATATTATGTTCTTCCGTAAGGATGACTTAAATCCTGCTCAACTGACTATATACCTAACTTGATCCCCTAGGTAGTTAAGTAATATCTGATTCTCCAAACCGTATCAATGAAACTAACCAATGAGATTGATTTCTTCACTGTTTCATGGGTTACATTTAAAAGTAATTCTTGCTTTGCCAGCTGAAAAGCTAGCGAGTGAACATTCAGCTGTTATGACGACGAGTCAGGAACATCTGAACCATGTAATGTTAATTTAGACATGCTGACAAATAGATAATGATAATAAGTTTGTTCATGGTAGTCATCATCATTTTCATAAACCTTGGAAACGCTGTATTGACAAAATACTATTTGGTAAAGGGTCTTGACTGTACTAAAACTATTGTTAGATCTGAATTCTCTCCCACCTCCCTGTACCTATCCATATAAGGGGTGAGCTTAAGCTCTACAAGAGCTAATACACAATGCATAGGAGATCGCAATGGTCATACCTACACATGAATATGTTCCAGAATAGCCATGTTATGTGTGCTGATTTGATTGCTGTGAGTTCTATGGAGTTGCTTTTATGTTGCTTTTATATAGATAGTTAATCGAATCTATATCGTTTCTGGTATGATAAAGCCAAACTGATCAATTATGGCAGATTATGCACACACATACACACACTTCTTTTCTGCCAGTACAGGATGGACTCATCATCACTTCCAGCATGATAACACCAAACTGAGCAATCATGGCAAACTACTTAGTCAGTACAGTGTGCACAGAGTCCTGCTTGTTATTTTGGAAAGGATTCCGTGAAATAAATTTACAAAAATTGTATTATAATCTACCAAAAGTATCAACATCTGTTCATATTTCAGATAACCAGTTTCAGATATCAGTCCAAATGCAGCTACATAGCTGTGGCTTCCAGAGTAATCCCATGCATATTAAACTCAATGAATTCTCAGTTGACATAATAACATTATAATCACCTCAATAATGAAGGCTAGAGCATCTAGTCGAAGCGTCGAGTGAAAACGATTTGAGTTGATTAATAGAGAAGGTGATTATAACATTAAAACATGTTAGCTTCTTTATAAGCCTAGTTCTCTTTTCTGACATTCCCACTTGCCCTTGCCAACATTCTCTAAGAATCTGCTGTTGTTTTCTCTTGCCTACGATAACCAGTATTAGTATGACTGCATTATTTAAGATGAGTGTTATTTTCTGTTTTATATGGGTGGATGTACGATGAATACAAACGTGCATAGATAATAGATCATACATAATATTATGCAATACCAAGTTTTACATCCAACTCACATATGAACGCTCCTTCACTCTCCTAGTCTGCATAGAGTGATGTTGGCTCTAGGCTATTATTTGACATCAGACATGGGTGGGGGAAAAACCTTATGCAGAGATTTTGAACACAGAACACAGAAACTGAAAATGATGGTATTCGTAATGAATGCCTGGCATCGAGTGGCTAGTGAAGGTAATAAATCAATTTGATATCCTATTAGATCACATTGCTCTAGTCATTGTCGTGCCCCAGCTTAGCTGCAAACGTAACGCTATATACTGATCTGTTATTGATGTTATGAGTTTAGATTTCTTGGATTGTGATATGGAGTCAGTAGTAGCTAACAGAATTATATTCTTTCACATAAAATTGGTGCAATGAGAACCATCCCATAAATATTTGACTGTAGATGTCATTTGCAGATTAGCAGGCACATTTAACATGATGATCGTGTCCGGTTTTACAAATGTGCCCATACCTAGGTGTTGATGAATTAGAATGGTTAATGAAACTTTCCTGTCATCTTGGACAGATTGTGAAAAGATGCTTTACCCGAGCCCAAGTAGGCTTCTCGATCGTAGATGACACCAAGTGTTAGAAATGAAGGTAAGCTATATTATGATTGATTTTGAACTGGAATATATTTTTTTAATGTTTAGCTATATAGCTAGCTTATCTTGCTAGATAGAGCCAAAGCTTGTTAGTAAGGGAATTCATAAACTGGCTCAGATATTTAGCTAAAAATACCTATGTTTTGTCTGCCTTAATTGAAGTTATAATAATTATAATGACTGTGGGTTTGGTTGAATTGACAGTTTTATATATGGTGGGTTAGTAATTAGTTAGCCAATAGTAAAAACATGTCCTATAGATTCCCCATTGCAGTTGCTTTCTCACTATTCAAAGTGAGACCAGGTCAAACATCATTAGTGGAGCATTAGATTTAAATATGTGATAACTCGTTTACCCCCATACAGATTGCCACAGGTGTACAGGACAACCGTGCAAAAAGAACTAAGGCAAACAGAATAATATAGCCAATAATGAGTGAGAAGGATGGCACCCTAAGAATATGTGTGGACAACGACGCTTGAAGTGTCAAAGATGGATGGCAATGCATAGACGACATGATCAATACCGTGGGTGGAGCGAGGTTTACATATTACCACACTGGATCTTATTATTGGCAAATACCCGTCTGGAAAAAAGATTGTGGAAAGACTGCATTTACGACTCAATTCAGAATTTATCATTTCAGAATGATGCCATTCGGATTGAAAGGTGCGCACCGGCAACAACATTTCAAGGATGGTGGGGACAAACTTTTAAATGGTATGAATGGACAACACTGAACTATGAACCCCTCGATTAGCGACCATTACCACCTCTCCTGCTGCGACGGAGTCGCCATCTACAAAGACAGGATCATCATACAACCAGCCCTCCGTCAATCATGCCTATCCGCCCTACATGCAGCCCACCAAGGCACCTCGGCCATGACCTCCAGGGCTGAAGCAGCAATCTTTTGGCCAGGAATTACAAAGGAAATCCACGCCACCAGGGCAAACGGCACTGATTGCAACAGGATGGCACCCTCACAGGCAACTCTGCCCCCAACACCCCCGACTCCAACAGAGTACCCATTCCAGTGTATCTGCGCGGATTTCTTCCACCACCAGGGCCACAACTACCTCGTCATAATAGACAGGTATTCTAATTGACTGATTGTGGAAAGGGTCAGAGACGGCGCTATAGGCCTGATCAACATTCTCAGGCACACCTTCGCCACATATGGGATCCCGGACGAACTATCCTCGGACGGAGGCCCTGAATTAACAGCACACGCCACAAGAACGTTCCTCCGGGACTGGGGCATACACCACAGAGTCAGCTCGGTGGCATTCCCTCATAGCAACTGCCGGGCTGAGGTGTGTGTCAAGACAGTCAAGAGGCTCGTTACAGGGAACTTAGGGAAAGACGGATCCCTCAACATCGACACATTCCGACAAGCCATGCTTTAGTATCGCAACTCGCCCGACCCTACCACGAAACAATCGCCAGCGATGTGCATCTTCGGGAGTCCCACCAAGGACCTGATCCCAATCATGCCAGGAAAGTACCGCCCACATAGGACATGGGAAGATTCACTCAACCTCAGAGAGGCTGCCCACAGACAACGCCACGCACTACATCAGGACAAGTGGAGTGAACACACCAGAAACCTACAACCACTGAAAATAGGTGACAAAGTCAGGGTCCAAAATCAGACAGGTAACCACCCACTCAAATGGGACAAGACAGGCTCCATCGTGGAAGTACGCCAATTCCACCAATACTTGATCAGACTGGATGGATCAAGGAGGCAATCACTTCGCAATAGGAAATTCCTCAGGAAATACACACCCATTCACACCCCTACGGTGAGAAGGTCCATCCTAGAGGACATCGCCCTAATACCAAGACCGCCACTCCTCCGGTCAACCAACCCCCCTGGAATCCACAGCCCACCACCTGTCCCAACCACCACCATTGCCCCCCAGCAAGACCACACACCCACCCTGGACAACTGGACGTCGCCGGACGCTCCACAGCACCCCACGCCACCAGCCAGGACCACACCCTTACCGCCACCCATGCCTCCGCAACCCACTATCCCAATCAAAGCCCCCACGATCCCACGAAGATCAACCAGGCTACAAAAGCCACCAGACCGGCTAACTCAGTCATGACCACTCCCATGGTTCCAAGACTTGGGTGGAGGTAGACAACACTGAACTATGAACCCCTCACACACACGATTAGTGACCATTACCCAGTCTGTGGTTAGTTGCACTTAACATTGTTTTATGATGACAACTATTTTAATCGAGTTTCATTGATGAGCAAATGGGCCTCAAGCCTTATTATCTATTTACTAGAGCCAAAATCGATGACATTGTTAATTTTAGTCCAACCTGGGAAGAACATCAAGTACATTTTCATCAAGTGCTATATACAGAGACCTAAAAATGCTGGTTACAGCCAAACCACAGAAATGCCAGTTTTGCATGGAGGAGTGTGTGTACGTCGGACATAAAATTGGGAATGAAAAAGTGGGTCCAGATGATTCCAAGGCTACGGCCATTTAGGAGTTCCCAGTACCACATACCAAGAAAGGAATTAGGTCATTCCTAACGGACATCCATGATATATTCTTCCTTGAACAGCTAGCTATTATGCGAGAGGATTGGGAAAGAACCAACCAACACACTTGAGTTATTGGCATCAGCTCAAATAACACAAAAGTCACCTATAGAATGGAACACAACTCAATTCCTAAATTCAATCCACATAAAAATATATGAAAACCAGACAGCAGCATTAATAATTATGTTGTGACTTGAAAGTAAATTGTTGTTTTTAAGTTGATTCCCTTATTATAAAAATTGCTATTGATAGTAAAAATATGACAAATGACAGCAATGAAATGGATAAAACAATAAAAAATATACAAAACCTATAGCCAGTTGAACTATTCACTACAATACAAGAAATACGTATGTTTTGAAACTCCATACTTCTTCTGCACTTCTTTGGCGAGTGATGGATCAAAGAAATCTTCGCAGAAAACCTGAATTATGTTCTCCCAGCATGGTTCAGGATGCTGTCTCATGTATGCATTGGCAAGCTCATAGTTATGATTTTTGGACAGGTCAAGATTATTACAAGTGATTCGTTTGATACCTAAATCTTCACACTTTTTCATTGGGACATCAGACACTTTACCCAACTCTCTTTCCAAGTGCCTTCGTTGTTTGATTTCTGTACAAGCTGTACACACATACACACATACACACAATTGACCTCCTGCAAATGAGTGTATGGGAATTTACTACATGTGAGGCTGAAACAATTATCTCAATAACAGTAATTGAACTATCAAAATCAGCTCAGAGATCAACTCAGAATAAACATCGCCTGCTGATTGACATGATTGATAAATCATGAGGCTATGGCAGAAGGTATATCTGTATTCTTGCCAAGGTATACTGCATGATGAACTATTAGTAAAATACCTCCATGTCTGACTCGGTAGATGACCATAACACCGACCACAGCTCCCAGCACAGTCACACCAATAATAATGCAAAGGACACGGGTACACCAACCTAAAAACATTACGTATGATGCTGTGTGATGGTACAATTCTCTAATTTGCTGGTAGCTATTAAATGGAAGGACATTTCCAAATTTGAACACTTGAGTCTCTCCACTTCTTCCTACAAGAGTCTTGCTTAAACATCGATTTAACACATCTGGCAGGAAATTCTAATGTCAATTTATATGCTCCATTGTGTGTGCTCTCATTCAAAAGAAAAAATAACTCTAGACCTAATCAAATAGCCACACCCATATAAGTGAAGTATTTTCAAGTTCTAGCTTATGATAATTATTCTTCATCAAATAGCTACCCACAAATTGAACTATGTCTCCAAACAAAGTGCTTTACAGTTGCTTTTAACTAGAGACCTTAGAGCATGTGGTATGATGTTTGCATTGGGCTTTGATAGGCCTTCAATGCATACTGGAGAATTGCCTATAATTATATGGGATCCCACAGGGCTTACCGCCATGTCACGCAAAATGCAATGATTTCTACTAAATTAATTGTAAAATATCAACCATACACATAAGAAGTCTCAAATCTCATCTAAGAAAGCTCAAAGTGTTCAATTGCAAAAAAAAAAGTGAATGTTTAACTTAAGGTATCTAATGGTAAACACGATTTCAAATTTCACTTTCTATCTTGGAAAGTTATGATAATCGATTCTAGCAGAGCTGAGGTTTTTGTCCAGAAGGATGATTTCGGCCTCTGCTGGGTCAGAGCCTCCAGTAAGGCTGCTAAGGTTTTGGCCATATCAGTTTTGGGGCAATTGAAACTGGTATAATTATATTGATCATCAAAAGTGGTAAGGTCATCTAACTGGTAAAGGTCGTCCTAACAAAAAAGTTTTGGTGCATAAGTCAGCTAGTGTCAGTCTTTTAGCTAGCTAATCCATCAGGGCTTGTGGTAGAAAGTTTATCTCTCCTGCTATACCACCAGTTCATCATCATCCACTGACACCTATTCATAGCCCACAAAGCCTTTTGGAAATACAAAAGTTGTTTGGAGGCCATTTCAAGGATCATGGTTTAGGCAATGGCCATTTCTCAACAATGATGAACCAAGAGATGTGGCATATTGTTGTACCTGTGTAACTGCTTTTAAGGAGAAATAATGCAAAGATCAAGTGCTGATTTGTCTTTCTAAATGGACTAGTTATATTGTTTAAAAAAAATTAAAAAAAAGACTTCTGACTTCTGACGAACATTGTGTAAATTAATTTTTTTAATACAACACTTCCCCCATTTGTAGTTTTGAGCTGATTTTCTCACATGACATTAAAATACAATGACCAAAAAAACAGAGTATATTGTTCTTTGCAGGTTGACCAATCTTCCTACAACAAGCATCTGTGGGTTTCAAGCTAGGCCTGCATTTGTCTGTGCATTTGTCTGTCCATAGGACATGAAATAAATCTGTAAATGTTATTTCATTGCAAGGGGAATGATCACTAACAGCCATTACATCAACAGGGTGGGCATTCAGGCTTCAGCATAAACTTTTGGCATTGTTTAACAGCTGAAAACAAACAAGCTTAGTAGACCCTTCACCAAGCAAGTAGCAGCTGCATGAAGCTATCCCAGTTAGCATTATTAAGCCAGTCTCCCTCTGAGTTAAATTAAGTCAGTGTAAAGCCTTAAGCTTCCTAAGCTAACTAGACTAACACAAATCTTGTTTACATCTCGTATCAACTGGCAGTAGGAGCTGCCCCAAAAAGTCCATCCCAGTGAGGTTCTACTTCGCAGAATGGTCCTCAGCGACAATGGGTAACCCTTGCTGTTGAGAAGCTTGTGCAGCTAGTAGGCAGTCGTCTCGTCATCAGTTTGCATTTTCTCACAATCTATCAGACGTCTGCTATTATCTGGGGTTTCCTGCTACCAGACCGCCTGTATATCGTGCGGGTTTCATGATAGTACTAAGCCCAGCTTTGTTACCGCAATATCCTCCTTCTCCAAGACCCTAACAATAGTTGATGCCTTCAATCCTCTAAAATAAAGATTTAAAATTCTCTGAGTTGAATAAACAATCTTCTCGCTAAAGGCGAACTTTCACGACCACGTGCAGCTCCCTAATGATCCATTCTGCCGAATAATTAATAAACATTTCGTGCGTCTAAATGCTTCATGTTTCGTGCGTTCTTTAACGCACATGGTTAGACGTTGCAGGTTCATTGGGTTTAAATGCAATGCCAAGTTCTTTTTTTACTTCTATTGTAATTGCTTCCTAAATGGACAAAAGGAGTTGCATATGAAATAGCTGAGAGAATAGGTCAAATACATTTCACATTCACTATATTCTGCTTGTAATAGCTGAGCTTTGATCCTGAATGCAACAACTACTTTCTAACTCCTTCATCATTCCGCTTCAGCAGTGAAGAAAACAATGCGGTGTAGTTTTTTTTGAGAAGGAAAATATTTTTCTGTGTGGCTAACTGAAAATCTGGCACTGTATATGAAATTTATTCCAACAATAATGCCTTCCAGTTCTACTTTAGCAAACAGTGATATCAATAAGCAAACAGCATAACAGATTATTCATAATATAAAATCTCATATTTGTGTCAGAGATAGTCTAGAAACAATCACTGACTGACTCTGTTACCGCCATATCCTCCTTCTCCAAGATCCTAATAATAGTTGGTGCCTTCAATCCTCTTGAGCAAAAGGAGACAGTCATGACCACTTAAAATGCCATAAATGCCATATGGAGCAAACTTGGACATTGTCGCAAAAAAGAATCATACTAATTTGTATTACACTCCCATACTCCATATGCCGATTGATTTAAAAATAGCTTTTATTTCAGTTGGACAGCGTGAGCAATCAATTTTTTATTTATTAATGGCTGACAATCGCAACTGCCTTCATGAACAGTCCCTTCCTGATTTTTCCTTCTGTTTCTGGAAGTTCTTCCACCTATGCCCACCAGGAATCATTCTGAATTCCTTTGCTCATTGAACGAATGTACTCCTGGGTGGATTTCTTGCCTTAGTTTTGTTGTAGGCATATAGGCCACTTTTTTTTAAATACTGTAGATGCTTATGAACAAGCATTTATGATATAATGTAATATAGATAGAGGCTACCAAACAGAGTGGTGACAGGTACAGTAAATACAATACTCGGAGGCTTCCACGAGTACATAAATACACTTTTAATCAGGTAGTGATAATACTTAATTTCTGCATGGGACTGACTCGTAAAACACAATTTAAAACGTTTCCACCTACTTCCTTTGCCAGGGTTGGGTCTGTTGACCGAAGAAGTGTCAGTGGCATCATTACCGACTACATGTACATGTCTGTCGTTATCTATGGGACATCAGCATTCAGAGAGTTGTTGTAGCCATGATTGTTACAAGAAAACAAACAAACAAAGGGAGGAAAAATGGAACAAGATAATTATATTGTAATTCTACTGCAAATACATACATACTAGTCAGCATCACCTTACACATCAGAGGTCTATTGCTTGTTTACATAGACACAATGAAATAAATAAAAACTCACCCATGGCCATAGGGTGCCTTCTTATAAGTTCTTGTTGCACATGCTTCTCCTCTCTCCTCCACCCTTGGCCAATACCTGTTATCAATGAATTCCATTAACTATACATAGCACTGGGCACCTTGTAACATAAACCATTAGCCTGTCCTCTCCTATCAAACCCACCACAGGTACCACCCGTGGGAGTTTGACCATCCTTGACCCTGACCTGCCATTTCTTGATCTACCATAGCTACATGTATCCTTGAGAGTTTAAGTGCCTCCAGATATTAAAACCCAGGCTATCACCACTTTGTTCGATGGAAAATCTTCACCCTCCTTAAGAGTGTATACATTCCTCATGTAAACTCATCTAGCACCAGAGCATGCAACAAGTGCGCAGCAGCTTATGGGGTAGAGAAGGGGTATCTCATTACATTTGCATGCAGTCCAGGAGCAGTGTTGTACGACTAGCTATAAAATACAGCGTTATATTGAGCAGAGTATTGATTCCTGAAAGTTTGTTATGCCTCCATCCCACAAGGTGTCTATTGCATAGATTGAGGAGAGTAAAATTAGAGTTTGGTGATAAAAACACAAGTCAGTTATACGTATTTCGGTAATAAAATACTGAATATCCCATAATATCACATCCAAATAAAGCAACGGAACAACAAATAAACTTTCTCTTTTTGGAAACTAAAAAGTAAGTGCATTTGATATACCGATGACAGGGGAGGCTCCACCGGCCCAGCAGGTCTAGTGGGACTGGTCCAGCGAAAGCATATTTAGAAAACACTACTCAAACCATGCTAATTTATTAACTGCACTTTCAAATGAGAAAAATCATGTCAGTCGTCAATTTTTTTTTTAATAACCAAAACCGTGCTGTGCAAATTGGGTGGCAGAGACGTTGCCTAACAAGGCAAAGGAGTTGTTAGAAGAAGATTTATCCATAGGTGATGGAGATATTTACTGCCTCAGAGACTGCACAATAAGTAACTGGTAAGAACGAGCTAAGTTTGTCATCTCAATGAACCCACAGTTGACATAATAACCTTCTCAATAATTAACTTAAAATTGTACTCTCTCGGTATTTTGACTAGATGCTCTATATAGCCTTCATCAGGAATAATGAGACGTTATTTATTTACTTATTATTAATTTGTTTATTATTATTATTATTATTATTATTATTATTATTATTATTATTATTATTATTATTATTATTATTATTATTATTATTATTATATTATTATTATTACTATTTAAATTTTATTATTTATATATATTATTATTTGTTTACTATTACTATCATTATCATTATTATATGTTTTTTATTTAAATTTTATTATTATTATTATGTAATTTTAATTTTGTTGTTGTTTTGTTGTTGTTAATATCAATTTATTATTATTATTATTATTATTATTAGTAGTAGTAGTAGTAATAGTAGTAGGAGTAGGAGTTTTTTTAAATTATTATTATTATTTATTATTATTATTATATTATTTTTATATTGATTATTATTATTTGATTCAGAGTTATAAAGAACAGAATCAAATTACACACACACACACACACACAAAAAAAAAAGACAATATCAAAAAGAACAAAGTCAAGGAGGTGGAGATGGATCCAGGGTGCCCAAAACTGCTGCAGCATTCCCCCTCTGTATCGCCACAGACAGAATGTTGTTTTATTTATTTGTTTATTATTTATGTACATTTTTTATTTATTATTTATTGTTAATTTTTCTCTCCCCCCCCCCCCCCCCCTTTTCCCCCCCCCTTCCATCTGGTGCACGAGCTGGCGGATGCACTGGCACGTGGGTAGGTATATAACAGGTTCACGTGAGTCTTAGTGTCTCATTATTCCGATGAAGACTAGAGCATCTAGTCCAAACATCGAGTGAATAAAATTTGAAGTTGATTATTAAGGTGATTTTAATTTTTTTTTCTTTTTCATTTTTTATTTTATTCCCCCCCCCCCACACGCACCTGGTTCACATGCAGATGCGTGTGCCAGTTCACGTGCTGGATGCCACATGTGCCAAGGTGTGGTTTTGTAGCACATGGTGAATAGCTGGCTACCCAGGCTCACGCAAGTCTTAGTGTCTCATTATTCCTGATGAAGGCTAGAGCATCTAGTCGAAATTTGGAGAGAATACAATTTCAAGTTGATTATTGAGAAGGTTATTGTAATGTTATCATGCCGGACAGGAAGGGATCATCTGCTGCATCTCATAAGCAACGACTCAATACAAAGGGATACATGTAGCACGAGTTAAAGTGGGCATAAGTGAAATAATTATTAGAGTTGCGATTACCATAACAACAAAATTATTGCCGAGATATTTTCTTTGGTCTTTCCTACATATAATATCAATAATCGAACGAAAAAAAGTTTATGCTTTTAGAATTATCTTTAAATCAGCTTTTTGGTTTTTTGAAATAAAACTTGATGTGGCCGAGAGGAATCGTACAAATTCCTTTACAGTGTTTACATTTTCCATAGAAACACTCTCTAAATGACGATAAAGGTGACAGCAAAACATTCTTCTCGCTAACATATAATTATAATCAGAAGAAGACTTTATCTGACATGTAATAAAGAAAAGGGTTATTGGGAAGAAAAAGGTAATTGTACCTATGTCATCTGAGGAAGAAAAGGGTTATTACAATTAGGTATGTAAGTAAAAAAGGGGTTATTTCTCACATTTGTTCTGAACAACTCAGACCATGATCATACCTTCTGCTTCCTCTACCTTCTTTCCACCATCTATATAATATATTATATAATTAACAAAGGCATACTTGGTATAATTATATATAATATATAATCTGGTGTACAGTTTGTGGGTGGGTTTTGAGGAAGCAAAATTTCATGGATATGCCTTCAGTAGACATTTCAAGGAAGTCCTCCAGAGACAATACTCATTAATATGTTCATTCACACCATGAATGTTCATTTAATTATATTCTCAATGATTGAAATTTACTCTCTCGACGTTTTGACTAGATGCTCTACATAGCCTTCATCAGGAATAATGAGACGTTCGTTATTTATTTACTTATTATTAATTTGTTTATATTTTATTATTATTATTATTATTATTATTATTATTATTATTATTATTATTATTATTATTATTATTATTATTATTATTATTATTATTATTATTATTATTATTATTATTATTATTATTATTATTATTATTATTATTATTATTATTATTATTATTATTATTATTATTATTATTATTATTATTATTATTATTATTATTATTATTATGGTAATATAGATGCAAGATTTGTCTGTTTAGTTAGCTCCGTCTAGTCTTGTCTAAACTAGGTCTTGTTGTTGCTATCTACTTTTGAGGGTTGAATAGACTATTTAGAAGCCACTGGCCAAGTAGGTCATTTGTGAGGCTGAATCTTGCTATTTCCATCTGATGCCCACCCCGCATGGAAGGTTGTATCAGTGTTTCCAGCGATGTGCGAAGCCAGGATATCAGCTCCAAAGTCAGCCAATCTACTACACAGTCCACTACCTCCTCCTCATCTCGGGCTATATGTCCAGTTTGCAAGAGATCCATACATGTGACCCAGTGTGGGGTTTTCAAGGTTCATGGTCGAATTGGCTGCCGCTGTCCAGGCTCCCGATCTTTCCCCATACTTGAGGAGAGGAAAGGTCATGTCAGGTTTCCAGTGGTGATGAGATGTCTTCCCAGGCTTCTCAGAGTGATTCTCGTTTGTTTGGCCTTCCAAACCCTTCCGTTAAGCTTCTTAGGAGGCTGCCACGTGCTTCTAGAAATTTTGCAGCTTCTAAGTTTGCTGTTATTCTTGATGAAGTTTCCTCTATTTCCTCCATTAATGATGTTGGCAAATGGGATCGCCTTTTTAATTTCTCGTCTCGGTGTTTCAGAGTCCCAGGGGAAGATGGGCGCCTTAAAAGCCTTGCTTCTCATACCAACTCGTTAATCCAGTTTGAATCCAATCTCTCACTTAATTCGAATCCTCGGCCCTGTAAATCCATTTTTCGTTGTACTCAACATGACCCCTTACAATATCTGGCTAAGAGGGTTGCTTCTAAGCTTAATGGTGGAGATTTTAGAGGGGCTGTCCGTATTGTAAGCTCAGATGATTCTTTGGCTGATTTCAGTGAAAGCACTCTGAAATCCTTGCGGGATAAAGCATCCTCCACCTCATCCAAATTCGGCCATTCCCCCAGCTCCAATTTTAGGTGATGATGTTCCACCTTTTGAAGTTTCACCTTCAGTAGTGGCTAAGGCTATTCGCTCTTTTCCTTGTGGATCTGCTGGAGGACCAGATGGTTTACGTCCTCAACATCTTAAGGATATGATCAGCAAGTCTGGGGGTCCCTTACTTCTTGCATCCCTCACTGTTTTCATCAACATGGTGCTGTTGGGAAAAACTCCAACCTTTGTTCGCCCTTTCTTCTTTGGGGCTTCTCTTGTTGCCTTGAACAAGAAGGATGGAGGTGTGCGTCCCATAGCCATTGGGTGCACGCTTAGACGCCTGGTAGCGAAATGTGCAAGCTGTCAAGTGAGGCAGTCTATGAGTGCTCTTCTAGCTCCTCTTCAATTGGGTTTCGGGATACGTTCTGGAGCCGAATCTATTGTTCATGCAGGTCGTATTTTCCTGCATAATCTACAGCCAGGCCATATCCTCCTGAAGCTTGATTTTCGGAATGCATTTAACACTATTCGTAGGGACAAAATGTTATCTGCTGTGGAAGAGCTAGCTCCTGATTTGCTACCTTTTGTCCATTCAACTTACAGTGCTCCATCATCGCTTTTTTTTGGAAATGAAACGATTCAGTCATCTGAAGGAGTTCAACAGGGTGATCCCCTGGGTCCACTTTTGTTTTGTCTTGCTCTTCACAAGACTACACTCAGATTGGTATCCAATTTTAGTGTGTTCTATTTGGATGATGGCACTCTTGGGGGTAGCATGGATGATGTACTCAGTGATTTTAATACAGTGGAAAGTGTGGCTGAGGAGCTGGTTTGGAGCTTAACCGTGAGAAATGTGAGCTTATCTGTCCAGATCCAGAGACTTTAGGGAAGTCTCTCTGTGCTGCTCCAGGACTTCGTGTGGTCAATCCAGAGGTTGCCACTCTCTTAGGTTCTCCTATTGGTGGTATGGAAGGAGTTGAGGTACTGCTTAACGAGAAGATTGACTCCTTAAAGTTTATGGGAAGCAGACTTCGACACCTCCATGCTCATGATGCCTTTTGTTTGCTTCATCACGCATTTGCAATTCCAAAGCTATGTACTCTTTACGATCTTCTCCCTGTTTTTCTTCATCTAAGCTTCAAGATTTTGACTCAATTCAGTGTACCATCTTGAGTGAGATCACCAACATTCCTCTCAACACTAAAGATCAAGCTTGGTCTCAGGCATCACTTCCAGTGAAGTTTGGTGGTTTGGGGATCAGAAGTGCTGTGATGCTTGCACCTTCCGCCTTTTTGGCGTCTGCTTCAGGTGCTTTTGATCTTATCCACCAGATTCTTCCGGACTACCTAGGTGATTCAAACTACTCTGAATTTGAAGATGGTTTGGAAATTTGGTGTCGAGGTCATAGCTGTGAGCCACCATCTGATCCTAGGTCCTTCCAACAGAAAGCCTGGGATGGTCCTCATGTTCAGGCTTCTTTTGATTCCCTCCTGAACTCGAGTGTGGATCTAGCTTCACGGGTACGTATTCAGGCTACAGCTAGGAAGGAGTCAGGGGCTTGGATCCATGTCCTTCCCATGTCATCCTTAGGCCTCCGAATGGATGATAATGTGATTAGGGTGGCTACTGGTTTGCGTTTGGGTGTTCCTCTCTGTCATCCCCACAATTGTCTGCAGTGTGGATCCCAAGTGAATCAGTTTGGCACTCGTGGTCTCAACTGTCGGAGGAGTCAAGGTCGTTTCTCGAGGCATGCAGCTGTAAATGACATTATTCATAGACCACTTGCTTCCATAAATATTCCCTCTCACCTGGAGCCTTCAGGCATTTCTCGCTTGGATGGCAAGCGTCCTGATGGAGCTTCCATTGTCCCCTGGAAGAATGGCCGTATCCTTGTGTGGGATGCTACATGTGTGGACAACTTTGCTCCATCCTATGCCAACTTATTACATGAAGGTCCTGGGGCAGTGGCAAACAGAGCCGAGTCCCTGAAAAAGGAAAAATACGGAAACAATGTTGCTACACACTTCTTGGTCCCAATTGGGATAGAGACCACTGGAGTGTTTGGAGGGGAGGCATCTTTGTTCATTCGGGAGTTAGGTGGCCGTCTCAAAGCAAAGTGCGACGAACCACGCATCATCATCGTCATCGTCGTCGTCGTCCGTCGTCGTCGTCGTCGTCGTCGTCGTCGTCGTCGTCGTCGTCGTCGTCGTCATCATCATCATCATCATCATCATCATCATCATCATCATCATTATTATTATTACTGTTTAAATTTTATTATTTATATATATTATTATTTGTTTACTATTACTATCATTATCATTATTATATTTAATTTTATTAATTTATTATTATTATTATTGTTATTTTTTTATTTATTGTTTATTGTTTTTTATTACTAATTAAAAAAAATTGTTTATTTTATTATTATTATTTTAAAATCATTATTTATTTATTATTATTATTATTATTTTAATTATAATGTGTAAGTTGAAGTAATGATTGTTTTTTGTTTAAAAAAAATTAATTTTTTAAATTTATTTCCCCCCCCTTTTATTCCGAGTTATAAAGAAAAAACACACACACACACACACACACAAAAGACAATATTTAACCATGACAAAAACAACAAAGTCAAGGAGGTGGAGATGGATCCAGGGTGCCCAAAACTGCTGCAGCATTCCCCCTCTGTATCGCCACAGACAGACATATAATTGTTGTTTTGTTTAATTATTTTTGTTTATTATTTATGTACATTTTTTATTATTGTTAATTTTTTTCTCCCCCCCTTTTACCCTTCCATCTGGTGCACGAGCTGGCGGATGCACTGGCACGTAGTGAATAGCTAGCTACTGGTATATAACGTGAGCCTTAGTGTCTCATTATTCCTGATGAAGACTAGAGCATCTAGTCCAAACATCGAGTGAATAAAATTTGGATTTTATTTATTTAATTAAAATTATTATTTTTTGGATTTTGTGTGCCAGTTCACGTGCTGGATGCGTGTGCCAGGGTGTGGTTATGTGGTGAATAGCTGGCTACCGGTATATAGCAGGCTCATGCAAGTCTTAGTGTCTCATTATTCCTGATGAAGGCTAGAGCATGATCTAGTCGAAATTTGGAGAGAATACAATTTCAAGTTGATTATTGATAAGGTTATTGTAATGTTATCATGCCGGACAGGAAGGGATCATCTGCTGCATCTCATAAGCAATGACACAATTCAAAGGGATACATGTAGCACGAGTTAAAGTGGGCATAAGTGAAATAATTATTAGAGCTGTAATAACAAAATTATTGCAGAGATATTTTCGTTGGTCTTTCCTACATATAATATCAATAATCGAACGAAAAATTTTTTATGCTTTTAGAATTATCTTTAAATCAGCTTTTTGGTTTTTTGAAATAAAACTTGATGTTGGCTGAGAGGAATCGTACAAATTCCTTTACAGTGTATTAGAAACACTTTCTAAATGACGATAAAGGTGACAGCAAAACATTCTTCTCACTAACATACAATTATTATCAGAAGAAGAAAAGGGTTACTTTATCTATCTGACATGTAATAAAGAAAATTGTTATTGGGAAGAAAAAGGTAATTGTACCCATGTCATCTGAGGAAGAAAGGGTTATTACAACTATGTATGTAAGTAAAAAGGGGGTTATTTCTCACATTTGTTCTGAACAACTCAGAACATGATCATACCTTCTGGTTCCTCTACCTTCTTTCCACCATCTACATAATATATTATATAATTAACAAAGGCATACTTGGTATATATATAATATATAATCTGGTGTACAGTTTGTGGGTGGGTTTTGAGGAAGGAAACTTTCATGGATATGCCTTCAGTAGACATTTCAAGGAAGTTTTCCATAGACAATACTCATTGATATGTTCATTCACATGAATGTTTTAGAAACCGCATTTAATTATATTCTCAATGACAAATCAACTTGAAATTTACTCTCTCGACATTTCGACTAGAAGCTCTAGTCTTCATCAGATAAAGAGGTGCTAAGACTCATGTAAGCTTGTTATATACCGGTGGCTAGCATGATAGGCTGTTCTCAATCACTTACATGTCATTGACTGCAAGTGTTATTATGAAGATCTGCTGCAAAGGGGCTTGGGGATCCCGTACACTTACATACTTGAAAGAAGAAACAAGCTTACCAGAAAGGAAACTTATTGAATCTGCTCTGATCAGTGATGAAGGACCTTGGTATAGGTGTCGAACTTTTTGAGAGATCGTTCCATCCAAAGACCAGCTTCAAATGCACCACACAAACCCACTAACCACCACACACCAGCTAAAAGGAAACTTATTGAATCTGCTCTGATCAGTGATGAAGGACCTTGGTATAGGTAGTCGAACTTTTTGAGAGATCGTTGACCAGCTTCAAATGCACCACACAAAAGCCACTAACCACCACACACCAGCTAAAAGGAAACTTATTGAATCAGCTCTGATCAGACCTTGGTATAGGTAGTCGAACTTTTTGAGAGATCGTTGACCAGCTTCAAATGCACCACACAAAAGCCACTAACCACCACACACCAGCTAAAAGGAAACTTATTGAATCTGCTCTGATCAGTGATGAAGGACCTTGGTATAGGTAGTTGAACTTTTTGAGAGATCGTTCCAGCCCTTCAAATGCACCACACAAAAGCCACTAACCACCAAACACCAGCTAAAAGGAAACTTATTGAATCTGTTCTGATCAGTGATGAAGGACCTTGGTATAGGTAGTCGAACTTTTTGAGAGATCGTTCCAGCCAAAGACCAGCTTAGGAATGCATTAAAATGCACCACACAAAAGCCACAGACCACCAAACACCAGCTAAATACACTCATTAGGTTACTTCCACAAACCGCAGGCACCACTCTTACAATCACCTGAACACAGCACTAGTGGGGTGGTCACTGCATAGCTCTGGATGATAGGTGTGGGCAGTTACCTCTGATATAGCTTAATTAAAATTGTGCTCTGCCATGAACACCAGGAATTGCTAACTTTGGTATAACAGTTGGCATTTTAAACAAAATTGAAGATGGCCAGTCATGATTACTATGCACTCAAGTCTGGCTATGGCCAACAAATGCACTATTCACGTCAACTATACTACAATAATATAAAGAAGGCCCATCCCATTGCTCCAGCACCCACCGCTAGTGAAAGAACATCTCCTTTGAGAATAGGTGCACTCTCAAAAGAGGGGCTACTGCACTAGCTGGTGTACTCTAGGCATTGAAGGCAGGTCATAGTCAGACCTGGGACAATTAGTAACCAAGAGTAAACGATTACAATTACTCCCACAAAATCGCTAATTTAAAATATGTTATGCAGTTATGATTATTTATGATTATTTTGTACTTATTACTTCCAATTTGTTTCAATTTGTAAATAAGTAATCAAATTATTTTTGGTTACTTTCAGTACAAAATGATTTTTGTAATTGTTAATAACCGTAATTGTGGGCTTGTGTTGGGTATAATTAAAATTGGGCAGATATTTCAGAAGGTCAATTCTTTGTGTTTTACTGCCAAACATTTCATCTTCCAGTCATTCTTTAAAAAAATCATTTGGTTTGCTAAATAATTTTGCGAAATAATTATCAAGTACCTTTGTACTTAATTAGATCACTTTGTTTTTATACGGCATAAACTGACAAAAAGATAAATCCTCAATTTGTAGATTACCATAATTATAGTAATCGTAGTTTAGCAAAGATTATGATTACTTTTAATTCTGAATTAATGATTGCCAATTAATTAAAAATTAATAGCCACAGGTTTGATCATAGTCCAAAGTAGTTTGGCATGGTGATTCTGATTTGCGTCAAGCAACTATAGTCACGCCACTATAGTCACGCCCAATCAGATTGCGGTATTCTTATTCCAGGCATAAAGAAAGAGAAATGCTAAGTTTAACCCCAAGCAGTGATTAGTTACTGTAGCAAAGTCAAACAAGCATGGCAGTCCATATATATTCCCTTGCATTTAGCTGGCACTCAATAACTTCTATTGGTGTTGTTGCATTGCGAACAGTCTCAGATAATGCCTTAAAATAAACTAACAAAATAAAAAGTGGTTGGGAAGTGATAACTTCATCAATTTCATTCTCCATAGACTTTTGTACACTCATAACTGGATCATGCGCCTGCAGGATATTTTGGACTCTTGCGGTATAAAAGATTATAGTAATGGATCTACAATGCATGATTAAATTTGGTTCGTTAAAATAAATTAGGGGGGAGGGGGTAAAGCATTCTATTTTTTTAAATTGTAACCTTCATAACGTATTTTTTCTTTAATTTTGGTCCCAAAATTCAAGAGCTTTCAAATGGTATACTTTATGAAGGCTAGTAAGTCTGTACAATGATGACAAGTATACTCCCTCAGTACCTTGTTTCAAGAGCTTTCCAATGGTATACTTTATGAAGGCTAGTAAGTCTGTACAGTGATGTCAAGTATACTCCATTAGTACCAGAAGATAGCTTGTTTCAAGAGCTTTCCAATGATATACTTTATGAAGGCTACCAAGTCTGTACAGTGATTACAAGTATACTCCATTAAAAACTGTATCCTGATCACCTTAAAAATCCTCTAAAATCATCAAGGGCTTGCAACTACTTTCCATTCAAAGATGGTGTAACAGAAATCTTGTTTTGGAGGATCATTTCTGATTATAAAACAGCACAGGAGCTAACTCGATTGCATCGTTGACAATGATCATCACCACGCCTCTTTCCTGAAAACGACACATAATGTTTCATTACACTTATATGGGAAGATTACTGAATTCACTGTACTGAAACCTCATGTGGTGTTTCAGCTCAGAGATTGAAGACACATACTGTTTCAGTAGCACTACCGGTCCCCTGGAATCACAAGGTGTACAAGGTCACAAAACATAAAGATGTTGAGACCTGGAAAATATGTACTAAATAAGAGCGAATAATCTCCACGGTGAACGCAATTGGATAACCCTACCAAGGTTATCAATAACTCTATCTCTATACCACGTAAACTGAACGTGAATGTAACCACAATTCTAGCCTAGTATGTTCTATCACATCTTCAGGCAATGTAATATGTTAAAGATTACCTTCTTCAATGCATGCATGCGAGCTTGTTACTGAGCATATTATTATTACATTTATTTGTTATTATTACATTTATTATTATTTTTAATTTGTTTATTTATATATATATATATATATATATATAATATATATACACATATTTATTATTAGTTTTTGTTCATTTATTTTAATTTTATTTGCTTGTTTATTATTTTATTTATTTATTATTTGATCATTTGTTTGTTTGTCATTCTGTCTGTCTGTTGTTTACTTATTATTACTACTACTAATACTGCTGTTGTTGTTATTATTATTTATTATTATTATTATTACTACTACTACTACTACTACTATTGTTATTATTATTATTAGTATTATTATTGTTTTTTTGTCGTTATTATTTTTTTGTCGTTATTATTATTTATTGTTGTTATTGTTATTATTGTTGTTATTATTATTATTATTATTATTATTATTATTTGTTTATGTTTATTTGTTTATGTTTATTTTAAAAAATGCTACTTTTTTTCTACTTTTTTTCTACATCCGATTCACGCACTGGATGCTTGTGCCGAGGTGTGGTTTTGTAGCATGTGGTGAATAACTAGCTACCGGTATATATATAGCGAGCTCACATTAGTTTTAGCGTTTCATTATTCGTGATGAAGGCAAGAGCATCTAGTCGAGAGAATATAATTTCAAGATGATCATTGAGAAGGTTATTGTAATCAAGTATCTGTTCATTACTGCCATTATATATTCTTCAACTCCTAGCCCTACATGTACCTATTTAAAGGAAAGTTTGGTGGAATTTCAGAATTAAAGGAGCTACCACATGGGAGCTAGTATACTACAGGAGCTATCACATGGGAGCTAGTATACTACAGTAGCCAACACATGGGAGTCTAGTATACTACAGGAACTATCACATGGGAGTCTAGTACACTACAGGAGCTATCACATGGGAGTCTAGTATACTACAGGAGCTATCACATGGGAGTCTAGTATACTACAGGAGCTATCACATGGGAGTCTAGTATACTACAGGAGCTATCACATGGGAGTCTAGTATACTATAGCAGCTATCATATGGGAGTCTAGTATACTACAGGAGCTATCACATGGGAGCTAGTATACTACAGGAGCTATCACATGGGAGTCTAGTATACTACAGGAGCTATCACATGGGAGTCTAGTATACTACAGGAGCTATCAAATGGGAGCTAGTATACTACAGGAGCTATCCCATGGGAGCTAGTATACTACAGGAGCTATCACATGGGAGTCTAGTACACTATAGGAGCTCTCACATGGGAGTCTAGTATACTACAGGAGCTATCACATGGGAGCTAGTATACTACAGGAGCTATCACATGGAGTCTAGTATACTACAGGAGCTATCACATGGGAGTCTAGTATACTACAGGAGCTATCACATGGGAGTCTAGTATACTACAGGAGCTATCACATGGGAGCTAGTATACTACAGGAGCTATCACATCACATGGGAGCTAGTATACTACAGGAGCTATCACATGGAAGCTAGTATACTACAGGAGCTATCACATGTGAGTCTAGTATACTACATGAGCTATCACATGGGAGCTAGTATACCACAGGAAGTGCCGTAATTACAGTAATGCACAAACTATTGCTTTTGAGACAAGCCATCATGAAGCATGCTGGTGAGAGTGGAGAGCAGCTTTTTGTTGGTATAGAGATGGAAGTCTATGGTGATCAAGCAGCAGCTGCAAGCATCCATTTTTTCTGCCAGCCTAGAGTGAAGACAAGAAGGAAGACAGGGTCAGACTATTTCAAATTTTCCACTACGTATATGAAGAGCATGCAATAACTCCTTTAATTTCAACTTCATCTTTGTATGAGGTATCTACAGAACTACCAAAAGTGTTCTGAAAAACATGCACTACAGTGCAACTTTGCTAATCTGAATAGGCCTGTAGCTAGGGGTGTTCAGATTGGTGAATTTGTTCAGATTACCCAAACTGTACTAGCTGTAATAATTTATACAACACTAAACTAAACAGAGAACTATTCAGTTAGCTTCTTCTGAGTAATGGTGATCAGTCTTTTCTTTGCAGTATTCTAAATGTGGGCTGGGTTTTAACAGTGTGCACTGTATTGTAAATTTAAGCCCATAGAATATATTATTTACTTGTGCACACCACAAAACTTGCACACACACACAAACAGCTGTTTGGGTTGTATACTGTATGTATAAACTTATTAGGTAGAACTACATGGATGGTAAGCCTACCATATATTAATTGCTGATCCACATTTGGATTAGGAGGGTTTGGTTCTTAAAAAAAAATTCAAGTCATTTTCGTAAGAAAACAAATCCGGGACGCTTTAGGATTAGCCCAGTTCAGATTAACCGGGTTGCACTGTATTATAAACACACACACACACACACACACAATCTTTCATCAAGTTCAGCTGAAACCACAGTTGCCTAGGTTATGTCCAATCCTAGGAAGCAAGCACAGCTATAGTTCAAGGTGAGTCCAGAGAGCTCGCTTGAAATATTTGTCATCCCCACCCATTCTTAAACCAGCATTATCCTTAGGATCATAATGAGAGTTATTCTCTGTAACTCGTAGAGAGATGGAGAAAGGGTTGGTGATTTACAAGGGCCACCCTTCCCAGGTGACTAGACTTGTGGATGTCTGATCACACTCTGCAGTAGTGGGGCCTTCCACTCAAACTGAATATGCCACTATCAGGACCACCATCAGCATGTGGTCGTGCTCTGACATTAATGACTCGTGGCACTAGTGTTGATGTCTGCGAAGGGGGGGGGGGAGGATGTCTGACACACCCTTCACTGTAGGGGTCCATCTCAGCATTGCCGAGTTTTGTCTGTCAGATTTCCTGGAGAACTTATCTGTCCATGTGTCGTCAAGTGTGTCTGCCTGACATTTCCGTCCCACTGCCGGGGTCTTAGCCATGCCCCAGTTCAGCAGTGGAACTTGTAGCTCTATATGACCAGGCTGCGCATAACATGCTTCAGGCACTGTGAGTTGGCCTACACATGTACATGGCAATGGTGGGCCCTGCGGGTGCAAGTGGGTGTATGTCAGCTCTGACATCCTCCAATGGTGCAATGCACCACACTCCTCCAATTCCACAACTACACAACAATACAGCAACATAATCATCATCACATACTGTGGTTACTACACAGCTACCATAACAGACTAAATGCTGTGGATGACCAGATTAATCAAATGTCCTGTGGGCTAGAGTGAGCGGTGACCAAACTTGCAGACACGAGATGTGAGCTGTTGCGGAAGAGGGGGGGGAGGACTAATGTACAGTGAGAAAGCTGATGATTTTCAAAGTCCCAGGTCTAGATTAGGGAGTTGCTCAGCCACACTTTAACTGCCGTTCTGGTTGTACCAGTATGACAGGTATGACCACCGAAACATGAATCATCTATGCCCACCACTCTCAGCACCTGGTGGGTGAGTTTGAGTCCTGAAAGAGTTGTACCGCCATCACTGAAGATACTATAGACAGCGTCCATGGTGCGATGGGGGGGACAGCTAAGTATCCCAACACTGAAAGCAACACAGGACAAAGAGGGCTGCTATATATACATGTAGCTCCAAGATGCCGAGTTGTTCCTCCCAAATGAGTCATTTTTACTCCACTTCAGGCAGGCTGTGAGTGTGTTAGGAAGACTAGTGAGTCCATTGCCACTTCTCCTGGTGTGAGTACATGTATGTCTGGAGAGAAGGCTTCATGTCCTTCATCAACGAGTCCATTAAGCTCACTTTGGCAGCTGTGGTAGCCGCACTGGTGTGACCCTCTCCAACCACTACCGGGGACTGGCGATGTGACTGACTAATCGGGATCTGGAAAGGGTAGTCCCATCACTGAATATGAACAGTGCCCTATTGAAGGGGATGAAGGGCCATGTATCCAAGCATTGCAATAGTGGGGCAAACATAGTATGCTCTGTGAGGTGACTAGATGTGCCACTACACCTGCACCCAATTGGTTATTTTGCTGTTTCAGGTGGACTGTGAGATGTGTGGGTGACAAATCAATCGACAAAACACGTCCGCTCCGCTGAGCATGGCGGGTGTAAAACCATCATGAGAAGGGAAGATCAACTGCCCCCTGCCCATACGAGGCCAATACAGCCCACAGATAAAAGGCTGCCAGCATGACCAGGTCAAAGTTTGGTTGCTCCTTTCCCCCGTGTACAGCCCCCCTGAGCAGTGGCAGTGTAATGGGAGGCGGCTGGTCCTAGTTTTTATTGGCACCTCACTAACTGACAATTTCAGGGCATAATCCAGGTGAGGAAAGATGGGCCATGCTATTAGTGATGTGCAGGTGAGGCACTGCCCTTAAAGTCTAGTTATATTCACTGGTACTGTACAGTATGTGAGGCCAGAAATAGATATGCTACAAATGACCGAGAGTTAAATTCACTCACAGGTAAAGGTATTCTGTTATACTGTCTACTAAATGAGGTAACAGCACTGGCCTGAGTCATAAGAGAATAGCATTGAATTGTCAGTCAGTAAGCGAGTGAACAATTGATCCAAGTTGTTGCCCCAATCAAAATAGAAGAAGAAACATTGCAATAGATGAATTAATAGTGATGTCCTGCAGGACAACTAGTAGTTGTCCTGATGTACATGTAGGTTGACATTAGCACTATGGGAATATGGACTGGACCAACATCACATTCGGCTGATCCATGTTGAAGTCGGTTGACAATAGCTCCATCTGGACACACACTGCACCAATATCACACTGCCTGGGTATAGGAAGGTTGAAGTAGATATGTTGACAATAGCTTTATGGTGACATACACTGGATCAACACCACACTGGGCTGAGCCAGATTGAAGCAGGTTGGCAAAAGCACTATAGGGAGATACACTGGACCAGCAACACACTCGGTTGAGGCAGGTTGAAGTAAGTTGACAATAGCTCTATGGAGTCACACACGGCACTAACTTCACATTCGGGTTGAAGTAGGTCGACAATAGCTCTATGGGTACACACACTGGACCAACATCACACTGGGTCCAGGCAGGTTGAAGTAGGTTGACAATAGCTTTCACTGGGTCCAGGCAGGTTGAAGTAGGTTGACAATAGCTTTATGGTGAAACTCTTGACCAACATCACACTGGTTTGAGGCAGGTTGAAGCAGGTTGAGAATAGCTCTATGGCAACACACACTGCACCAACACCACACTGGGTGGAGGCAGGTTGAAGTAGGTTGACAATAGCTCTATGGGGACACACACTTGACCAACACCACACTGGGTTGATGCAGATTGAAGTGTAGGTTGACAATAGCTCTATGGGGACACATACTGGACCAACCCCACACTGGGTTGATGCAGATTGAAGTACAGGTTGACAATAGCTCTATGGAGACACACACTGGACCAACACCATACTGGGTTGAGGCAGGTTGACAATAGCTCTATGGAGACCCATACTGGACAACACCACACTTGGTTGATGCAGATTGAAGTAGGTTGACAATAGCTCTATGGGGACACACACTTGACCAACACCACACTGGGTTGATGCAGATTGAAGTAGGTTGACAATGGCTCTATGGAGATACACACTTGACCAACACCACACTGGGTGGAGGCAGATTGAAGTAGGTTGACAATAGCTCTATGGAGACACACAATTGACCAACACCACACTGGGTTGATGCAGATTGAAATAGGGTGACAATAGCTCTATGGGGACACACACTTGACCGACACCACACTGGGTTGATGCAGATTGAAGTAGGGTGACAATAGCTCTATGGGGACACACACTTGACCAACACCACACTTGGTGGAGGCAGGTTGAAGAAGGTTGACAATAGCTCTATGGGGACACACACTTGACCAACCCCACACTGGGTTGATGCAGATTGAAGTAGGTTGACAATATTTAGCTCTATGGGGACACACACTTGACCAACACCACACTGGGTTGAGGCAGGTTGAAGAAGGTTGACAATAGCTCTATGGGGACACACACTTGACCAACACCACACTGGGTTGATGCAGATTGAAGTAGGTTGACAATAGCTCTATGGGGACACACACTGGACCAACACCACACTGGGTTGAGGCAGGTTGAAGTAGGTTGACAATAGCTCTATGGGGACACACACTTGACCAACACCACACTGGGTTGATGCAGATTGAAGTAGGTTGACAATAGCTCTATGGAGACACACACTTGACCAACACCACACTGGGTTGATGCAGATTGAAATAGGGTGACAATAGCTCTATGGGGACACACACTTGACCGACACCACACTGGGTTGATGCAGATTGAAGTAGGGTGACAATAGCTCTATGGGGACACACACTTGACCAACACCACACTTGGTGGAGGCAGGTTGAAGAAGGTTGACAATAGCTCTATGGGGACACACACTTGACCAACGCCACACTGGGTTGATGCAGATTGAAGTAGGTTGACAATAGCTCTATGGGGACACGCACTTGACCAACACCACACTGGGTTGAGGCAGGTTGAAGAAGGTTGACAATAGCTCTATGGGGACACACACTTGACCAACACCACACTGGGTTGATGCAGATTGAAGTAGGTTGACAATGGCTCTATGGAGACACACACTGGACCAACACCACACTGGGTTGATGCAGGTTGAAGTAGGTTGACAATAGCTCTATGGGGACACACACTTGACCAACACCACACTGGGTTGAGGCAGGTTGAAGAAGGTTGACAATAGCTCTATGGGGACACACACTTGACCAACACCACACTGGGTTGATGCAGATTGAAGTAGGGTGACAATAGCTCTATGGGGACACACACTTGACCAACACCACACTGGGTTGATGAAGATTGAAGTAGGTTGACAATAGCTCTATGGAGACACACACTTGACCAACACCACACTGGGTGGAGGCAAGTTGAAGTAGGGTGACAATAGCTCTATAGGGACACACACTTGACCAACACCACACTGGGTGGAGACAAGTTGAAGTAGGGTGACAATAGCTCTATAGGGACACACACTTGACCAACACCACACTGGGTGGAGGCAGGTTGAAGTAAGGTGACAATAGCTCTATGGGGACACACACTTGACCAACACCACACTGGGTGGAGGCAGGTTGAAGTAGGTTGACAATAGCTCTATGGGGACACACACTTGACCAACACCACACTGGGTTGATGCAGATTGAAGTAGGGTGACAATAGCTCTATGGGGACACACACTTGACCAACACCACACTGGGTGGAGGCAGGTTGAAGTAGGTTGACAATAGCTCTATGGGGACACACACTTGACCAACACCACACTGGGTGGAGGCAGGTTGAAGTAGGTTGACAATAGCTCTATGGGGACACACACTTGACCGACACCACACTGGGTTGATGCAGATTGAAGTAGGGTGACAATAGCTCTATGGGGACACACTCTTGACCAACACCACACTTGGTGGAGGCAGGTTGAAGAAGGTTGACAATAGCTCTATGGGGACACACACTTGAGCAACGCCACACTGGGTTGAGGCAGGTTGAAGAAGGTCGACAATAGCTCTATGGGGACACACACTTGACCAACACCACACTGGGTTGATGCAGATTGAAGTAGGTTGACAATAGCTCTATGGAGACACACACTTGACCAACACCACACTGGGTTGATGCAGATTGAAGTAGGGTGACAATAGCTCTATGGGGACACACACTGGACCAACACCACACTGGGTTGATGCAGGTTGAAGTAGGTTGACAATAGCTCTATGGGGATACACATTGGACCAACACCACACTGGGTTGAGGCAGGCTGAAGTAGGTTGACAATAGCTCTATGGGGACACACACTGGACCAACACCACACTGGGTGGAGACAGGTTGAAGAAGGTTGACAATAGCTCTATGGGGACACATACTGGACAACACCACACTGGGTGGAGGTAGGTTGAAGTACATGCATATGTACATTTAAAAAAATGTCAGAAGGGACATGACCTCATGCAACCTAGGCCTGAGTTCTCCCGGGAGCATCGGCAGGGCATAGTGGCCACCAAAGGTCTCCACCAGTTGCATTAGAGAGATACCTCTCGAGAGTTCCTGCTCCATGACATTAACAGAGCGGGTTCTTCCTGCCAATATTGGGCTCAGGGAGGAGCTCGGTGGCTAGTAACAAACTAAAAGCCAGGAGTACCATGTGTGTTGCTAGGTTACCAGGTGTGTTGCTCGTTCCTAACCAGATGGGAGCATTGGGTATGTTTGTTGGGGAGTAGATTTTGGTATAGATTTTTCCCTCGTTGCTCCTGGAATATTATATATAATTATATATTATAATATTCCAGGCTTTAGTACCATGCCCTGTGATCAAGGCATTCTTCAATTACCAAAGTGCAACTCGTCCTTGTAATATTCGGAGATGAGTGTTATACTCTCGTCCTAATCAGGGATGGTTACTGCTAGGCTATCATCATTCACTTTTATTGACAATAGCACCTCCAGTATAAAAGGCCACGCCCCCAACTGTAATGGCGGCTCTAGGATTACCCCGACAGATGGTTCACCAATCCCTGACCGGTGGTGGTCCAGGTATAAAATGGGAGAGATGGCTTGTTACACTTTTGGGTGCACAAAAATGTCAAAACTGGCCACAGAACCAGTCTGCTCTACGAGTAGATTGATCTGTAGTCACACATATGATATATGAACAGTACAGAACCCAACCTGGTGAGCCTTTGCCTCCCACTACCATTGCAGAAGCACTGGGCCAAGCACCTCTCACATCACAGCTTAACAAATGTCTGCCTCGTAGTACACCTCACCTAGCAGCTTAGTGTCTTATGCACCTCAGAAAGGTGAACCATTGGTGGAACCTAGCAGCTTAATGTCATATGCACCTCAGAAAGGTGAACCATTGGTGGAAGAACTAACACACCCCACCTAGCAGCTTAATGTCTTATGCACCTCAGAAAGGTGAACCATTGGTGGAAGAACTAACACACCCCACCTAGCAGCTTAATGTCTTATGCACCTCAGAAAGGTGAACCATTGGTGGAAGAACTAACACATCCCACCTACATAGCAGCTTAATGTCTTATGCACCTCAGAAAGGTGAACCATTGGTGGAACTAACACACCCCACCTAGCAGCTTAGTGTCTTATGCACCTCAGAAAGGTGAACCATTGGTGGAACTAACACACCCCACCTAGCAGCTTAGTGTCTTATGCACCTCAGAAAGGTGAACCATTGGTGGAACTAACACACCCCACCTAGCAGCTTAGTGTCTTATGCACCAAGAAAGGTCAAGGTTGAATCATGGGTAACTAAAACACCTCACCTAGGAACTTAGTATCTTGTACCACAGAAAGGTCAGGGAGGTCAGGGTTGAATCAGGATGGGACTAACACACTTCACCTAGCAACTTAGTATCTTGTGCTGCAGAAAAATCAGGGTTGAATCATGGGTGGAACTAACACACCTCACACTAGCAGCTAGGGTCCTACATTGCACGTGCCCATGAATGCCATGTTGATTTGGTGAAACTAACACTGACCATGTCCATGCCACAGTAAGCTCTACCCTGGAACTTGTACACAGTCAACTAACCACCTTCCAAGTGCCTGACACCAGGGTCGGCTACATCCTGGCCTCCATCAACTACTCCATCGTTAATGTTGAGATGGAGTCAAAAGTTAGAGCCAGAGGGGCTTCATTGGAGTGGCTGTAGCATGAGCTGAACATTGAGTGTATAATCCCTGGCAACTGCCAGTGCCTCTATGAGTAGGAACCCTCACTTTCCTCCACATCGACTTAGTAATAAAAAGTGTACATTGGCTCGTGACAATGGAAACACCCCCAGATAGATCTAATGCTAGCACTGGATGTCAAGGCTCTAACTGTGCTCTGAACCTGACTGGAACTGCACGTCTGATTTGCAGAATGCCAGCCGCACAGGCCACCTCCCAGGGGGAGGTGACCCTTCTAATGTTAACCTAATTTAAGCACGTTTAAATAGTATTTAATCCCAGATTCCCAGATATCATTTAATCCCAGATATTGTTGTTCCTCGTAAATACAAGGAATTTAATATATATACATGTTTGTCCAGCGATACTGCAGACAATCCAGGGAACGTATGAATATTCAAAGTTCTTGCCCACCTAATATTCGCTTAGACTAGGGGCAGGGCAAGAGCTAGAAGAGCTGGTGCAATTTTGGATTTAAATTTTAAAATTATCAAGGTGAATGCAGGTCAACCAACCACAAGGCTGAGTAAAATGGTGGACATACATAGCAATTAATAGAGTTGTATTGGTACATTAGTACAGGATCGTGCATGTACTACTTAATTGGTACTTACAATGTATGGCTACTAGGTATTTCTTGTGATCATGCCAATGTCAGGTGCTACATACCTCGTCAAGAAAATCTAGAACCATATTCTTAGCTTGCTGTCAGCGTATTACAGAACCGGAAGAGAAGCAGAACCGGAAGAGAAGAGCTACATCTTGTCTGCATTGCGGTTTTTAATAAGAACAAAAAATTCAATATTTATTGGATGCAGGGTGCAAAGGGGAGGGGGGGGGGGGGGGAGGAACCCCACCCAATACAAACCACCAGTGCCTGACTGTCATCTATGTTGGCCAAACTAGACCCATATTATTGCATGTGTAGCTCTGCTCTGGTGTAATTAAACTCACTCTTATAAGTCTTCTCTAGCAAGTCCACTAGCTCACACAATTGTGGAAACTCTGATAGAACATCCAAAAGGATATCAAACTTCCTCGGATTGTTAAGGATTTGTCCGTTCACAACAGCATCGATCAATTCACTTGCTTTTTCATCTTCAGGCTTTGGTAGACGCATGTTTCTAGCCTTCCCAGGGTGTACAAGCTTCTTGGCAACCATGCTGTTGGCAACGGTCAGTACATCACTAGTAATTCCGCGAACTAGATCCGAGTAGCAAGTTATCAGTGTCTTGTACTGAGCGGAACGCGCCATTAGTCTGAAGTACACACCCTGAAATGTGCCAGGAGCAATTCTAGAGTTTGGCCTAAAGCAGCTCCTAGCGTTTAGCTACGTAAGCGCGAAATGTGCGGAAAATATTTTATGGTGAAACCAGTCAAAAATTAATTAGACCACAAGATTCTCATAATGTGCACAATATTCAATCAATCAATCTTTATTTTTATTTTCTATTAGACAATAGATTTTCACATAAAAATATTTACTGTAATGTGTTAATGTGGAGAGAAAAGGAGAAAAAGAGGGGGGTAATAAACACATGAGAGAGGCATCGCTGGTTCAATAGGGTCATCCAGTTCATCGGTTATGAGTCAGTAGGTGTCTATGCAGATCAGTCTTGAAGGAAGTCAGTTTTGGCGAATCCTTGATGTACTTGGGGAGCTTGTTCCATGCTGTAGGACCTCTGACTCCGAATCGCATCTGTCCTCCAAATGTTGTAGTCCGAGGGATATTTACACCTTGAAGACGGGTTTTGTGTGTGTGCGGTGGAGGTTCTATCCGAACGACATTTTTGGGGAATGAACTCTCTTTAATCGCTTTGAATATGGTGATTAGCGTTAGATACTCGAGGTATCTTCCAATTTTGAGCCATTTAAGTTGATAAAAGTAAGGAGTAGCACTATCCGGCCATTTAGAACTATTTTGACTGCAAAATTTAGACATGTTTGTAGCTTCATCTTTAATGTTGTGCCAATACCTGCCCATACCGGAGTACAGTAGTTCATGTGGGAGTAAATGAGGGCATTTATCAGTATCTTTTTGGAGGAAGTGCTTAGTGAGTGGCTGCACTTATGTATATATCGGAGAGTTTTAGACATTTTTTTAACGAGTTCTTCAGTGTGTTTGGAGTATTTTAGTTCCTCATCAAGGTGAACACCTAGGAGTTTAACATGACTTGAGAATTGAGTGATGTTGCCATTAATGTTGATTTGTTTCTCTGTCGGGTGAATTTTCCTCAAGGATTGTGACTTGCCCAGTAGTAAGAATTCTGTTTTGTTCTGGTTCATTTTTAGTCCCATTGTTGCATACCACTGTGAAAGGTGGTCGATTTCATGTACCATCAGAGTCTTGACATTTCCAAAGTCGTTAGAATCCTCGAATTGGATAAGTAGGCGCACATGGTCTGCATAGATTCCTACGTGAGCAGTGTATCCTTGTTTTTTCACTTCATCAATGATTTTGACTGGCATTTTGTTGGTGTAGATGATAAAGAGGACGGGTCCTAGTATAGAGCCTTGTGGTACTCCAAATTCACTAAGTTCAATAGGTGATAGATGCTCATTTATCTTCGTTTGGTAGGTACGATTATGGAGATAATTTTCAAACCAGGGGTCAGTGATTCCATTAGACATCAGCTCTTGCATAAGTTTTGTGTGTGGGATAGAGTCAAAGGCCTTGCTGAGATCAATCATTCCCAGCAGTGAGAGTCCTCCTTGGTCAATATGTTCTTCTACGAGTTCTGTAGTTTGAAGGACTGATTGTAACGTCGAGCGACCATGGCGGAATCCAAATTGATTTTCTGTGAGAAGGGAGTTGGATTCTAAATATTCGGAGAGTTGATTACAGATGACCTTCTCCATTATCTTGCTCAGAGTTGATAGAAGAGCAATGGGCCTATAATTTGCTGGATCATCCTTATCAACTGATTTATGTACGGGAATAATAATTGCCTGCTTCCAAATTTGCAAATTTGGGGGATCTTTTTGGTGGCAATAGTAAGGTTTATGAGTTGACACAGAGGTATTAAATATTAAATACAATAAATTATAGGTCTGCTATAGTGTACCATTATGTGTATAAATCTAGTGAGCTGCAATCAGGCAAGTAGGCATCTAGAAAGATATTGCACGAATCACCAAGCCAAGAGCAGAATATCTGAGAGAAGGTATATATATAGGGATCAGGGAATTACCCGTGTTCATGCATCCAAACATGACGCACATCTTCTGCTCATCTCAAGTCCTCAGGTTTAATTATCTTGCCCTCATACTGCTGTGGAAGTTCTCCTTGATTGGCAACACATACTGGAACACTCTCCTAGCAATCCATGTACTTGTAGGGATAGACACCATTTCACAGTGGCAATTGGCACTTCTCCCAATCCGACTCACAGTCACCGTGATGTTCATGTCCTCTGCTTTAGTGCCAGCCACCAGAGTGGTGGAGAGGAACAAGAGGCTGTCGATAAATTGGAACTGCAGTAGTGAGGAGATGGACTTCTCCAAGTTGTTTGGGATTCAATGGATAGTCCCTCCGTCAGTGAGGTGGCTTGTATGAAGAGGCAAATGTCTTATCAGAAGATCACCGGGGTGGGTCTTGTCTTTGGACAGAGCTGCATCAGGAGCTTGCAGGCATTGTGAGAGACTCGATACTTCCCGTGATCACAATAATCTCACATTGAGAGGTTTACCTCCCGTGATATGACAATAATCTCAAATGGAGTTACATTAAGAGGTTCACCGTAGACTGAAAGTCCTCGCTGTCCTGTGATACCACCGGTCTCCGCAAGTCTTTCCCATTGGTTTGAAACATGCAGTATCCTGTATCTTATTCTCCTCCCTTCTCATAACATCCAGGAAATGTTTGGCAAGCATGGTGACCTAAATACATCATGCACCTCTTCGTGTGCCACTCTAGGAGGGTTCTAGGGTGGACCTTTGAGATCTTATGAACAATGAGTTCATAGTTTGCAAATATCACATAGGGAGGCTTGAGCTGCTTGTGATAGTTCTTGAACTAGATCTTGGCTTGTCTATGACAGGCGTCTTGATGGACATTAGATCATTGTTTCCTTAGGAGGTGCCTGGTGATTCATGGAGTTAGCAACTGCAGAAGTATTTGTGCCCGCTGTAAGCACTCTGGTCATAGAAAAGTCGAGAGAAATCCTTGTCCATGTGTAGTTGCATTCAAGGCCAGTCAGGGAGAGCGGGGTACCAGTAGCGGAAGCTACCAATTATCGGCACACGCGTGTAGTCCAGGAAGTAGATTCTTGCACAGTAGGTCCTAGTTAATTTCCGGAAGTAATCTTGCTCAAATATGGACCATTACGACATCCCGTACCTGAATGAAGGATAAAATGTTGGTCTGAGTATATTGTCCCACTCCAAACATAGTTGCAGGACTTACACTACACACTGATCTGTAAATTATTGATGTCATCAGATTGGGTTCCATATGGGAAAGTAGCTCGCGGTTTTCAAGAGTACCAGCTCAATTGACCGCAGCGATCATTCCGAACCCTTGTCCGTGACGATCATTTCCATTTTGGCGAACGTGTCCATTGGTTCTGAAAATCATCTAAATTTTTGGAATCAGCAGCTGTTATGCTTTTAGTATGCACAAGCGTGTAAGAATCCTCTCATATACACATGCCTGTTTTAAAATTTATACACCGCCAAAGCTAGACAGCGCTATATATATTATGTGGACATCAGGGAGTGCAGCTAGTGTAGTTTTTCAACAGTTTTTTCGGCTCTTGCACAGAGATGAGGTTTGTAGCTATAGCTTTCTCACAGCTATCTCATGCGCTCCATTGTATATATATATATAGTGTGTCACACTTTAGTAGAAGCTTCTAGATCCCAAAGGCAATCTTCTAATGGCATACTTGAGTAATGCTCCAGTCCTTCCTTGTAGAAACATGGACAGATGGAGTATAGAAGATCTGAGCCTAAAAAAGTTTCTCGATGGTGGATGATGCCAAGCACTAACAATGAAGGCGATAAAAAATAAATTACAGTTATGATTGATTGGGAACACAAATAATTCTCAATGTGTAGCTGGCTAGATAGATAGACCTAAAGATATAGTATGATAGTTAGGGAATTAAAAACCTATTTCAGAAACTTAGCTATATAGGAATAGTCAAGTTTTGTCTGCTGATTCGATTAGATGCAAGTTCTAATTCTAGATTTATTGACAAGCCTCTCTCCTCTCAAGTGTTATACATTAAAGATACAAAGATTCGTAATAGAAGGTAGCATTATTTGACACACACACTTATTTGACACACACACACACACAAACAAACACACAATTATTCCTGGAGCATCTAGTCGAAACGTCGAGTGAAGACAATTTGAAGTTGATTATTGAGAAGGTGATTTTAATTTTATTATGTCAACTGATAGTTCATTGAGAGTGTACACACTCACATATTTCTCCTCTTCTGCAAGTGCAAGATGCGGGTCATCATCATTATTGTCTCCTATCGATAAAGTCAAACTGAGCACCCAGCTTGTTATTTTGGGAAGGATTCCCTGTGAAATGAAAATGCATTCATTTTACCACAATAAAAAATATAAGTTCTATTTCTGTTAGGATATCAGAAAACTATTTTTACAAGTGCATATTCATAACTGTGGTTTCCAGAGTAAACCCACTGAGCATTTTATAAGCATTGTTCATTTCTCTGCATATCCTTAGTTAGCCCTTAGTGCACTGAGTAGGCTCTGGCAAATTATTCCCAAAAGGTCACCTATTATTCTATTCTTTTATTGAGCCTATTATTCTTTTAAAGGTAGTCCATTATTCCGAACGATCTTGCCCACATTGGTATGTCTGCACTGTGGTATTTCCACCATTCACAGGGGTCAAACTGTGGTGCTACACCTTCTGCAGCAGCCAAGTATGTAGGCAACTCAGAGTTCATTCCTTCAATTGCCTCAGAATCATAACATGGGAAGGCAGTAGCAAACTTAAGTCACTGCTTGTAGGCTTAAGTTCTGACACTTTGGATGGGGAAAAGTATCTTGCTATCTTGAATAGTTCCACAGTGCTTCGCAGATCATTGTCGAACTTCTCTTTGAAGTAATCGTAGGCTGGTTTCACGCAATTTTTTGCGTAGTTTAGAAGCATTTGCTCATTGGTAGTGTTCCCATTCGCTAGATGGTTAGCGACTGCTGTTACATTTGGATGATGACTTGCAACTATGTGGCTGTGTAATGCACTGATTCTCTCATAAGCCACCAAGGAGAGCACACCGTCACCTTCAAGAGCATATGTGGCCTTGACAAATGGCTCCATGCCATCGACTGTCATTGCTAACTCCATTTTCAGCTTTCGGCACTGGGAAGGATTGTTGAGTGTACATCAACCATCTTCTTGGTCGTAGCAGCAGGTAATTCTTTATTCGCTCTCAAAAATTCAGACACATCACCAAATCTGTTGTGCTTCTGATGAACCACTTCAAAGCGACTCCACCATCTTGTTGCGGAATACGAAGGAGAGGAAAAACCTGTCCTAGACCTCCAAACCAATCTCACCTTCGAAAACAAGCTTATCCAGTGCTTCGTGAACTCATCCAAGATGGGTGTGTTCATGTTTTCCACAACACGATCAAGTGTATGAGAGTAACATCCAATATCGATCATGAAGTTATAGAGAACGGAAACAGTCCTCATAGCCACATTGTTGACTGAAGCCCGATCTCGCATAAATGCTACCACATGGTTTGCTGGAATAGAAAGCTCAGTAGAAAGAGTAGCTATGAGTTGGCGTACAACCTCCTCGCCTGTCATCGATTTTGCAACCAACATTAGGCAGCAAACCTGTTGTTTAATTGTGGGATCAACCGACAGCAGGAAGAGAAACCAAGCCACAGAGTCGCAACAGAAGCAGGATGAAGCAATCATTCAGACTCTAGAACCTTTGGAAGAGGAAGAGTCAAGTTTGGGTAACATGTACAAATTTGATGATGAACTAATTGTTGTCCCAACCCAACGTTGTTTCCCAGATAAGGCTACAGAAGATTCTCTATGGCCTGAACAAGTCACCCCTAGCCAGCTACGCTTTCTCCAAGCAACAGACCCTACACTGGAGAAATGGAGACAGGAGGCTGAGGAGGCTAAGGATGGTGATGTGTTTTGGTAGAATGGGCTACTAAGGCGAAGACCGTACGAAAAAGGGGATACTAATTTGTTAGTTGTTCCTCAATCCTGTAGGACAGAGGTGCTGAAGCTTGCTCATTGTTCCCCAACTGCGGGACATTTTGGAGAGACAAGAACTCTGGATACTCTCCGACAGAGGGTTAGCTGGCCAGGTATGACCGTAGACGTAAGAGAAGCATGTAAATCCTGTCCAGAGTGCCAGCGAGCTGCCCCGGCAACCTTGAAGAGAGCTTCGCTTCATCCGCTGCCAATCATCAAGAATCCATTCGACCGCATAGCGATGGATATCTTTGGGCCTCTAAAAAGAACGAAAGCAGGTAACAAATATGTAATTGTAGTACAAAATTATGCAACAAAATGGCCAGAGGCATTTCCTCTGCGAAACGTGACCACAGAATCAGTAATTGACTGTCTAGTGGAGCTCACTGCTAGATTGGGGGTGCCAAGAGAAATACTCACCGATAATGGGTCAAATTTATTTCTAAAACCATGAGAGGGTTTTGTGAGAGGTCTGGAATAAAGCAGATCAAGACATCCCCATATCATCCACAAACTGATGGAATGTTGGAAAGATGGAACTCCACCCTGAAGCGTCTGCTTCGTAAGTTAACTAAAAAACATGGGTTAGAATGGGATCAGTGTCTATCCTATGTATTGTGGGCTTACTGTGGGACAACCCACAAATCAACGGGTTACTCGCCGTTTGAGCTTTTATTTGGCAGAAAGATGAGGACACCACTGGATGAGTTGGTAGAGCTGTGGACCAATGAGACAGAAGAAGACGGTCAACCCGTAATTGAGTACCTTCAACTCCTTCGAGAGAAGATGGAGACAGTGCGGTTGGCTGCTGCAAATGAAACCGATGCAAAAGAAAAACACAAATATTATTATGACAAAAAGGCTGTGAGTAGGTCATATGATATTGGTGATTTTGTCTTGGTTTTCCAACACAGGTAGCAACACAAGCCTGGCATATATGCCAATGCTGATGTAATGCCTATCACTTGAACGATGGGGGAGTGTCAGGGAGCATCCTGACAACTGCTGACACCACTGGAAAAGGAGGAACAACCTGTGGGAATCGCGTTATGACTGCCTCTGACACCTCTGGGAAAGGAGGAACAACCTGTGGGAATCACTCACCTGATTACTCACCTACATCAGAAGGTGTAAAACCACGGAGACCAGAGAAGACAGACTACCCACAAAACCACTACGTGAACTGTGACAGAATCTATAAAAGAGAAGAACAGCAAAGAGAAGAGAAAACAGAACAGAACAAAGAAAGAAAGAAAGCGAACGATTAAAAAAGACAATTAAGACTGAGTAAGTCTATCATCGAACGAGATAGATTACTAGTGATATTGTGCTTATTGATATATGTTTTAATGTGCATTTGAGCCATTGTTTTATTGTTCTTTAATTCCTAACAAGCTCTAGTGAGGGAGTGAGGTTAGTGGTATTTGTCTTACCAAGGTCTTGAGGGCAAGAGGTGTGGTGCATCTAGGTTCTCAGACAAGGGTTTGGCATCATCAGAAACTGCTAGTGGCTTATAAGAGGTCACAGGGAGAGAGTTTCTGACATTTGGTAGCAGCGGTGGGATCAGCGAAACATTGTTGGATCCTAGTGGAAGACAACTTGGACAGGAGTTCCTAGTTGGCCGGAGCATCGCGTTGCGCTATTTTCTTTTCTCTAGGTTTGTGAATGTTGTTTCTTTGATTTATATTCACTGAACTGAACTTAATCAACAGCTTCTTTATAGTGGACAGATAAATAATATTGTGCATGTCCAAACCAGCAGTTTAGGTATGATCAAGAAATTGATTTGCCCATGTCTTCAATAAAAGCGAGAACATGTTTGAACATTTTCTGTAGAAAGCCCTTCTTCATGATGTGAATACTTTTCACTGATTTGTGGTGAATAATACATTTCAAGTCCTCTTAATTAAGTGTATAGAAGCTATGGAGTTCAAAATTTTAATGATTCAATCTCCCTTTGAATATAATTTGGAAAAAAATATTATTCCTGATGAAGGCTAGAGCATCTAGTCGAAAAATAAAGAGAATACAATTTGAAGTTGATTATTAAAAAGGATGTTATTATGTCAACTGAGAGTTCATTGAGAGTTCATCATCTTATTTATCATTATTACACTCTGACATAAATCATTAATCTAAAGCACACCCATTTCTCCTGACCTGACCACCTAAATACTGCTTTGTGTGGTCATAGCATAGCTAGTCATGGTCACAGTGGCATATAAGAGATTCAGTCTATGTGGGTGCTTCAGCATGGCAGCAATAAATAATTAGGTCTTCTTCAGTCACTTGATATATATATAGCCAAGCCATGACATTGTTCAAGCCACACCAAGTTTCTGATATAATCGTGCAGTATCCTGGAGTGTCTCTAGACATATTGCGTGATAATATTGATTAAGATAATCAAGTGTTGAACAATAATATATGTGCAAACCATCAGAATATTACGTCAGGGGACAAACATCTACCAGCTCACCAGGTGTGTGTGGGACTAATGGGTAGACAGTGACACTATGTACCATAATTATAGCTAGAGAAAATATTGAGGGATGGATATATTTCCCACAAACAGTGACTAAACGAATAATTCCAATGAGAAATATTCATGCATAGGAGAAGTATTGGCAGACATGCCATGCTTATCTTCTCTTCAACCACATATTTTGCCACTTATATTCACAGATTTCCATTAAAACTCTGAATATTAAATCCCTCCAAAAATCCCTCTCTATGGTACTCACTCGGATAATTAAATTGCAATTTTCATTGCTCTCATGTCCGGAAGTATGATAAAATGTCTAGACATCAACACAGATCTTATTTTATTCTCGCAACCATGGACAATTTGTGTTAACATTTCTCTTTCACTTTTGCTTAATATTTGCAGATAAATCAGTTCTAGTCAACAGTATTGCTGAGTAGAATGGATCTTGCTTGTAATAGTGATCACTCTTCTGGTAGTAGATATATAGTATTGTGGAAGAAATGCAAGAAAAAAGACAAAGTAGTGTAAGTCAAAATAATTGTATTTGACATTTTCAGATCTTGAGGTTATCTTCTATACACTCCATCAAGGATATGTAGTTATAATTTTAATGATTACAATATCATCTGTGATTCAGGAGAGCAGCTGATATTTGTACCCGGGAAAGGTGCTAACAATAATAAGCACACAGTATTTCAATGGGCTTACTAATATTTTTAGTTTGACATATTAGCTTTGGAGTTTGATAACTGTAGGTAATACTTCTTGGGAACATTTTATGTTATGTTGTAAATAGCCAATCTGTATGCAGTAGTTATAGCTACATACAAGAGTTAATGTAGCAAGTGAATATTTCACTTGATAGAACAGTGATGACAACACATGCATGCACATGCAGACAAACACACACTCATATATCACACACACACATGCATCCCTATGTTTCCTCATACATGTGTCTGACAGTTCATCCTCAGGAATGATATTGTGGGCCGACAACTAGGCCTTGACAAATTATGCTAGCATAATAATAATAGGAACTGAGAATTATGCTAGAATAATAGGCTAACATTCAGACCAAAAAGAAGAAGAATATACTTCTCCTATATATATTTTTGGCTGTTCCTCTTGTTTTTTCCTCTTGTTTTCTTGAGTTTGCTCCACACTGCATTGCGATTAGGTAAAGGGTCTGGCAGGCGATTTCAATGGCAGCATTATTTAGTGTGAACTAGGTACATGTGCTAACAATATGGCAGACATTTCTATGACAGATTCAAGGGAATCAGAGCCTGAGTCAAGCTTGGAGCAAAGTGAAGAAAGTTGTAGCTGTATTGTGAGCAGTGATACTGAGAGCAGCAATCAGTTAAAGTCAAGCTCTGATTCTACTATTAGTGTTGTGTCTCTACTAAGCAGACTTCGCTCACCAACTTCTTCAGACATGGCTAGAAGGAAAAAAATTAGCCAGATGGTCTAAAACGAAGTAAGGAATGTGTAGTTGTGAATCCAAAGAATGTTGTGCCAGCTGACTGTGTCAAGGCATATCCTGATGAACATTTCTCTGTAAGAACTATTTTGTTCTGCTTGCCGAGAGGTAGTTGCCACCAAGAAAAGTATTTTAGAGTCCCATGTGAAATCCCAAAAGCATGAAACAGGAAAGAAGAGGCTAGCCCAGAATGGTCAACAGGAAGGTAATATTATTCAAGCTCTCAAAATGTTTGACAGCAAATTCCACCCTATTGGTGAGACTTTACCTGACTCAACTCGTGCGTATAGGGTTAAAGTAGTCACTGCAATGTTGAAAGCAGGGGTTTCACTCAACAAGGTTGACAGCTTCCGAGATTTATTAGAGGAGCATGGATTCGCTCTCACCCGCTCAACTCACCTGTGGCAACTGTTGCCATTTATCCTTGATGAAGAAATTTGCCAGCTAAAGAAGTAAATCACTGACAAACACGTGTCAATCATTTTTGATGGTACGACTCACGTTTGTGAGGCTATGGTCATTGTATTACGTTACATCATGAATGATTGGGTTATCAAGCAATGTGTTTGTAGGCTGATGCTACTTGCAAAAAGCATGACTGAGGAGGAAATTGCCTTATGGCCTTATCAACTGATTTGGGAATCTCTTCACATTTGGTTATTGCAGCAATGCGTGACCGTGCTTCCGTGAATTCAGTAGCGATGACTGTTATGTACAATCATATGATGGACATTGGTTGTTTTTCCAATACAATTGACCATGTTGGGGAACAGATGAAGACACCAGTGTTGGACAATTTCTCCAATGCTTGGATTGGATTATTTTCCGATAGTCCTAAGTCACGCCTCATTTGGAGGAACTCTAACAGGATTACCTACTCTTTCTGGAGCAGGTTTGAAGTGATTCAACAACTTCACAATGCTTTGGGTGATATACAAGGCTTTTGGAGATATACAAGGCTTTGGAAAGTGATGGTGCTAACAAACTCCTTGCAATTCTCCACGATACAGCCAAGTGCAGGAAATTAAAAATGGAGCTTTCCATCAATGTTGATGCCATGGAGCCTTTTGTTAAGGCCACCTATCTTTTTGAAGGAGATGGTGCTGTAGCTCTAGTAGCTTATGAACATCTGAGTATGCTCTTCTCAGTTATCTCAACAAAACACTATTCTAATGTAACAGCTGTTTCAAAGCAACTAGCTGGGGATAATGCTGTACTTGAACAGCAACTTGTTGCAATACGCTAAGTCATGTGTCCAACCAGCCTTTATTTACTTTCGGACAAAGTTTGATAATGACCTCAAGCCTGCTCTACTTGCTTTTAAAGCAGCTCGTTATTTCTTGCTATCTAAGTTAAATGACCTCAAGTCCACAGCTGCAGACAATGATTCCTTACGTGCGTTTACCTTCTTGGACTTGACACTTGAAGTCGGAGCTACCTAAGTATTTGGCCGCTGCTGAAGATGCATTTAGTCACACAGACCCGATTGCATGGTGGAAGGCACATGAAGTTGATCTTCATAACTGGGCTGAAGCCTGCAGGCTCATATTGCTGGTCCAGCCATCTTCTGCAGCAGCAGAACGTTTTTTTTCTATTCTGTCGAACTTATTTACACATCATCAAGAATCATCACTAGAGGACTATATTGTGATGTTACAGTACAACAATTATACTTTATTTATATTTTTTTTAATAATAACAACAACTACAATAATAATTAACAACAACAACATTAACAATAATAATATAATAATAATAATAATATATAATCAACAATAAGACAAGACAAAAACATTAAATATATATACATTTTAATGGGAGTGTCAGATGCCCATGCTGCCCAGTACAGATGTGCAGTTCCCCCGCTGGACCGCCACGGATAGTCTCTGGAGCAGGAGCTCGGATACCACATTAGAACAGAGTCGGGCGAGCCCAAATCGACTCCAGAGACTATCCGTGGCGGTCCAGCGGGGGAAATGCACACCTGTATTGGGCAGCACGGGCATCTGACACTTTCCCATTAAAAAATATCAATTATAGTTAGTTAATATTTTGTATAGTCATGTTAAACTGGAAACGGTTTTATATTCTTCAAGCATAATAAGAATAATAGGTGAAAGAAAAAGGAATAATAGGTTAAAAAAACGAGAATATAAGAAAAGAATAATACTTAAAAAAAAAAAGAATAATTGGTCAAGGCCTACCGTCAACCCAATCTATGAGGAAATAATGTGAGCAATGAAGCCATCAGTGCACACTGAAAGCATGCGAGAAAATGGTCTATCAATAATGTGTCTTGACTATTCTTTGAACTGCCAATTATACAAATATATATATAATTATATATATATATATATTAGCTGGAGTGGTTTCAAGTTGGTGTGGCATCCAGTGGTGTGTGTGTGTGTGGGGGGAAGGGGGGGGGGGGGGGGATGATTCCACCCAGGATCAAACTGGGGATGAGTATCACAGCTCAGACAAATAGAATCTCCCTTTATATATATATATAGTAGGAAGTAGTGATTGATAATAATGTAGAACAGGAAATAGGATAGCGAGGTGAAATGTAAATAAGTGTCATATATACACCATTATAAATGTGCACTTTGTAAATGATGATGGGAGCTGTTTGAGTTAGCAAAGAAGAAAGCAAACTGCTAACCGCTACGTCATCCCCCTAGGAAGCGGCCTATATAAGATAGACCAAACTTCCCCTCCCTATTCTTGTTTTTTAGTATGTATATGTATACCACTTTTGGTGTTTTTTAATGGTATGGTCAGTTCAACCATTGAAATACTATATATATATACTAGTCCTTAAAATGCCTGTCCCGAAAAATTTGTTTTTTGGGGCCAAGGACGGTTCTCCCTGCTTCATATTTGGAGTAATCAGAAAAAATTATATAGATTCTGTTTCCTCTCAATGAGAGCTACAAGATGACATTCTCTGTTTTTAATTTTAAGCAAGTATGATGTCAACAGGTACAATGAAAATGCTACCAAGAAATTGCAATAGTTTTTAAAATCCATGATCACACTGTTTAAAAAAAATCAATGTTATATTGTGTTTCATACTTTGTAATTTCCCCTGTGGTAAGTTATGAAATCCCAAAGTAACCTAGTCTCCAAATATGACGGTCCTCGTGAAATCTTAAATGTTCACTAAGTCCGGATCAGTTGTAGCTGGGTAGTTGGCACAGCACCAGAAGGTAGGTCTGTGTATAGGTACACATCATACAAGATTTCAAAAAAAAATTCCGAAGCGGAGAGAAGTTGTGTTTTTTGGGTTTTTTTGGGGGGGGTAGTGGACCCCCTTAAAAGAACGATAACTTACTATTGTATCCAGACAGCGTGGAGTGAGCTACAGCTTGAGATGAAGTCTTATGTGCTGACTTTGCCAGATCTTTTCCCTTCCAACGCAAAAAATGAGGAGGGGAGATGAAAGAGAAATGAGACTATCGGCCTTGTGAGATCATACGTACCATGGATATTTTTTGATATATAGAATTTTTCAGCATCGATAGAGCTGCTTAGAGGATGGAAGGAAGTCTTCTCCCTTTCTTGGCCACATCCAGGAGCAAGAAAAAAGCATGGTCAGTTAGCCATGCAAGCTGCTCTTGCGGTAGCTAAGGATGGTTGACAGTTCAGCATGCAGTCATTTAGCCCGACAGTACAGACATCTTGGCTAGGTACTCATGGCATGAAGCCAGGAGATATGCAAACAGTGTTGGTCATAGTTATATATGGTATACATGGATTGTGCCTGTTCTAAAGGTCAAAGCTCATTGAACTGAAAGTAGTATGAAACAATGAATCTCCTTTGTTTCTCTCCTTCATTTGATTGCTGTTTCAAATACTTCATTTCCAACTTGAACATTATGATGGATGCCAATTTTTATATATTTTGTAATAATTATAGCACTCAAGAATCAACACACTTATTGATAATAACCACTTGAATGATATTACTATAAAAGGTCAATCAGTGATAGCCTGGTATATACCTATTATATCAGTCAATTGGATTCCTATTAGTTGTTTTCACCGTTATATATATATATGAATGTAGGCAATCCCGAGTAGTTGACATTTCACATCCACTATCAGTGTTAATTGATTTCACATCCACTATCAGTATTAATATATTTCACATCCACTATCAGTATTAATTTATTTTACATCCACAATCAGTATTAATTGATTTCACATTCACATCCACCACATCCACTATATATGAGTATTAATTGATTTTACATCCACTATATATCAGTATTAATTGATTTCACATCCACTATATATCAGTATGTAAATAAAATCATTGAATCTGTTGAGATCGGCTGAATCTCTTGAGTTGAATCTCTTGAGTTGATGGAGCAGCCGGCAAAGTCTCCACCCTTCTGCATTCGAGGAGAGCTAACAAGTTTTAAAAAGTCTGTACCAGTGGTCCAGTATTATATAGCGCCTAGTATCACGTGACTTGAGGGTTACATCACTTTGGCACAAGAAGTTCAGCCACTTCCTGTGAGTGGTAATTTCTTGTGGGTAATAACACTGTAACAATTTACACAATCACTATATACCAAAACAGGGTAGTTATTATTTTGACAAAACAGTGCAGATCCAATACTGACAACTTTAGAAAGGCAGACTACAGCTACAGAGATTTTATGATGGTCATGATCTTGTAGCGTTCAACATAGGAGGTCAAGGGTCATATAGGATATATGTTCGATCGCAATATATAATAACAACAAGTTTTGTCTCGAGTGGTTCTGTCAATTATTCCTTGTTGGATTTTGTTTGTTAGCTCCCTACGAGGTAGCTACACTGGTGACCCCGACGTTCAGCACACTCTCTCCCAACACTGGCCTCCAGTTCTTCTCAACTGCAGTTAGTACAGTGTTGTGAAAGTTAACTCCAAATAACGCCCCGGCGTACTGAAACAAACCTCTACCCAGCATGGACCCTGCCGACATCACTGCCATCGCTCAACGGGTTATTGCTCTCCAAACAGCGGCAACCCCTGCAGTGGGTGCCGTGGGTGATATCGCTGGAGTAGTCCAAGCAGTAACAGTCAAGATACCAACCTTTTGGCCCACCCGCCCTGAAGTGTGGTTCTCCCTCCTAGAGTCACAGTTTGTCACCAAGAACATCATAGCTGATGATACCAAATACCACCATGTGGTGCAAGGGCTGGACAAGACAACAGCCGAAGAAATCTCGGCCTTCCTCCTAAATCCACCTGTCAGAGGCAAGTTTGACGCATTAAAGATGCTACTCATCAGCACCTTTGGCCTCACTCAAGCTGACAAAGATACTTCTCTCCTTGCCATCTCAGGTCTGGGTGACCGCAAACCATCGGGCCTCCTCCGGTACATGAACTCACTGACTACAGCTGACGACCAGAAGTCCACAGTCTACCGCGCCCTCTTCCTGCGGCAGCTACCAGAGTCTGTTCGGGTCGTACTTGCCCGAGATCCCCCAACCAACATAACTGACCTCGCCAAAGCCGCTGATGACGTCCTTGCAGCCCAATCCCCGGCCTATGGTATCGCGGTGGTCTCGCCAGGTAACAGGGACAGACGCACACATCCGCCTATAGGTAGGACAGGCACACGCTGTTATTACCACGCCAAGTTTGGGGAGAAAGCACGCAAATGTGGTGAAACCTCATCTGCGGCACTATGTGACATGGCCCACCTTATCCCGAGGTCGGGAAATGCCACCGCCGGCCGCTAGCCGTCGTAGCGGTCGGCCATCATCATCAAGACGGAAGCAACACAATGTCTGTCTGGGACCGTAAAACTGGCAGACACTTCCTCATCGACACAGGTGCAGATGAGTCGGTGTTTCCTGCTTCCCCCACTGATCGACAACATCGTGAAACAACCCAACCGCTCGCCGCAGCAAACGACTCTAAAATCTCAACCTGGGGCCAAAGAAGTATTACAGTCAATCTGGGATCCCGCTCCTTCGTGCAATCATTCCACATTGCAGATGTACGCCAACCTATTCTGGGCGCAGACTTTCTCGTCTCTAACAACCTCGCAGTCGACCTCCGAGGACGTCGCCTTATCGATCTCTACTCTTATTCCGTCATCCCAACCACAGCCTCGTTGGCATCAGACGTGCGCGGCATCCACCGAGTCAGGACAGATGACAGTGACATGGCCTCCATTCTCAATGAGTTTCCCGAACTACTAGTTCCACGCTTTCGTTCCTCTGACGAAAACTTGCACGGCGTAGAGCACCATCTGACCACCAAGGGACCCCCTGTTTTCGCTCGGGTACGCCGCCTCCATGATGAGAAACTAGCCGTAGCCAAGACTGAGTTCAAGAAGATGGAAGACTTGGGCATTATCCGGAGATCGAACTCTCCCTGGTCATCTCCTCTACATATCACACCCAAACCAGGCGGTGGCTGGCGACCATGTGGCGATTTCAGGCACCTCAACGCGGCCACCACAGATGACCGCTATCCCATACCTCACATTGGCGACTTTAACGGAAATCTACACGACAAGACTATTTTCTCCAAAATTGACTTGGCTCGAGGGTACCACCAAATTCCGATGGCAGAGTCAGACATTTGCAAAACAGCCATCATTACTCCCTTCGGCCTGTGGGAATTTCTCCGTATGCCATTCGGACTCAAGAACGCCGCTCAAACATTCCAACGACTCATGGACACCATACTCCGAGGCATCCCCTGCGTCTTCATCTACCTGGACGACATCCTCGTGAGCAGCAGCACCCGAACGGAACATGCAAACGACCTTCGCAAAGTCTTCAAAGCCTTGTCGGATAGTGGGATGGTTGTCCAAAGACAAAAGTGTGTCTTCGGTGTCGCCCAGATAGACTTCCTTGGCCACCATGTTACCACAACCGGTATCAAACCACTACCGGAACGAGTCTCAGCAGTCCGCGAGTTCCCAGCCCCGAATACCAAGAAAAGTCTCCAGATGTTCCTCGGAATGGTTAACTTCTACCACCGATTCTTGCCTGGACTTGCCGGCCACCTTCATCCTCTGCATGAAGCCTGCAAAAGAAGGGGTCAAGCAATTACCTGGTCAGACAACTGTCAGATTGCCTTTGACATGGCCAAGTCCGCCCTTGCCTCTGCGGCCCTCCTTGAGCACCCCATCAATGGCGGCAAACTCGCCATTACTGTAGACGCTTCAGATTTTGCTGTTGGTGGTTCCCTGGACCAGTTCCGCGAGGGTTCCTGGCACCCGCTTGCTTTCTTCAGCAAGAAACTTACCACAGCTGAACAAAAGTACGCCACTTTCGACAGAGAACTCCTCGCACTGTATCTGGGCATCAAGCAGTTTCGCCACTATGTCGAAGGCCGATCATTCACAGCCTTCACAGATCACAAGCCCCTTGTTGGGGCAATGTCAAATGCTGTAGACCGCTCCCCTCGCCAAACAAGGCATCTCTCGTTCGTGGCAGAGTTCACAAACGACGTGCAACATGTGTCAGGTCGAAACAACGTGGTAGCCGATGCCCTGTCCAGAGCCCCTACCATCGCTGCAATGTTCTCACCAGACATTAACTACCGACAACTGGCCGCTGACCAAACCACCTCGGATGAGATCCATGCCTATCGCACAGCAATCACCAGCCTCCGGCTAGAGGACGTACCCTTCCAGGACTTCACTGTGCTGTGTGATATCTCCACTGGTCATACACGGCCACTTGTGCCACGCGAGTGGAGACGGCGCATCTTTGACACCATCCATGGACTCTCACACGCTGGCAGCCGCCCCACACTCAGAGCTATCTCACGTCGGTTCGTCTGGCACAAGATGAAGACCGATGTCCGCAGCTGGTGCCGAACATGCCACCCCTGTCAGGCTTCCAAAGTGCAACGACATGTCCATGCCCCTCTGCAGCCTCGTCCACCGCCAGAACGGCGCTTTGGATCTCTCCATGTAGACATTGTTGGCCCACTGCCCGAATCTGAGTGTATGACATACCTCTTTACCGTTATCGACCGTTACACTCGGTGGACAGAAGCAATTCCCATGGCAGGATGCACTGCGGAGACGTGCATCAAAGGCTTCCTGCGAAACTGGATAGCTCGCTTTGGGGTTCCTGGGGACCTCACCTCAGACAGAGGCCCACAGTTCACCTCGGAATTGTGGTCGGAACTCAACAGACTGCTTGGAATTTCGGCCAACAATACCACAGCTTACCACCCCCAGGCGAATGGTCTAGTCGAACGAATGCACAGGCAATTAAAAGCTTCCCTCAAGGCTCGCCTCACAGGACCCAAGTGGATGGATGAATTGCCAATGGTGTTGCTGGGCATACGAACCGCCTGGCGTGAGGATGCTGAGTGCTCCCCAGCTGACCTTGTGTACGGCACCGCTCTCCACCTGCCTGGGGAATTTTTCAGCGCCCCAAGGGCGTCCGACCTGCAATCTGGTTTCCTCCGCGAGCTTCAGACTTCCATGCACACTGCCCTACCTCCTCCTCCACAATACCATGGCACCCGACCAACTCACATCCCTATAGACCTTGGGCACACGGGCTTCGTCTACATGCGCCATGGTGCCCATCGTAACCCCCTCCAACGCCCTTATGCTGGGCCCTACCCAGTTCTGGAACGGAATGAGAAACACTTTCTCATTAATCGAGATGGCAAAGTAGAGAGAGTTACAGTTGATCGCCTCAAAACTGCCTACCCGTCCCCTATGGAACCACAAAGTGCCACAGCTCCTCCACCAACAACTACAGTGGAAACTCGGCCAGCACCTCCGGATACGGCTCCATCTCTCCATACACGAAGTGGACGTGAGATTCTCCCTCCGGACAGACTGAACCTGCGAACTTGGTAATGTTATAATACACAAACTGATTATTGTTGTATTTTACATTGCTAGGGGGGGCCATGTAGCGTTCAACATAGGAGGTCAAGGGTCATATAGGATATATGTTCGATCGCAATATATAATAACAACAAGTTTTGTCTCGAGTGGTTCTGTCAATTATTCCTTGTTGGATTTTGTTTGTTAGCTCCCTACGAGGTAGCTACAATCTAATGGATAATTATGGTCTAAACAATACACTACTACACTACAATAGTATAAAATCCCTCCTACTGTTCCTCCAACCTCTAGTGACAGACCGCCTCCTTTGAGAGACAGTTTTGAAAGGTGCTCTTTCAAATGAGACTTCGTATATAGCATTACTCCGGCTAAAGTCTACTAATTCTTCAGTTAGACCACAAACTCTTCAAAGAAGATGAACAAGTGGAAGCCTTCCCCAGAGTTCCATACAAGATGCAACTGCTGATTTTATCAGATACACTTGCTACTCTATCTCTCTCCCTTCCAGACTCAACTTCATCTCTCCTTTCCCTTCAAATACTTCCTTAATTTCATATATATAGAGCGCAAACAAAAAGTAAAAAAGGGTAGCTTTCGTGTTCTATTAGCACACACTCAGAGAGAGAGAGGGAGTTACAAGTGGCACTGCACCATGTGTAAATAAGGGAAGTGTTTGGGTGGGGTGCTATTCAGGAAGTGTAGGGAAGGACGAGGTGATAGATGTACAATCATCTACTTGCTTTCAAGGATAAAGAGTGTACAGGCCTAAAGATCAATTGACCTGTCAATTACTCGGTTAAATACAAAAACCCTGCAAAGGAATAGAAGCTGACCCATCATGGAGGGAGAAGATAATTCCAGAATTCTTATATATATATATACAAGATTCCAAACAATAAGTTTACTATGCATTATATGTCCGTGTAGTATACCTATGCATGTGAAAAATTACATTGTCAAAGCTTTGGCTGCCATTTCTAGAGCTCCTTCGTAGGTCTTGTTGCCACCAATGAATCCGTTAATATGAACAAAGATGCAGCCACTTATGGCACTTTCACGACCGAGTTCTTTTCCTCTCAACCCACACCAAGTCTGTGGAAGACTCAATCTGCAGAATGTACACTTGTATCATACTCAAGTACGATTATTCAAGTTGGGTTATGAAAAACAGCTATTTCTTGTGGACCATACCAATTCTCCTCTTATTAATCTCAATAGTCAACTTGAAATTTAATGCTCACCATTTTGGTTAGATGCTCTAGCCTTCGTCAGGATGTCAACTGAGAGTTTGTTGACAAAGAGGGCTCTTATTAATAGTTATGAGTATCGCAATTCTATTGCTAGGCCTAGATAGGTTATGCTACCACTAAACTCCCATTTATGCATCGTGGCAAACATAATTCTCACTCAGCGACACACAAACAAAATATTATTCTACTGAATTTCTATACACAATGGAAAGTGGCACATATTTAGAATGTTCTTTCACTACACGAGGCCAAGTAAATCTCAAGGAGTCTGAAGAACTACTTGGCTAGATTTACTTATACTCTAGATAAGTCTTGGCAAATAACATCATTTGTACTTGATGTTTTGAATAGTCTTTCAAGTTGACTATTGCACTGCACTATCCCGTCCAGTCATAGAAAGGTGTAGCACATTGTAATACTAAGCAACATCTCCAAAGTAGCACTAAATCTCCCTCCTAACTCCAAACTTCTAATGAACACATTTTCGTACTTAAAATCATATTATTTTTCATACTTTATGCAGAGCACGAAAAATTTAGAGAACAAAAAGTTCATAAACTACACAGTACACACAAAACTAAATGTAGATAATATACATCTTCTTAAATAAAATGGGAGAGAGATTTTGTTATTTCACAAGTACATGTTAACACAAGATCTGTCAGTTAGAGTGTGGAGTAATGCACATTATGTTCATTAGGTGTTAGTATACTCTATAGGAGGTGATATAATTGAGATTTACACAAATTATAGCCTCAATGTAAACTTACACTTGAAACGTTATCAATTTGTAGATCGTTAATAATAATTTTTTTTTTAAATACATTGGCCGCTACCAAGCATGCTGATGACAGTCGAGTACTTTCTGTTGGTGAGATGGATGCTTAGGTGATCAAGAAACAGCTGCAGATACGTAACCAATTTCCCTGCAAGTCTATGGATGGCCTAAGCAGGAACCCTGCGACTGCAAACCTACATATACCGAGTGCTATATACACCTGGTTAGGTCAGACAGAATAATTAGAAGAACCTACTCTTCAAGATTCAATTAAGTATAAGGCCAGTATGGCCCATTTTCCCTCAATATTTGACTTTTTTTTGTGTGTGCTTATATCATTTCTAAACATCTGTACAAATTGTCTTTCAAATTTGGAAACATTAGGAAGCACAAGTCTCAAGTTATGGTGGATTTTATCCAGGCCTACACTTCATTCAACTGAAAAATTGAAGGAGGGCATTTTTTTTTTAAATTTAATTTTTACTTGTGGTTACACCTTTGGAGCTCCGTAGATTCTGCAAACTTCATGGTATGGACTTGATATATAGCTCAAAAGATAGGTCTCTCTGTGTGCTCTCTTTTGATACTAAAATATGTTTCATAGGTAAAACTATATATAGGCAGGTTACTAGACCCTAAAGTGGAGGGACCTCAAAAACCTGCATCCCAAAGTAGTCCCCATCCAGAATAACTCCAGATTGCTAAGTGCCAAAAAAATTGAAATTGGTACGAGTGGCCCTAGAGCATGCAATGACCTTTTTCATTAGGCGTTAAAAATTTATTACCTGGTCAAGCGCGCGGGTGGAAAGTTGATTGGAAAATTGAGGGCGTTGATTGCAACGCCCTCAATTTTCTACCCGCGCGCTTGACCAGGTAATAAATTTTTAACGCCTAATGAAAAAGGTCATTGCATGCTCTACCACTCGTACCAATTTCAATTTTTTTTGCACTTAGCAATCTGGAGTTATTCTGGATGGGGACTTTGGGATGCAGGTTTTTGAGGTCCCTCCACTTTAGGGTCTAGTAACCTGCCTATAGTTATACCTATGAAACATATTTTAGTATCAAAAGAGAGCACACAGAGAGACCTATCTTTTGAGCTATATATCAAGTCTATACCATGAAGGTTGCAGAATCTACGGAGCTCTAAAGTTGTAATCACAAATTAAAAAAATATATTAAAAAATACCATTGTCTCCCCTTGAAAGTATATAGTCCAACTTCAACAGCGATTTCCCACATTTCCAAAAAAAGAGCCTTTTTGAATTTCAAAAAAGGATATCTCTAAGAAAAATTAGTGTACCTACTTAATGATATATCATTTTATAGCTCTGTCTTTGCTCTATGATATATCTTTGCTCTATGATATAATAGAGTTACTTAAGTAGTAACTTCCAAGTTATAAGTTTATTCACAACTGTCCTTAGTAGCAATTAAAAGCGCTAGCACGCAGCCAATTGTACAGCTGGTAGTGCACTTAGCAAGCACTATTTAACTCTATTAAATCACTCATTAGTGTCTAAGCAATATTACCAAGAGTTTTGGAAGCCATAGCTGTTTTATTTTTTTAGCTAGGCTTTGTAGGGTTTTAAGGTTGATTTTTCTCACTTTTCCCAGCTTTTCTGCATGTCACTGCATGTCACACACTGTATACAGACCATATCCTCAATTTTTTAATGTTTTTTGAAGCACTAAGAGAGATCTATCTTTTGAGTATAAAATCACTGGCATAGGGGGTGTACAGGAGTTGCGGGCCCTTGAAAGAGGTGAGAGTTTTTTTGAAGAAAAAATGGGCCTTATGGACAGTGTGCGATAATTCCATTACGTAACTGGTAGAGTGGGGTTTACCTGGATGTGAAGCTCTGTGATTCCACTGGTACACACTGCAATAGAGCATAAACACATATTTACCCTGTAACAACAGTCAGCCACATGTGGGGACAAAGCAATTTCAATTTAAGCCCTTTGATTTCATTCCGGGGGAGGGATCTGTACAAGTTTGGGTTAATCGGCAGAAATGAGGAAGCATCTCTACAGGGCACTTTTAACATACATGCACATGTGTATAGCTGCTCTTCCTCTTGCTTTCAGTTGTTGCCAAACTCTTTTATTTAAAGGGGAGGGGGGGGATTTCACTTTGATTTCAATATTGATGGGTGGGGGTGGGGTCAGGCAGACTTCAATCACCGTTGACATAAATTTTAATGACAATGGTGAAGGCATATCTTTTCTACCATTCTTTAGTTTTAGTCTCCAATTGGATAGACCACAATGGAAATGAAAGCATGAAGTGGAGGGCCTTCTAGCTTGATCAACTGTAGCTGATGTAGTGTACTAGTTTTGAGGCAACTCATTTTGTGTTTCCTAATTAATGCTAAAGTGTCTCCCAATCGGTGGATGAGCTGCAGAGTGCTGTTGCAATCTGGTAGAGCTCAAAGATAGAAGGTAGGTGGGTAGTGAAACAAATGAACAAGCAGCTCCCAAAACAATATCACAAAGCAGACTCCCACTGAAGCCAAGCCCTTACTTTCTCTGCAACTTGTCCACCTTGACTCTCCCTAAAGTACCAGCTATATTAGTACATTTCCATAGCTTCTGTGAGGTCCAACAGAAAACTGAGAACCGTTGTTCAAGTATGAACTAAATAATCAAATGATGTTTGTCACTTGTTCTTAAGCATGAGTTTATCGCATCATAAACTACATTTAGGATAAAATAATGATACAAAGACTTTCTCGATAATCACTTGAATTAACTCGCTCGATATTTCGGCCAAGATGTTCTAGCCTTCATCTAGAGTGTCTAGTCAAAGTGTCGAGTGAGTAAATTTAAATCTAGCCTTCACCCTGATGGAAGCAGAGCTAGTCTAGTATGCTGACTCTTTACCTTCCTTATCTTTGAGGTAGGGAAAGAAAATGGTCTGGTGTCTCTAGCATACACTTGTGCAAAGGAATGTAACACTTACCCAAGTCTACGTCACAAATCTGTGAATAATTTCTTGCACATGTAATGGCAGCAGCAGGTAGCGGATGATGGCTGTGGAACATTAACTAAGATGCATTGGACACAGGTGGATTCTCAGCAGGGAATGTGAGAAAGCTAAGTGATCTTTGGAAGGACACCATGAAGGAGCTTGAAATAAGAAGAAAAAGCAAATGGACTTGGATAGCTTCTTATCTCCATGATCAGGCTTTATATATGTACGAAGTGCTACTATTCCTTAAATAAATTACTTCAGGCTGAGAAGTATTATAGCTGGCTATATTTATATTTTTAATCACAGTTGCTGGGACTGATTTAGTTTTTACCAGTCACTTAATCAAATTATATTACTAGCTATATAAATATTTCAGCTAATGGTACAGCTATTTTTCCTTTCATGTACATGTAGATGGCATATTTACAAACTGTGCTAGAGCAATGCCATTCTAGGTTGGAGATATCAGTGCCGATATCAAGATTAAACCTCTCTTATCCTGAGTACTTCTATCGTTACTAGGAGTCAGATGGCTTCATTTAAGAAGTGATCCTCATATAGGGATGAGTTGGGACTCGGCAATCAGCGATGGAAAGGGAGAGGGGATGGAAGGGGGGGGTTGACCCCACCGAGCCTTTGTGACAGCGTGGACCCTGCTCATCTTAATCTTGGCATGGATAAGATGAAGCCTCAGTTAGAAGACAAGATCCTGTCACCTTCAGATGCTGATGTGCATAAGTTCAGTTGTGTGCATAGCTTACTCTCTGTCTCCATAACTCTGCTAGCTGTTGCTTGGATGGTTAGTTACTCTTGTCTCCATAACTCTGCTAGCTGCTGCTTGGATGGTTAGCACCTCATCACTGGACCTAACGAAATTCAATAAACTTAGAGATCATATTCCATCCATTTAGAGCCAACAACGAACATCTTCAAGCTATTTCATTTAGAGACCACCAATACATAACATCTTCAAGTCCAGGCCTTTATGCACTATTTCGAGCAGACTAAGGTGCATGGACTATGAATATAATCTGACTGAAACCGAAAGTTAGAGTTTGTGTGGCCTGTGCTCAACATTGTGATCAGAGATATGTAGTGTGTACAGAAGGAAAAGGAATCAAGGTGGTGAGCACACATGCTTCTCAGATGTTGCGAGCTGTGTAAGGCAACACCAAGGTCAGTCCAGACAAACTCAATACAGTACAACTGAAACTTTTCCAATGCATCCTTGAGGGGTCCCCCTTTAGGCAGTATATACATGTACATGTATATATATATGTACAAACAACACATGCATGGTGGGAACGTACAGGGAATAGGTGACACGATCCATCATCCGTAGACCTTTAGGAATCCCCCCCCCCCCACCATCCCTCAATGATTGCGCTTGCAATAACAGTGAAAAAAACTCCAATGTTTCAAAGCAGCCTCCTCTATCGAACACCTACAACACAAGCAGCAAGCATTGGCCACATACTTCCAGAGAGAGAGAGAGAGAGTCAGAACTTTAGCATTTGAGGGCCTCAATCTGCTACTTCCATTCCAGCAGACAGAAAAGAAGGGGGGAGGGGGGATAGGTCACAAACATACCAGCACATGGCGGCATATGTAGAATGGATGAGCTAGTGTTTATATGGAATGGATGAGCTAGTGTTTATATGCTGGTAATGTTTCGTGGATGGTATATAATGATCATCAGTTTGGATTTTTTAAAGGCTGCTCTTGCCTAACTGAACTGCTCACCACCTTTGCAGAGAGATACCAATAAAATCTTCAGAAAGCATTTACAGCAGCAAGCATCATTGTCGTCACGTTCAATAAACAGCAACAACCAAAAATCAACCACAAAAGTGACAACACTTTACCCAAAGGAAGCAGATCTATGATTTCGATGATAAGCGAAGAGCTAAAATGGTTGCTGTGTATAAACTACGAAAACCACAAACATTTATTCCCTGGAAACACACACGTCGTTTCCTTGGAAACATCCACTCCGTCGAGTGTATTTCACTTGTGCAGATCTATAGTCTACATATTCAGCCTCGCCCAAATAGAACCACACCCACCTGAACTCGGTATTGCCCGTTCTGATCTTGGTAGAGCACAAACTTGGTAGCTGACTCAATACCCAGTTTACCTTCCAGATCAAACATGTGTTCCTTCCATGGACATGCAATTTCAAGGTGCAGGATAGCACCACTTTCATGTACCTACAGATATGTGGAATGTGTGTGTGTGTGTATGCGTGTGTGCATTGTGTGAGTGTAGTATATGTGTGTGTTTGGTGTGTGTGTTTATGCGTTCGTATACATGTGTAGATACATGTACATGTATGGTGTATGTGTGCATGCATGTGCATGTGTGTAGTGTGTGTGCATGTGTGTACATACATATATGGTGTGCACATGGGTGCATGTGTGATGTGTGTGTGCAGGTGTGATGTGTATGTGCATGTGTGATGTTTGTGTGCATGTGTGATGTGTGTGTGCATGTGTGATGTGTGTGTGTGATGTGTGTGCATGTGTCTGTGCATGTGTGCATGTGTGATGTGTGAGTGCATGTGTGATGTGTGTGTGTGCATGGGTATGCACATTCAATGTGTATATTCAATATGTCAGGTACGTACATGTATAATACATGAACCCAACAGATTTGAGAAGAGCTATTTGCTGAGACTCGAGACCAAATCCAAACACTGGAAATGAGAGTTGTGCCTACTTGAAGAGGTGGCCTGCATACATGTACTTGTAAAGGTGATCTTTAAAGAGCTCGTGTGCGCTGAAAGGTAAGCCAATGGTTATACCAAGCCCAGCCCTAGCCCTAACCTAGCCACAGCCCTAACCTAGCTCTAACCTAGCCACAGCCCTAACCTAGCCACAGTCCTAACCTAGCCCTAACCTAGCCCTAACCTAGCCCTAACTCAGCCCTAACCTAGCCACAGCCATAACCTAGCCCTAACCTAGCCACAGTCCTAACCTAGCCACAGCCCTAACCTAGCCACAGCCCTAACCTAGCCACAACCCTAACCTAGCCCTAACCTAGCCTCAGCCCTAACCTAGCCCTAACCTAGCCACAGCCCTAACCTAGCCCTAACCTATCCACAGTCCTAACCTAGCCACAGTCCTAACCTAGCCCTAGCCTAGCCCTAACTCAGCCCTAACCTAGCCATAGCCCTAACTTAGCCACAGCCCTAACCTAGCCGCAGCCCTAACCTAGCCACAGCCCTAACCTAGCCCTAACCCAAACCCTAACCTAGCCCTAACCTAGCCACTGCCCTAACCTAGCCCTAACCTAGCTACAGCCCTAACCTACATGTAGTCCTAGCCACAGCCCTAACCTAGCCACAGCCCTAACCTAGCCCTAACCCTAACCTAGCCCTAACCCTAACCTAGCCATTGCCCTAACTTAACCACAGCCCAAACCTAGCCACAGCCCTAACCTAGCCCTAACCTAGCCACAGTCCTACAGCCCTAACCTACATAGCCACAGCTCTAACCTAGCCCTAACCTAGCCATAGCCCTAACCTAGCCCTAACCTAGCCACAGCCCTAACCTAGCCCTAACCTAGCCATAGCCCTAACCTAGCCCTAACCTAGCCACAGCCCTAACCTAGCCCTAACCTAGCCACAGCCCTAACCTAGCCCTAACCTAGCCATAGCCCTAACCTAGCCCTAACCTAGCCACAGTCCTAACTTAGCCACAGCCCTAACCTAGCCACAGCCCTAACCTAGCCACAACTCTAACCTAGCCCTAACCTAGCCACAGCCCTTTCCTAGCCCTAGCCCTAACCTACCACAGCCCTAACCTAGCCCTAATCTAGCCACAGTCCTAACCTAGCCACAGTCCTAACCTAGCCCTAGCCTAGCCCTAACCTAGCCCTAACTCAGCCCTAACCTAGCCATAACCTAGCCACAGCCCTAACCTAGCCCTAACCCTAACCTAGCCATAGCCCTAACCTAGCCACTGCCCTAACCTAGCCCTAACCTAGCTACAGCCCTAACCTAGCCCTAACCTTAACCTAGCCCTAACCTAGCCCTAACCCTAACCTAGCCACAGCCCTAACCTAGCCCTAACCTAGCCACAGCCCTAACCTAGCCCTAACTTAGCCACAGCCCTAACCTAGCCCTAACTTAGCCCTACAGTTCAACCTAGCCACAGCCCTAACCTAGCCCTAACCCTAACCTAGCCACTGCCCTAACCACAGCCCTAACCTAGCCACAGCCCTAACCTAGCCCTAACCCTAACCTAGCCACAGCCCTAACCTAGTACATGTACTCCTAGCCACAGCCCTAATCTAGCCCTAACCTAGCCCTAACCTAGCCACAGCCCTAACCTAGCTAAAGCCCTAACTCAGCCCTACAGTTCTAACCTAGCCACAGCGCTAACCTAGCCTTAACCTAGCCACAGCCCTAACCTAGCCCTAACCTAGCCACAGCCCTAACCTAGCCCTAGCCCTAACCTGGCCCTAACCTAGCCACAGTCCTAACTTAGCCACAGCCCTAACCTAGCCACAGCCCTAACTTAGCCCTAACCTAGCCACAGCCCTAACCTAGCCCTAACCTAGCCACAGCCCTAACCTAGCCCTAACCTAGCCACAGTCCTTACTTAGCCACAGCCCTAACCTAGCCCTAACCTAACCACAGTCCTAACTTAGCCACAGCCCTAACCTAGCCACAGCTCTAACCTAGCCCTAACCTAGCCACAGCCCTAACCTAGCCCTAACCTAGCCACAGCCCTAACCTAGCCCTAACCTAGCCACAGCCCTAACCTAGCCCTAACCTAGCCATAGCCCTAACCTAGCCACAGCCCTAACCTAGCCACAGCCCTAACCTAGCCCTAACTTAGCCCTACAGTTCAACCTAGCCACAGCCATAACCTAGCCCTAGCCCTAACCTAGCCCTAACCTAGCCCTAACTCAGCCCTTAAAGTTCTAACCTTGGCCCTGGTTATTAGTAGGTGGGCAATAACTTTGCATTTCGGGCACGCGTGCACAATCTTGGGCACTCCAGGAACATGTACTTATGTAGACGTTGGATTTATACAGAAACAAAAACCAGAAGATCAACATCTAACTGAATTAGAGGTGATATATAATTATTCGAGTAGTAGAGTAGTAGCAATAGTAATAGTATAGTAGCAATAGTAATAGTAATAGTAGTAGTAATAGTAGTAGTAGTACTAGTAGTAATAGTAGTAGTACATGTAGTAATAGTAGTAGTAGTAGTATTGTAGCTATTACTACTATTATTGTGTTATTATTATTACATGTACATGTACTGTACCATAAAAATAAGTAGCTAGCGCCAATGCCAGTGAGAATAGGTGTGATGTGTGACCACTCCCATTCATATAGCACCTTTCCAATGGGCGCTTAACCTTTCACCTAAAAAATCAGATGGGCGGGTGCTTGCTACATGCAGTGGTCGCTTGCATCACAAAACTTGGCTAGTTATTCAAAGTGATGTACACCCACATAATTCACTCTGGTGTCTGTTTCAGTGCCACCGCCCGCCAAGACTCCTGTCGACACTAGACAAGACTAAGGTGTCTGATTGACTGTCATCGCCAAGATGCCTGGCACAAACTCATGGCATAACATTAGCTCGGCTTGAGTCTGATATGACCACACCTCCTGCATAGCTTGAGAGGGTGTGGCTGCAGGGATAGGGCTCACCGGCAGACCCTTGGCTTAATATGGCAATACCTGGTAAACGATACTGTGTACAGTATGCGAGTTTGTGTGTGTGTATGTGCATATGCACCTTTATGCATGTGTGTGCATGCATGTGTGTGTGCATGCATGTGTGTGAATATATGCGTGTATGCATGCATGTGGGTGTGTACATGTTGTGTGTGCATGCATGTGGGTGCGTACATTTGATGAGTGTGTGTGCATGTGTGTATGCAGTGCATACATGTGTGTATGTGTGTGCATGCATGTGTGTGTACAGTATGTGTGTGCATGCATGTGTGTGTGTATATTGTATATGCATGTGTGTGCATGTGTGTGTGCATGCATGTGCGAGCATGTGTGCATGCATATCCACTACTCTACATGTATATTCTTCGGGGGTAAAGCAAGCAAGTTAGGTGGCTTCCATGTCGTGTGAGCTCTAGACTTTCTCATACAGTTTTGCGTCTGGTCGGCAAAAGCATTAATTGAGGGGACACATACACACATGACACAATTAAGGGTCACCCTCAAATTAGAGGGCCAGAGGCACAGCATTGAGTCCCTCTCATTAATCACTAGAATTAAAAGGTAAGGGTATTCTAATTAAAGGATCATACTCCCTCTAAATGAAAATCACAATCCTTCCAATTAAAGGGTCATAGTCACTCTAATTAAAGGCTCAGAGGCTCTCCAATGAAACAATCACAGTCCCGTTAATTAAGGGTCATGGTCCTTTAGTAGGGACACAACTGCCTGCAGTGGCTTACTTTGAATCTGTCCTGGAAGGCGTTCTGCACCAGCTCTCTGGCCGGCAACCAGTGCTCCTTCAGGTAGAGCAGTTTGTCAGTGAACTCTGACCCCACCAGCTCCATGGCCTTCGCGAACAACTCCTGCGAGAGAAAGTGGGCATGGCAAGAATAATCACATGTGGAAGCCACGCCCCCTTTCCCAAGATAACCTCTTGGGACGAGAGAAATAATGCAGGGTACTTCTATAGGTCACGACGAGGGAGAAGTTCTCAAGCAATATTAAGGAAAGGATTGTCACCAGCCTCAGATCCTTCTATACCAGCCTAGACAGTTCCTCCGCTGTATACAGCATATTACCGTATTAGAATGTCCTCTAATTAGACCACACACCGATTATTATCTCGAATGAAATATAACGCATCCTCAAATAGACCGCACACCATCAAGAAGCACGAAAGCTCTAGAGAAAACGCTGGTAAAGAAGCTTGCCAATCTGTTAGCATTAAAAAGTTGCGGCGTTTCAGTTGAGACAGATTGGTCACATCACTGGTGGCAGAAAGTGCTGCGGAAAAAATCACCAGCGAGATGTCCAGACTCCACAGAAAATGTGGGAGGGGCTGACATGGTGACCTCTTCGTAAGAGACGAAGCCGACTATGAAGAAGATGAAACTTGAATAGAGGACGATGGCTAGAGCACAGACACTGCTGTTATCAATAAAGTGTTTTGGAACTTCATCAGTCGTGGAGGAGTTACATGTACCTACATGATGTATGTACAAGTCTACAATCATTGGGTACGCCAGAAAGCATTTTGGAACTTCATCAGTCGTGGAGGAGTTACCTACAAGTACAAGTCCCCTGCAAATACATAAGCAGAGGGAAGCTAGTTAAGAAATTAAGAACACCTATTGACAATTTGAAGCCACCCACGCTAACTCGACTAAATTCTTGCCTCAACGTTGTGTTGCTGTACAATGCCTAGGCTAGGAGGAGCAGCTGATAGGCATGCACATAATCCGTACTCAATTCAAGACATCGCTATCAGCGCTTCACAGCGAAATACCGCAAGGACGCCTGACACACTGTAGACTGTCAACGAAATGGGTACTTTCAATGAACTCTCAGTTGACATAATAACATTACAATAGCCACTAATTATTTTTTAAATTGATATATATGTAAGTAGGTAGCCAATAAATGAATCTGGAAAGAATAAATGAATAAATAATAATAAAGAATAAATAAACGATTATTTTTTTAAATAGTTAAAAAGAATAAACAAATGATCAAACATTTTAATTGGAGAGATAAATAAAACAAATAGCAAATTAAAATTAAAATAGTTAAAAAGAACAATAAACAAATAAATGATTTAAAAAAATATAAAATATAAATAGAGAAAAACGTAAATACTGTAAGAAAACAAACAAACAATAAAAAGATAAAAGGAAATATATATTTGGGGAAGAATTTATACCGAACTCCAGCGGACTGCAGCTTACGGTAATTACACCTACACTCTGAAGAGAGTTCGAGAATTTATAATAATAAAAATAAAAAATAAATAATAATAATAATAATAATATTAAATAAATAATAATAATAATTAAAAAAAATACACACAAATTAAATAATGGTAATTGCTACCACACAACATCGCACATCATCGCATAAGAACATCAAGGGAAGGATGGTATGAATTCTGTACAAAACCAGAGAGTTAGGACTATTTTCTTTAATGCCACAGATATACACACACAATATCTATGGCGGTCTCACGTCAGGTTCCTGGCCGGTGCTGTTCCAGCTAGGATTGAGGTAGGAGACTCGGCTACCGATGGCGGTGGTCACCTTATACCTGAATAAACAACAGCAGGGTCATGCAAGCACAGTGCTGCATCTGTTAGGCCTGTACATACATGTAAGTGGAGTGAATTTGGAACCAGGAATTCCTTTTCCTGGTATGCTGTGTAGAGACCCATGCGAATTGTAGGTTATTATTACTCTATAACTCTTACCGCTACAGGGGTTCCATCCAGGAATTTGTGTTTGGGGGGTGGGGTGGGGATAGGCGTAAGTTATCAATATTTAATGGAGAGCAGTATGAGGGAGGTCACGAGAGAGTTCCATTCCCCATTCTCCATCACACGCACATCAGAATCAGAAGCACTACAACTAAATGCTTGGTAAGAACTGCTTGGTAAGAACAACAAGCTTCGAAACATGCCCTCGCAACCTAACCCATGCCCCCGCAACCTAACCCATGCCCCCTCAACCTAACCCCATGCCCCCTCAACCTAACCCCATGCCCCCTAAACCTAACCCCATGCGCCCTCAACCTAACTCCATGCACCCTCAACCTAACCCCATGCCCCCTAAACCTAACCCCATGCCCCCTAAACCTAACCCCATGCCCCCTCAACCTAACTCCATGCCCCCTCAACCTAACCCCATGCCCCCTAAACCTAACCCCATGCCCACTCAACCTAACCTCATGCCCCCTCAACCTAACCCCATGCCCCTCAACCTAACCCCATGCCCCCTCAACCTAACTCCATGCCCCCTCAACCTAACCCCATGCCCCCTAAACCTAACCCCATGCCCACTCAACCTAACCTCATGCCCCCTCAACCTAACCCCATGCCCCTCAACCTAACCCCATGCCCCCTCAACCTAACTCCATGCCCCCTAAACCTAACCCCCCAATATCGTGATGTTTTTAGGGAGAGAGAGAAAAAGAAAACTCGATCTTTTGATATAATCTCCTGCATTGGGTGCAGGGAGGAAGAAGTTACGAGTCCTTGAACTCTACCTGTCCAATTCAATTGGCCATGCTAAGTATTAATGATAGTGGCTTGTGGTTGTGGTCCTAGAGATGGGGCAGCGAGTTGTCGGACAACGCTACCAAGATCAGCCAGATCACATCAAATTGAGGCCTGAGTGTACTCGAGCTCCTGCAAGCTGGTGGGCACTCCCCCACCACCAAAGACTGCTTCAAGGTGGAGAGAGTGGCATGCAATCACATGACTCAGGTGTGCTCGGGATTTAGGGTTGCATAAGCCTGCAGTTGCCAACCTGGCTTCGCCAACTGCCAGATAAAATGTCGGAATATGCTAACCTCAACCTGTGATAAACTCAGGCAAGAGTTAGACGTACGTACTTGTTTAAATGAAAACACAATCAGAGGCGGTGCTAGTCCCGGCCACCTACTCGGATGTGCCACATGTCTCATATCAGATAAGGTAGGCCAGCAACATGCCGGCTTCTATGCCTGCACACAACTTGCTGACTAAGCATAAAGTTTGTCGCTGTTGGAGGGTTACAGCGCATTTCTCTGCACTGACATGTGAGTGGCTATCCCAACAAACCCACTGGCACTGAAATGGATTTTTTTGTTGTTGTTATGTTTATCGTTTTTTTGTCTGTTTTCTGTTTTTGTTGTTTCGATTTTTTGAGTCTGAGTTTGGGGGAGCCCGAGTTTGGGGGAGCCCGAGTTTGGGGGAGCCCGAGTTTGGGGGAGCCCGAGTTTGGAGGAGCCCGATTTGGAAGAGTTGGGGGAGCCCGAGTTTGGGGGAGCCCGAGTTTGGAGGAGCTCATGTTTGGATGAGCTCAAGTTTGGAGGAGCTCAAGTTTGGAGGAGCTCAAGTTTGGAGGAGCTCAAGTTTGGAGGAGCTCATGTTTGGAGGAGCTCAAGTTTGGAGGAGCTCAAGTTTGGAGGAGCTCAAGTTTGGAGAGCTCAAGTTTGGAGGAGCTCATGTTTGGAGGAGCTCAAGTTTGGAGGAGCTCAAGTTTAGAGAGCTCAAGTTTGGAGCTCAAGTTTGGAGGAGCTCATGTTTGGAGGAGCTCAAGTTTGGAGGAGCTCAAGTTTGGAGGAGCTCAAGTTTGGTGGAGCTCATGTTTGGAGGAGCTCAAGTTTGGAGGAGCTCAAGTTTGGAGGAGCTCAAGTTTGGAGGAGCTCAAGTTTGGAGGTGCTCAACTTTGGAGGAGCTCAAGTTTGGATAAAGTTTGGAAGAGCTCAAGTTTGGAAGAGCTCAAGTTTGGAAGAGCTCAAGTTTGGAAGAGCTCAAGTTTGGAAGAGCTCAAGTTTGGAGGAGCTCAAGTTTGGAGGAGCTCAAGTTTAGAGGAGCTCAAGTTTGGAGGAGCTCATGTTTGGAGGAGCTCAAGTTTGGAGGAGCTCAAGTTTGGAGGTGCTCAAGTTTGGAAGAGCTCAAGTTTGGAAGAGCTCAAGTTTGGAGGAGCTCAAGTTTGGAGGAGCTCAAGTTTGGAGGAGCTCAAGTTTGGAGGAGCTCATGTTTGGAGGAGCTCAAGTTGGGGAGGAGCTCAAGTTGGGGAGGAGCTCATGTTTGGATAAAGTTTGGATGAGCTCAAGTTTGGATGAGCTCAAGTTTGGAGGAGCTCATGTGGAGGAGCTCAATTTTGGAGAAGCTCATGTTTGGATAAAGTTTGGAAGAGCTCAGTTTGGAGGAGCTCAAGTTTGGAGGAGCTCAAGTTTGGAAGAGTTCAAGTTTGGAAGAGCTCAAGTTTGGAGGAGCTCATGTTTGGAGGAGCTCAAGTTTGGAAGAGCTCAAGTTTGGAGGAGCTCAAGTTTGGAGGAGCTCAAGTTTGGAGGAGCTCATGTTTGGATAAAGTTTGGAAGAGCTCATGTTTCAAGTTTGGAGGAGCTCAAGTTTGGAGCTCAAGTTTGGAGGAGCTCAAGTTCGGAGGAGCTCAAGTTTGGAGGAGCTACTAAAGTTTCGAGGAGCTACTAAAGTTTCGAGGAGCTACTGAAGTTTCGAGGAGCTACTGAAGTTTCGAGGAGCTACTGAAGTTTCGAGGAGCTACTGAAGTTTCGAGGAGCTACTAAAGTTTAGAGAAGCTACTAAAGTTTCGAGGAGCTACTAAAGTTTCGAGGGTTTTACTGTCTTGATCCTACCACATGAAAATCATTCCCTCCAATGATTGTCACAATAATAAGGTCCGGCAAGAGTTGCAATCAATAACCTTGGAAATTATTCCGCGAAACAATTGGGTTACAGCAATCCTTGAAGCTTTAGCTCCTCGAAAAACAAGCGCTAATAAGGTCGTCTTCCTTTTCAGCAACTCTGATTTTTCCTCAGGCTTCCATATTCATAATGTACTTTAAGGGGGACCTAAACCGGGGGAAAAAATGTCCGCCTTCAAGGGCTCATAACTTCTGAACCGCACCCCCTATGCCAGTGATTTTATGCAGCTCTCTCTTAGAGCTTTAAAATAACATAAAATATTGGGGTTAGGTAAGGCATACAGTCACCTGTTTTTTTTTGGTAGGGCTGCTCTTGGCAGATGTAACTCCACTATAAGGTCCAATTAAGAGCCTCCACAGTTCAAGGTTCCATTCCGTATGTCTTTGACCTGAAACCAATATCTCAAATTTGATTATCCCGTACAAATGGCACCAAATGTTCTCTGATCCTACACCACATAATTCTCTAGTGAACCTTAACGTGCAAGTTTGTCTACCATATTCACAGGCAGTTTGAGCGAGGCTGCTTGCAGCAGTGATGCCCGCCTATCCACCATGATTACCATATACTGAGGAGCAAGGGACAGTCTTGTGTAACTATGCTGAGGTTAAATAAATTTAATTTTTTTAAAAATTAAATCATATAAATAAAAATTAAAACAAAGAAAAATACCCTCGAATTTCTCTTCCATTTCTCTAGCTACGATTATTTTCAATTTCTCTTCAGAGCTTCAGATGCGAATCCCAATGAGGCAGTGGAGTCTGGTTAGAGCTGAGTTACAGACCGTAGCAAGAGCACTAGCCTACTTGTATACGTACTTGTAATTCGAGCTTGCTAAGCTTACTACACTACCTGGCGAGCAACTGCTATATTTAGCTGAAGCAGCCGGAACTGGTGCTGGCTGTTAGTGTTGTTGATCAGCAGTGTGGTAACGATACCCACCTTAGCGTTAATGACCTACAGTATACAGTAGTTATGTATACATGTATTGCTATAGCTTCTTCACGCAATTAATTACAAGTAGAAGGATGGCCACCATATTGCTGCTGTCCATTTTATCAGCGCCTCTCTGCTTCTCACTCAAGTCTACGGTCCAAGTTCAAAGCTCACGTGTTAGTGCGGAGGAGTCTAAACAAAGACCCACTTGGCACTGTAGACACATACAGACACTGCCAAGGGTCAAGGAACTGGTAGCCATGACCTAAGTGTGCCATATATTAAAAGGCCTGGTAAATCAAACCTTATCTCTTCGGCCTTGACATCAGCGCATTCCCATAACCGATCTGGCGGGAATAATCATTGAGAAAAGCGAGACCGTTCCTGATGAAGGCTAGAGCATCTAGTCGAAACGTCGAGTGAATAAAATTTGAAGTTGATTATTGAGAAAATAATTTTAACTACATTAATCTTGAAAAGCCTTTTTGCCCTCAGGCGTACGTACATCTATCACACAGAGCAATAAACAACTTCCATGTACACGCGCGTGCATGAACTGCAACAACATAATTCTGCGCATACGCCTAAGTGCGCTGCTCTGGGCCGGTTCAGAGTGACGATGGAACCAGGTGAACAAGAGAGCATAGAAATGAGAGAAAGAGTAAAGCGTGTAGAAGAGCAGAGGACCAGAGGAGAGAATGACTATGAAGAACCTTCTTGCCTCAAGCGTGTGTGTGTACGTACATACGTTCATTCAATAAATGGCCTCCATGTGTATATGAACTCTACTGTCCTCATATATTTTGGTTTCCACCCGTACATTGCCACACCCCTTTGCTCGACACCCGATGTTTGAACAGTGCTAGTGAACTATGTAGAGCATGCTTATAGTCTAGTGGCTGGAGCGAACCTCGGCAATCCATCCCTGCACTGTATGCCATTGTCCACAGCATCCACCTCCTCTACGAAGTTCTCGTAGAGCTTCTCGTAGAGCTCATCGTTGAGGTCGGACTCGAGGTCAATCCCTGGATGAAGAACAGATATCTCAGCAACAGTGACAAAGTCAACAACAACAACAAAACAACAACAAAATGAGTAACAACAATTAAGGCTGGTTCACAATATGATAGATGGCAATCACTTCCGTTGAATCCGTTTCCATTGCATGCATTGCACAATCTGTTCCATTCCGCTGCGTGGTTCACAATATTTGTGTTGAGTCTGTTGAGTCCGCTGCGTTTGAACTTTGACCAGTACAATGGACGTCAGCACTAGCAGTGAGGAAGAGTTCGATTTGATCTTGCTATTGGCTAGCAGGAGGAGGCGCAGAAAGAGGAATCATTAGCTGGAATATTTTCATAACTAGTAATAGCTAGCTACGTACTGACCTGGATAGCCACTTCCTTCCAGGCATTTTCTTTGGCCCTAAGATCCTTATAGCCTCTAGCTGAGACTGCCAGAGGTTGGGAGAGCTCCTCACTGCTTCAATAATTCTAGAGACGTCATGGAAAGATTGTAAAGTTCAACACGTGATATTTTCTAGGATTCTGATTGGTCCAACGCAACGGATTGGATGCAAGAGTGAATCAAATCCTACTCATGCATTTCATATCCATTCCCATCCGTTAGATCCGTACTCCGTTGCGTTAGCGGTTCACAATATCAGCGCAATGGATGGAAGGACGGAACGCATGCAACGGATTGACTTGTGCTTGATTATGAAGCAGCCGTCCACTCAAAAGGAACATTAACAACATTTGGAACGAAAATTAGCAACAATAACAAATAACACAAAAACATAAACAACAACAATAACAACAACAACAATGTAACAACTCATTAACAACAACATTAACAACAACAACAATAATGTAAACAACACAAACATCAGGAACAACAACGTGGCTAAGTCATCATCAACTACACCAAGAATTACTCGGGGAGGGGGGGGGGTTGTGTGGGAGTGAAGCTATCACCATCTCAACGTCTCAACCTTTGCCGCGCAGACAGCAACACCCCTCCCACACATGCTGCAGGACCCCTCCCACACATGCTGCAGGACCCCTCCCACACAACATGCTGCAGGACCCCTCCCACACAACATGCTGAAGGACCCCTCCCACATAACATGCTGCAGGACCCCTCCCACACAACATGCTGCAGGACCCCTCCCACACAACATGCTGCAGGACCCCTCCCACACAACAAGCTGCAGAACCCCTCCCACACAACAAGCTGAAGGACCCCTCCCACACAACAAGCTGCAGAACCCCTCCCACACAATATGCTGAAGGACCCCTTCCACACAACATGCTGAAGGACCCCGCCCACACAACATGCTGCAGAACCCCTCCCACCCAACATGCAGCAGGACCCCTCCCACACACACGGCAGGCAGATACAAACACTCCTCGCTCGCGCCAACTCAACAACTTCAAACAGCTCTCTGTGCATGTGCTATAAAAATTTTTAATAATAATAAAATCGCTGGATATTGTTTTCCCCACGGCACTAGTTGGCTATACTGAGCACCAAGAAGCCATCCTGTGCAACCACACAAGTGCGTTCCACACCTTGCCTCGGCTATGGCTTCCTTCTCTGCAGGAATGAAGAGCATTGAGTCTGTGGAGAGAGACAGATATGTGCTGAAGAACCTCTAGAGGTCAATGCCAGAGGCTAGTCACCAGCAGATATAAACCCACGTGACTTTTTAACTTCAGTAATCATCCGTTGCAGATCCAATACAGCATGGAGGTTCAGCTACAGCGATGGGGACATCTAGACCCAACAAGTTTAAATTAGCTAGTTTGTGGGTAGTAAATATGTGAATAGTATTTTTACATTAATAATGCCTTTCTCAGTAACTAAATTCTAGCTTTCATTGCTATCAACTGAGAGTTTGTTGAGACTACTACTACTACTACTATACTACTACTATACTACTACTACTACTACTTTACTACTACTACTACTGTACTACTACTACCTTACTACTACTACTGCTACTATACTACTACTGCTACTACTTTACTACTACTACTACTGTACTACTACTACCTTACTACTACTACTGCTACTATACTACTACTGCTACTACTGTGACTACTGCTGCTGCTGGTGTTACTACTACCACTATGACTTCTGCTACTACTACTACTACTTTACTACTATACTACTACTACTGCTACTATACTACTGCTACTACTACTATGACTACTACTGCTGCTGATGTTACTACTACTACTTCTGCTGCTACTACTACTACTACTACTACTACTACACAAAAATTTCTTTTCTTATCTACGAGATGATGGATGTCAGTAAGACAAGCAGTTTTCCTCCCTCCAGACCCCACCAGCAAAATAACATTAAAATACATTACAGTCCATACATCTGTAAGGCTTCTCTCAGAAGATGCAAGCAATTCCAAGCAAACATATAGATAAGATGTCGAACTCCACATGCTCGTCGTACCGGCAATGGCTGAGATGACGCGGTGTCCAAAGTGCAGGTAGACCAGACCAGCACTGCTTAATTTGGTAGTCCACGACCTCTTGCCAGAGGTCAGACTCTTCATGGACCCGTCAAATGTCCTGCATCAACAATAACACATCCATCATCATTAGGCGGTCATTATGAATTATACATAAGTTGACCTACAACACAAGCACGTGCTAGCTACATGTAAGGTTGACCTACAACATAAGCACGTGCTAGACACATGTATGGTTGACCTACAACATAAGCACATGCTACATGTAAGGTTGACCTACAACATAAGCACGTGCTAGCTTACATACATGTAAGGTTGACCTACAACTTAAGCACGTGCTAGCTACATGTAAGGGCTGGCTTACACTGCGATGCACGCGCCAGTGTTGTGACACGCCATCTTTGTGATACTGCGAGCATGACGCAAGCAACACGCCACATCGCACCACACTGATTGCTACCACAAACAGGAATGGCCTTGAGTTCTACTCTAGTACCAGTTGCAAGGCAACGCATCGCTAGCAACAGACAGTCTTGCTTTAATCTCTAGCCTTGAGCTTCAACTTCTAATTGGACAACAAGAAGTTGATTGGGATAGTGAGAAACTTCCATTGCACCTGGCAAGCATCTAACCATCATTTGGAGAAGCTCCCCCCCAACCCCTGTTGCATCCTGTATGTGAAAAAGCTGAAGGCTTCTGCTTCTGTTCCTCCTCCTCCCCATCGGGCAGGAAGAAGAAGAAAAAGAAGTCAAGCTCAAGGTCACTAGAGAAGTGGCCATCATCTTCACACCTACTCCTGGAAGGTGCGCTTGTCTTGGAATATGGGGATCCCTCCCTATTGTACACAGTAGGACAACAAGAAGTTGATTGGGATAGTGAGAAACTTCCATTGCACCTGGCAAGCATCTAACCATCATTTGGAGAAGCTCCCCCCCAACCCCTGTTGCATCCTGTATGTGAAAAAGCTGAAGGCTTCTGCTTCTGTTCCTCCTCCTCCCCATCGGGCAGGAAGAAGAAGAAAAAGAAGTCAAGCTCAAGGTCACTAGAGAAGTGGCCATCATCTTCACACCTACTCCTGGAAGGTGCGCTTGTCTTGGAATATGGGGATCCCTCCCTATTGTACACAGTAGTTGAATGCTTATAGAACTAAACGCAATACTAGTCTGGCCCAAATGCACACTACCGATAGGTAAGGATCAGAATGGGCACGGGACAATATTGTGCCACGTACCTAGTCTGGGTCTTTAAAAATTTAAATGACAAACAATAAAAATAAATAAACAAATAATTCAAATATTAATTAATTAAATAACAAAAAATTAAATAACAAAAAATCAAAAAATCTAAACAAATAAACAGATAATTAATTAAACAAACAAATTAAATAAACAAATTAAATAAACAAATTAATTAAACAAACAAATTAATCAAACAAACAAATTAATTAAATAAACAACAAATAAAAATATATTATTACGAAACCTATTATGAAACCTAAAAGCCTAAAGGATGTATAAATAACACAAGTTACCATGACTTCAATTTACAATCAGGTCAGTAACTACAGGGCGCAGATTCACAAATCAGTGGGTGGAGTTCATAATTTCAGGACACTGAAGGCAAGCTGATGCATACATTGAGAACACTCAAAGCAAAGCTTCCAATGACATTTCGAGAACAGTTCCAACAGGGTCTCATACAAAGAGGAAATCATCCTCCCCCTTTACCCTCCTCCCTTCCAAGAATTTCTGGTATACCAAACATTTCCCCCACCCACCCACCCAAACTCACTTCTTCCAGAAAGAAAATAAATAAATAAATAAATAAAATAAAATAAATGGGAGCCGCTGCACATAAAACTCACAGGAAAGATGTTTGGCCTTTTTATGTATGTACTCATCAACACCTGCCACAGGCATAATTTTATTTCAATTTTAGTGAAGGCAAGGGTCAAGGTTCACTACTGTCATTGATTATAATTATCGTTAATAATGAACTACTGTAGGTCTAGGGCTAAGCCTAGGGTTAGGGCTAGAGCTAGGATTAGAGGTAAGGTCATGACTAGGGTTAGAGGTAAGGTTAGGGCTAAGGTTAAGGCTAGAGTTAGGGCCAGGACTAGGGCTAGTGGTTGAGTTAGGGCTGGATTAGGGATAGGGTTAGAGCTAAGGTTAGAGGTAAGGTTAGGGTCAGGGGTAGTTACGGCTAAGGATACGGCTAGGGATTGAGTTAGGGTTAGGAATAGGATTAGAGCTAGGGTAGAGGTAAGGTTAGGGCTAGGGTTAAGGCTAGGGCTGGGGGTGTGGCTAGGGTTAAGGGGCTAGGGTTAAGGCTAGGGCCAGTGTTAAAGCTAGGGTTAGGGGTTGAGTTAGGGTTAGCGATAAGGTTGGGTTAGGGCTATGTTAAGAGGTAAGGTTAGGGCTATAGATGGGGTTAGAGAGGATTAGGGTTAGGAGTAGGGCTAAGGATAGGGTTAGGGCTAGTGGTTGTGGTAGGGATAGGAGTAGGGCTAGAATTAGGGGCTGGGTTAGGGCTAGGTTAGGGGCAGATTAGGGCTATGCATGTAGGTTATGTCCAGGATTAGGGCTAGGGTTAGGTCTAGGATTAGGGCTAGGTACATTAACATAGCTAGAGCTAGGGCATGTGGGCAACAACTTTGAAGATGGTGACCCCTGGGTTGTCATGACACTAATGGACCACTCTACTGTACCTATCTCGGCTCAGTTACACAGTGCCTGCAGGTTACAACCAATAGGAACGTACTTCTGGTGATGGTCGTATCTATGGCAGAGTGGGTCGTACACACCACCTACGTCAACCACAACATCACACTTGCCAAGCACCTCCGGGTCACGTGAACGAACAATCCTAAGACAACAATGTTCAACAAGGCAAGTATATAACAACAACAACAGCAACAAGGTCAACAGCTATAACAACAACAACAACAACAAGGTCAACAGCTATAACAACAACAGCAACAATAAGGTCAAGCAGCTATAACATCAACAACAACAACAAGCAGCTATAACATCAACAACAACAAAAGGTCAAGCAGCTATAACGGCAACAACAACAAGGTCAACAGCTATAAAAACAACAACAGCAACAAGGTCAACAGCTATAACAACAACAGCAACAACAACGTCAAGCAGCTATAACATCAACAGCAACAACAAGCAGCTATAACATCAACAACAACAAAAGGTCAAGCAGCTATAACAACAACAACAGCAACAACAGGGTCAACAGCAATAACAACAACAACAGCAACAAAAGGTCAAGCAGCTGTAACAACTACAGAGGTGTTACAACAGCAGCGGAGGTGCTGCTTCTCACCAGCTGCTGCAACAACCAGTGCTTGCTCACAGCCACTCGGTGATGTTCCAGTGCTCAGCAACCTCTTCCCTTTAAGGACAGTTGACAACATGACAATGGCCGAGCGGAGTATTACCTTCCACTTGCATTGTGCAGCGCTGATGGTTCATAGTGCAGTAAAGTTATGTTGCATTGCAGACTGACTACTAGAAGCGACAGCAGCGATAATGGCTTGGGTTAGGTGAAGAACAACTAAGATCTCAATGAACTCTCAGTCGATATAATGACTTTATAATAACCTTCTCGTATTCTCTCGACGTTTCGACTAGATGCTCTAGCCTTCATCAGGAATTATTATTCCTGATGAAGGTTAGAGCATCTAGTCGAAACGTCAAGAGAATACAATTTCAAGTTGATTATTGAGAAGGCTATTGTAAAGACTAGAGATCTACATGTACGTGCTAGCAACTAGCTCTAGCTAACACTGGTTATGTAGTACATGTAGTATAGTTATAGCTAGTGCATTATTACCTGACATGCAAACAGCATCATGCATTTTCCTTGGGTTCTTACACATCCCTATACATTTCTGAAAGACTAGCCACAAACAAGAGAAGCTCCTTACTGATTTATCTGCTTCTCTTCATCAAACGCTATCTTCTAGCTAAACTACTGACAGCGCAGTTGACCATGTGCTTTATTCTAGCATTCTGATTGGTCCGACGCTGCATTGCTAACACTAGAACACTAGAATAGAACTTTTTTCGAATCAAGTGCGCCATTTGGTTTCCAACATGAACAGAGTGCTACATGTACATACCCTACGCTCAGCCTCCGTCAGGTCGTGAACCGGCCTTTTTATCAGTGAGTTGCCGCCTAGCAACGAGTTCTGAAAATCATCAGCAACATTCACATGTATGCTCAGCACTAACAACACCCCCTCACATACACACACTCACACACACACACACACACACACAAACACACACTATGACAACCATAATTATTATTACCACATTTGTCATTTTGTAAGCTGTCGGGCTAGGCACCTTTGACCTACACCTAAACTGATGCACATTAATTAGCATCGGTTCTAGGATAAAGCTCAAGTCAATGTGCCTTCATCTTGTCCACACTATCACCGAAATAAACTTACACAGCAAAAATAATTAGCCAACCAAAGTCAGTTAAAATGAAATACTGTAGCTGAGTTGGGATGGAGTTCGTTTTTTGGCGTCCATTTCTTGCTGATCAGCTATCTACAGATGCGCACGAAATATTTGCCCTAGAGGAAAAGGAGAGAGCTGAGGGAAAGGCAGAACCAACGAAGGGTTGCAGCTGCACGAACTTCAGACGTGCAGATACAGGAGGTGTATATAAGCATAGCAACAGTTCTTTAGCTACAATATAGCTATAGGTCTAGTTTGGCCGCAAGTCACAGAGAGTATACAGCACAAGGTTCCAACCATCGCAAGTTAAATTCTTTTCAACACGCACTCGCAAGTTATTTGAACGCTTTAATTTATTGCTCTTTTCGACTGGAACCACCTGCCTATTGAGGGGGTGGACCAGATCAATGCACATTATTCTAAATTCAAATGTGATTTTTGCATTGACTTGTGCAGTGTGGAGAGGCCTTTAGAGGGTGTGCCTCAGTTATACTGTACTGGGCATAATCAACTACAGAAGACCAGAACTAGAATGTTGGTTACGCTACATACTAGCCCTCCAGGCCAGCTGCTACAATTAGAATGGGGTGTGGCATAATATATCAGACTTGCCACCTTTTTGTGATGAACTGGGGACACATGGACTCACTGTACCCTTCTAGGGGGGCTGGGGAGGGGGAATTTGAAATAAAAATGGTTTGGTGTTCCTGCAACCTCGAACAGCAATTTCGTGGTCAATAAATGCACTGATTCACGTTTGAAGTATAGTTTATCTTGGCTTCATGGCAGTGGGAGTAGCAATCCTTGCTTCCAGATGCTTGAAGTACAGTTTATATGGGCTTCATGGCAGTGGGAGTAGCAATCCTTGCTTCCAGATGCCTGAAGTACAGTTTATCTGGGCTTCATGGCAGTGGGAGTAGCAATCCTTGCTTCCAGATGCCTGAAGTACAGTTTATCTGGTTCATGGCAGTGGGAGTAGCAATCCTTACTTCCAGATGCTTGAAGTATAGTTTATCTGGGCTTCATGGTAGTGGGAGTAGCAATCCTTGCTTCCAGATGCTTGAAGTATAGTTTATCTGGGCTTCATGGCAGTGGGAGTAGCAATCCTTGCTTCCAGATGCTTGAAGTACAGTTTATCCTGGCTTCATGGAAGTGGGTGTAGCAATTCTTGCTTCCAGATGCTTGAAGTACAGTTGCTTCATGACAGTGGGAGTAGCAATACTTGCTTCCAGATGCCTGAAGTACAGTTTATCTGGGCTTCATGGCAGTGGGAGTAGCAATCCTTGCTTCCAGATGCTTGAAGTATAGTTTATCTGGGCTTCATGGAAGTGGGAGTAGCAATCCTTACTTCCAGATGCTTGAAGTACAGTTTATCTGGGCTTCATGGAAGTGGGAGTAGCAATCCTTGCTTCCAGATGCTTGAAGTACAGTTTATCCTGGCTTCATGACAGTGGGAGTAGCAATACTTGCTTCCAGATGCTTGAAGTACAGTTTATCCTGGCTTCATGGCAGTGGGAGTAGCAATCCTTGCTTCCAGATGCCAAACTCTTCTTGCATTTGATATACATGTATCTGGCATTTTTAAATCTGACCGTTTCACAAAATTTAGATAGTTCCTCGGTCTCAATTCGGCTCCCTTCCAGTCTTGGAACCTGAAGTAGTCCGTGTTTTCTACATACACACGTAGATGGAGTGGTGAAACCTGACTGGGGCTCACAGTCTAAGTCTGACCCAGTGACTGTTTGTAAACTGATCGGGAGGAAGTTCTAGCTGGTAAAAGAAGTAGCTGTAATAATGTAACAGGAGATGGTCACGGATTGCTGCGGGAGGAGATGGCCTCTACTGTAGCTAGTAGTCAGGTCAAGGGGGTAGACCCATTATTCAGCACAGGCTTCTCCAGTCCATAGCTGACCGTAGCTACAAAACATTCAAGCAATGAACTGGCTGGGACTGCCACTGCTGTAAGTATATAAGGGTAGCAAGCAGAATGCAGGACGTTTGGCATGTCTGGCCGAAGAGGGATGTGTGTGTGTGTGTGTGTGTGTGTGTGTGTGTGTGTGTGTGTGTGTGTGTGTGGATACGGGACTGTTGGTAGGTCTGACATAGATGCAGGGGAAACTCGATTGGAAGTACCGTATTAGCCATATAAGCCGCACCCCCCAATGAAAATCTATAATAGTTGGAGTATACATGTAGGTCGCATGCTAAATAAAGTGCAATGACAATAGGTAAAGTTTCGACTACACGAGACGAATGGGCATGACTGGAGCAGGAGTTGAAGAGGAAGAAAGCTTCCAACTGGTACGAGGACACCATGTCTATAAGAACACTTGGACACCACATATAGGACAGTTCCTGCTGGTCCAATCTGAAGCGCAAAATACCCACGATTCCTACGCGGTTGCTACTACTCTTGGTACTATTGTCGTCGGACATTTGCCACGGGAATTCTCGAGAGTAGCCTTCTATTTTCTACAGCTAGGAGGTCGTATTACCTGTGAAATTACAGGAAGAAGAAAGTTTTGCGATATATATACTCAACACAGGTGTGGTGGTTCCTTGTGTGTACACCTTCAGAGCAAAGCCAACCATGATCAAAAGGCTGGTGAAAGTGATGGCAAACAGGAAAAAGACTATTACTACTCCTAGTTAGCTACATGTAGAAACTGAAATAATTATATCATGTAGAAATGGTGCATACAGTAGTGTGCATGTGTATCTTGTCAATTCTGTGTCAATATCATTCTGTGCAATATCGTCACAGTCCTCTGAATCTTGATCGATATCAGCAAAAGGATCACCACCATCATAGCTGTCATCTTCATAAAGCACACTGTCTTCCGATCCATCCATTGTGCCTGGCAATAGTAGCAACACAGAAACACTTTGAACCATCCTGTACTTGTGAGGTCGGAGTCTCACCATCCAGGAAGACCACAGAGCCCTCACCTAGTGCACGTTACCTCGACACCATGAGAGCCCTCACCTACATGGTGTTGACATGTACTAGGTGAGGGCTCTCATGGTGTTGTAGTACATGTGCCTCGACACCATGAGAGCCCTCACCTAGTGCATGTATGTATGTACCTAGACACCATGAGAGCCATCACCTAGTACATGTCAACACCATGAGAGCCCTCTCCTAGTACATGTGCCTCGACACCATGAGAGCCCTCACCTAGTACATGTACCGCGACACTGTGAGAGCCATCACCTAGTACATGTCAACACCATGAGAGCCCTCACCTAGTACATGTACCTCGACACTGTGAGAGCCCTCGCCTAGTACATGTGCCTCGACACCATGAGAGCCCTCACCTAGTACATGTACCTCGACACTGTGAGAGCCCTCGCCTAGTACATGTGCCTCGACACCATGAGAGCCCTCACCTAGTACATGTGCCTCGACACCATGAGAGCCCTCACCTAGTGCATGTACCTCGACACTGTAAGAGCCATCACCTAGTACATGTCAACACCATGAGAGACCTCACCTAGTACATGTGCCTCGACACCATGAGAGCCCTCACCTAGTACATGTACCGCGACACTGTGAGAGCCATCACCTAGTACATGTACATGTCAACACCATGAGAGCCCTCGCCTAGTACATGTGCCTCGACACCATGAGAGCCCTCACCTAGTACATGTACCTCGACACCATGAGAGTCCTCACCTAGTGCATGTACCTCGACAACATGAGAGCCCTCGCCTAGTGCAAGTACCTCGACACCATGAGAGCCCTCACCTAGTGCATGTACCTCGACACCATGAGAGTCCTCACCTAGTGCATGTATGTACCTCGACAACATGAGAGCCCTCGCCTAGTGCAAGTACCTCGACACCATGAGAGCCCTCACCTAGTGCATGTACCTCGACACTGTGAGAGCCATCACCTAGTACATGTCAACACCATGAGAGACCTCACCTAGTACATGTGCCTCGACACCATGAGAGCCCTCACCTAGTGCATGTACCTCGACACCATGAGAGCCCTCACCTAGTGCATGTACCTCGACACTGTGAGAGCCATCACCTAGTACATGTCAACACCATGAGAGACCTCACCTAGTACATGTGCCTCGACACCATGAGAGCCCTCACCTAGTACATGTGCCTCGACACCATGAGAGCCCTCACCTAGTACATGTACCGCGACACTGTGAGAGCCATCACCTAGTACATGTCAACACCATGAGAGCCCTCACCTAGTACATGTACCTCGACACTGTGAGAGCCCTCGCCTAGTACATGTACCGCGACACTGTGAGAGCCATCACCTAGTACATGTCAACACCATGAGAGCCCTCGCCTAGTACATGTGCCTCGACACCATGAGAGCCCTCACCTAGTGCATGTACCTCGACACTGTGAGAGCCATCACCTAGTACATGTCAACACCATGAGAGACCTCACCTAGTACATGTGCCTCGACACCATGAGAGCCCTCACCTAGTACATGTACCGCGACACTGTGAGAGCCATCACCTAGTACATGTACATGTCAACACCATGAGAGCCCTCGCCTAGTACATGTGCCTCGACACCATGAGAGCCCTCACCTAGTGCATGTACCTCGACACCATGAGAGCCCTCACCTAGTACATGTACCTCGACACCATGAGAGTCCTCACCTAGTGCATGTACCTCGACACCATGAGAGCCCTCACCTAGTGCATTATCTCGACACCATGAGAGCCCTCACCTACATGTAGTGATGTACCTTGACCACATAAGAGCCCTCGCCTAGTAGTACATGTAACTCGACACCATGAGAAACGGAAACTGATGCCTGACGAGGTGGGCCCCAACCATACAGCCCTTTCTGTTAGTATACAGGCCTGGTTTCACCAACGCTGACAGATTGTCATGACAATGCTGAACTGATGAGCCGAGACCCCAAGAAGGGGAAGGAGGGCCCCAACACAGAGTGACAACCCTGACCTGACTAGGCACGCCCCTACACCTGAGGTGCCGAACAGCTCTTAAAGCGAACAGCTCTTAAAGCAGACCCCTTCAAGCCTGGGCTTGCAGGAACTCACATGACCTTGAACACGCACATACACTAGCATATGATTGGATAACCACATTACATTATTAATGCACATTATATTTTACCACATTTGTCAGTCATTTGTGAGATTGGCCTCATCGCCTATTCCCGGACACCAGGTAGGCACTTAGAAGGTGGGCTGGGTCATACTGTACTGCACTATAGAAGACTAGAAGTGTAGTACTGTACATGTACATGTACATGTACATGTACATGTAGGTTAAGGCCAGCTGCTATACATTAACAAGTGTTGTGGGCATAACCGGTTGTATGATTATAATGCAAACTTGCTGCCTGCTATTGCTACTAGCATTATGGCAGGCTCCCGCACAGCAAAGCATTATCCATTACCTCTCACACAGCAGGTTTGTCTCAGCAAAGCACCATCCATTACCTCTCACACAGCAGGTTTGTCACAGCAAAGCATTATCAATTAACTCTCACACAGCAGGTTTGTCTCAGCAAAGCATCGTCCATTACCTCTCACACAGCAGGTTTGTCTCAGCAAAGCATCGTCCATTACCTCTCACACAGCAGGTTTGTCACAGCAAAGCACCATCCATTACCTCTCACACAGCAGGTTTGTCTCAGCAATCGTCCATTACCTCTCACACAGCAGGTTTGTCACAGCAAAGCATCGTCCATTACCTCTCACACAGCAGGTTTGTCACAGCAAAGCATCGTCCATCTCCTCTCACACAGCAAGTTTGTCACAGCAAAGCATCGTCCATTACCTCTCACACAGCAGGTTTGTCTCAGCAAAGCATCGTCCATTACCTCTCACACAGCAGGTTTGTCTCAGCAAAGCATCGTCCATTACCTCTCACACAGCAGGTTTGTCTCAGCAAAGCATCGTCCATTACCTCTCACACAGCAGGTTTGTCACAGCAAAGCACCATCCATTACCTCTCACACAGCAGGTTTGTCTCAGCAAAGCATCGTCCATTACCTCTCACACAGCAGGTTTGTCTCAGCAAAGCATCGTCCATTACCTCTCACACAGCAGGTTTGTCACAGCAAAGCACCATCCATTACCTCTCACACAGCAGGTTTGTCTCAGCAAAGCATCGTCCATTACCTCTCACACAGCAGGTTTGTCTCAGCAAAGCATCGTCCATTACCTCTCACACAGCAGGTTTGTCTCAGCAAAGCATCGTCCATTACCTCTCACACAGCAGGTTTGTCACAGCAAAGCACCATCCATTACCTCTCACACAGCAGGTTTGTCTCAGCAAAGCATCGTCCATTACCTCTCACACAGCAGGTTTGTCTCAGCAAAGCATCATCCATTACCTCTCACACCGCAGGTTTGTCTCAGCAAAGCACCATCCATTATCTCTCACACAGCAGGTTTGTCTCAGCAAAGCATCGTCCATTACCTCTCACACAGCAGGTTTGTCAGAGCAAAGCATCGTCCATTACCTCTTACACAGCAGGTTTGTCACAGCAAAGCATCGTCCATTACCTCTCACACAGCAGGTTTGTCACAGCAAAGCATCGTTCATTACCTCTCACACAGCAGGTTTGTCACAGCAAAGCATCATCCATTCCTTCACACAGCAGGTTTGTCTCAGCAAAGCATCGTCATTACCTCTTACACAGCAGGTTTGTCAGAGCAAAGCATCATCATTCCTTCACACAGCAGGTTTGTCACAGCAAAGCATCGTCCATTATCTCTCACACAGCAGGTTTGTCACAGCAAAGCATCATCCATACCTTCACACTGCGAGGCTTAATGTCTGTGTCCACACTGCACAACTAATTTGTGTGCACTGATTGTGTCCACACTGAATTATAATTTGGAAATTGTGTCCCAATGCGCATCGGATCCAATGTACCTCGAGAGGTGGTTTGAATAGATTCACAGCAATAAATATGGGCATTAAAATAATGCTTGCAAGTATGGACTTCACCCTCACTATAGTTGAAGGGGAGCTCTGGGATCCCCCCCCGCAGTTCATTATTATAATGTGGCTAACAAATGATGACAAAACTATTCTATGGTTTTGCAGTTTGTAAACTTCTAAAATTTGATTGAGATCAACTGTTGGGAGTAGAGGTCCTGCGATAGCAATACACATTAGTCTGCCAAGGTTAATGTCACTAAGTCTAGACCAGAGACGATTTTTACAAGCTTCGTCTGACTGAAGGAACGTTCAGTGGTAGCCATTCCAACTGGTGGAGCAAGCAAGATGTTGAGAAGTTTGAAGCTTTCTGGAAATATCTCAGCATATGCACTTGTGGACTCCATCTCTACTGCGCACAAGCACCAAAGAATCCTATGAAACCCTGCTATCTAGTAGTAGCTACTGTAATCCTCTGATAGTTTTTCGACAATACTCCCTATCACTAAGCTCCACACTCTTTCTGTTCTGAAGCCCAGTTCTCCTTCAGGTCTGTAAACAGCTCATCCGCAAGAGAAGAAAACCAACTTTTTTCTCTCTCTCCCTGCCCTGCATGATGGTTATTGAACTGCTACTGTGCATGCGACTGATTTGAATTGAGGTTATTGGAATGAACATCAGGATTGAATGTACTTCTACTTTGGCTAGTATGAATCTCATTCCCCAAACTCCAATCCCAGAGACTTAAAAATTCCTTTTCGAGCATGATGTAAGTAACTCAGTCATTTCCACACTAGCTATGTGTAAGTAAAGCAGATTCTCAGCACTTCAAGGAAGGACCTCCTTCCATCACTACTTTTCAACTCATCCTCTGGGCTATAATTATGTGAATGATGGGGAGCATCACGGCACCACGGTCATAGTCACCATTTACCTGAGTGGCATATCCATAGTTGACTGAACAATGATGCTATAGCAACGAGCTTCCATGTATTGGCATGGCAGATTTCTCCAAATGCAACTATAAACCACATTGTAGACTCCTCCTCCTCCCCCTCCTCAGCAAGATTTGCTCAATAAGAGCCAGGCCTGCAGAGGGATAGGTTTAGGGCCAGGTCTACTTTAGGGCCAGATCTACTGAGAGCTAGGGTTGGGGCTAGGTCTACAGAGGGCCGAGGGTTGGGGCCATGGTTAAAGCCAGGGATACAAGAGCTAGGTCAGGGTCAAGGACACAAAGAGTTTGGGTTAGGACCATGGCTGCAGAGGTGGGTTATGGCACAGAAATCACAGGGCTAGCGTTAGGGCCTGAGGCTGGAGAGCGATAGGATTACAGGAAGAGCGGGGTGGGTTATGGCACAGAAATCACAGGGCTAGCGTTAGGGCCTGAGGCTGGAGAGCGATAGGATTACAGGAAGAGCGGGATGATGAATTTCGCGAATCGCGAAAGAAAAAACACCGCATGTACATAACTTGCTCACCTCGCATCTTTGTACTCGGAGAGTTTCCTGAGCATATAACAGGCAAGGGCCTCATCACAGTGAAAATTGCCATTATGAGTTCCTATGAGGACCTTCCCGCCTGAGTCTGGGCAAGACTTCTTTAACGCTGGCTCTTCGGTAGACATTTTCCCTTCAGATAATAGGAAGCTGGAGCTGGTACGGCGGAGAGATATTTGCCTCCAGCTAGTGCCCACCGTCATAGCGCGCCCACAGATGATCCAGCGCCGCATAATTGGCGTTCGAACAGCGCTATTGCTTCGCTAGGCTTTTGACTCAGTCGACCATCCAGTAATGAACAGAAAACAACTGAAAAACAACAACTGAAATCCCAGTCCGAGTATTGTCCTACACCCCAAAGATAGCTGTAGGCCTGGCACAACTGATCTGATGTCATCAGATTGGGTTCTAATATAGAGAAGTAGATAAGTTTCCAAACTGGACGTTGAGAAGAGTACCAGCCCTGATATTCTCAATATTGACCATGAAGATCATTTTGAGTCGAGCAAAATAATAATAACAAATTTATGTGTGGGTTTCCTAAACTGTAGAGGATGATGGGCGAGAGAGGTGGACGTTAAGTGCATGTTGAAGAGGAAGAGAAAGATTTAGATATGCTGGGGTTGGCAGAAACATTTTTTGCAGCAGGGAGTGGAGGTTGAGGTACCTGGTACCGGTACAATAGGATAGGAGGCAAACGTGCAAGTGGGGGTGTAGGGCTGCTGGTTAAGACGAACATCAGGTCTAGGCTGTGACTGAGGATGAAGGGACTGTGTGGGTGGAATTGAAAGCAGAGGAGAGAAATAACGTGATTGTGGTTGTGTACGTATGTTAATCCAGAAGGGGTGAAGGGTCAGGAGAATCAGAAGAGTTGTTTGAGGTGATGAAAGCTAAGGTGGCAGAACATCAGGAAACAGGCGGTGAGGTAACTCTGATAGGTGATTTTTATGCCCTTATAGGGATTAGGGTCAGAGCAGTCAGCTAACAGGAAGTTGTTGGATCCGGGTTGGGTGTGCAATTTGCATATCGGGAATAAGGTATCTCAGTGTGGTGGAAGGTGGACGTGGGAAAGGGGAGAAAGGAGGTCAGTGATAGATTATATCTTACTGTCATTATAGATAAGATGGTGATTGAGGAGAGTGGAGAAATTAATCTATGGTCAGATCATAATCTAATAATTATATTGTGTCATGAGAATAGGTAGACTCGAGGAAAGAGCAAGTACTCCACAGCTTAAATGGAAGATTGATAGTTAGATGGGTTGGGAAGAATATCAATATATGGTGAGCGTTTCAGAGGTTGGGAGGGGTACGTGGCAGTGCTAAGGATGGGATAGGGACGAGAAGGTGTACAACAAATTTGGGCGGCTGAGTTGGGTATAGGGAGGGAAAAAACTAACCGACAGATCTAAGGGATGGTTGATATCTGGAAAGGTATGTTAGGTTGGTAATTAAAAAATTGTAGCTAGCTAATAGCAAAAACGTGTCTTTAGATTCCCCATTTTATCAGCATTAACAGTTTTCAATACCTACCGTTCTCTCTCTTGTGTCCAATGACTTCATGCTGGAATTTGGAGGGAAGTTCTGGATGCTCGCCCATCTTTAGCGATGATGTATTATATAGTCTGGCTGTTTTCATCCCTGTTCATCCTATATAGCACTGAGCTAACCCTGAGCTGTCATTGGGCCTACCTTTTCTTTAGCACCGTATCTAACATAGCAGCCTGAGGATGTCTTCCATTTTGTTCTTGGAGAAGTTTGGAGGTTTCTTGCCTACCATCTGTCCAGGAGCTGATCACATCTGATCTGATGAGCATACAACAGCTGGAGGGTGAAATGTGGTTAATGCTTTGTTTAGGCCTATATATGAATAGTGTACACGAGTTTCACCTTCCTCATGTTGTGGAATGGTTGGTGTTTTTGTTGTTGTGTAGAAGTAGATTACCTTATCCAGAGTAATCCTGCTTTGCTAGCATACTTGTGTCTTGCTGGTTGCACATGTGTAACTCTATACTCGTGACCTTCAGCCCGCATTGTCTCACAACCCTGTATGCCTAGTCTCATGCAACCAGATCATTTACCATCTATTATGAAAGTGCTAGCTATTGCCGGGCACCTCTGTTCATTAACTCGGTTTAATGATAATCATTCACCTACAACCAAGGTGACTAAGCAACTTCCTTGGCAACCAGCACTACGGTTACAGCAACAACTCGAGCATGTATCACATGGTTTTCTAAGGTATCACTACTAGGCAATAGTGGTAAGGGAAAGTAGAAGTTGGTGTGTTTAACATTAATTTGAAATTAGAACAACCATTTACTCAAATCAGCAGCTAAGTCTCTGAGGCAGTTTATAAATTCCCTTACTATCTCTATCTAGCAAGATAGCTACTAGATACACTTAATGAAAATTATTTGGTAGAGCTTCTAAACTAGATCTCTCCTATAGTGCACAAAAGTCTGCCTTTGACTAAATGCTGAAAATTCCCTTTGAGATCTAGAAACTTGAAATTTAAATAAATATTAAATATAACGTGACACACTATATACAATAGAGCTCTTGACTGAAGTGAGAAAGCAATAGCTACCAACCCCACTGCATTGCACTAGGCTTGAACTTAGGGCAGCATAGGATTTCAAGTTTTATCCCTTTGGGAATCATGCCTCTCTCTCTTCATCGCACCTTTGCTCATCACATGATGCCTTGTATTCGTTTGTAATACAGGAATAAAGTTTCATTTAACTTGGTAAATCTATTCCTCAACACACTCTAGCTATAGACAAGGCTATATATATACTAAACTAAAATGATCGTCAAGTAAATGGGCGTGCTAAACTAGAAATGGTCAAATATTGATGACATGGTTCTCATCTTGCACCAGTTTGGAATACAATTTCTTAGCTACTACTCCAAATCGTAATTCAAAGAGTCAAATCAAATAATTTACAGATCAGTATAATAGTTAATGCCTGCAGCTATGCTTGGAGCAGGACAATGGCTGTATATATAGAGCAATATGATCTAAGAGTACTATTATTGGGTCTCAAGTTAATCCTCTCCTTAGCTTGCTACTCAATTGCTGGCATTGATTAATAGTTACAATCGGGAATGGTCATCGTAGTAGTGAAGAGACAGAATGAGAAAACAACAGCAGGTTTTTATCTGAAAACTGGTTGGACAAGCAGCAGGATTTTAGCTGAAAACTGTTTACAGAAAACTCTCTTTATGCAGAAAACAGAACTACTCTTATTTAAAAAAAACTAACACGCAGTGACGGTATTCTGAATACCACAGTGTGAATATGCATTTGTAGTGATATCTGAAAATAGTTCTCTGAAATCTTAAAAATATTACATACTTGGATTTTAGTCACGACAGCGACAGCTATGAAAATTAATGGCATCCAAGTTTTAGTTTTTTTCAGTGACCAAAGAGCGTGATGAAAGTCTCTCTATTATTTCTTCTGTACAAGCCTGAATCTATGAGCAACACGATCACTTGAGCCTCCTTTTCCTTCCTGTTTAATGTCTTGGTGCATGCGGCAGCGTTCACTCCATATTCCTATTGAAGCACAGTGCATGGCCTGATTCGGTATAGGTATATCTTAAACTCAGGCAGTGGTCCTCATGGGGTGTGGTCTTCAAGGGGAACAAGTGCAGCTTGAAATTATAGAGTCATTGAACTGAAAGTGCTTAATGTATTATTGTGATAGCTAATATTTCCCCAAGGGACAGCATTTCAACTGTGTAGGAAGCATGGTCAGTGAGGTGAGACAATGTTTGAAACACTATAAACTTGAACAATTGTACGTATTACCTGTGTTTGTAAAGGATATGCTTATTAACTTCCAGGAACTAGTATTTTGAATAATATATATATCATATTCCATGATGAAGCTGTGGGAAAGTCTATACATTGAACAGAGGAGGTTGGAGACCAGAGTAAAAGTATCACATGGATGCATGCAGACAGGAAAACTAAGGAGGTCTGTCATCGCTCAACATTCATGGACCATTAACACCCAATCTTGTTGTGAGAAGATTTCAAATGGAGGGATTTTCTTGTGAAGGAAGTTCTGCACATCCACCTCAAACCCAAGGTTCAGACCTTCAGCAGTGGTGTAGGGTTTAACTACCTGTAATCGCTAGATCTCAACTATCAAGACTATGCACAATCACAACCACTATTCATTGTTGCCATGGCAGAAGTAAATAATTTATCATGCATCACCTGATGAAGGCCAAACCATAATATTTATTGATCGACATTGGACAAATAATGCTTTAGTTAGAAAGAGCAACTGTTAATATATGACATTATGTTTCTGTTGTTTGAATGTTATTATCCATAAACAATCCTCCAGACTTTGCTAACTGCATCATATCAAATGCCAGAAAGCAGTTGACTTCTGTGAACCTAATAAAATCTGGCTAACTATTGTAACTATTGTTATCACAGTCACTTTGGTGGTGATACTGACCATCTTTAGGGGGCAGTCTACAATTATGTTTGAGCTTATGACCAATACTATAAAAGTAATAATAAACAATACTCTTCTCAATAATATGTGTTGAAGGTGTTTTCAAGAGTTGGCGAGGAGGGTTGGGAGGGTTTGCTGAGAATAGGATTATGACGGAAGTGCAAGGAGGATTTAGGAGTCGGAGGAGATGTTCGGACCAGTGGTTTGTGTTAAGAGGAGTTTGTGAAGTGAGGAAGAGTGAGAAGAAAAATTCATATCTGTCTTTCTTGGACATAAGTAAGGGTGTGTGGAGGGAGGGACTGTGGCAGAAGTTGAGGCAGTATGGAGTAGAGGAGAAACTTGTGAGGGCATGTGTATAGTGGGGTGGAGATGACGGTGATATTGAACGGAAGGAGGTCAAGGTGATTCGCTGTGGAGAATGGGCTTAGGCAGGGATGTCTTTGTCTCCACTTCTTTTCATAGGAATGGAAGAGGAGTTGGAGAGAGCTGAGCTAGGAGTCACGGTGGGGAAGGCTATTGGTGTGGGGCAGTTATGTATGCAAATCTTCTGGCGGGCTCAGGGGTGGAACTGCAAACTATGTTGTATGTGGTACAGGTTTATTTGTTAAGGTGGAAGATGAAGTTTAATAGCAAGAAGTGCAAGGCCATGGTAGTAGGGAAGAAGGAAGCAGGAGTGATTTGGAGGATTAGTGAAGAGTTATTGGAAGAGGTCAAACAATTCAAGTACCTGAGAGTGTGGTTTGATAGGAAGCTGTTAGAGAAGATGGCAAAGAAGGCAGAAGAGTGGGTTGGAAAGGTGATATGGATGAGTAGAGTGAATGGGGTGGTGGAAATAGACAGAGGAAGAATGGTGTGGAGGATTTAGTGAGACCTGGTTTGGAGTATGCAGCCGAAGTGTGGTGGACAGGAGGAAGTTGGAGTCCACACAGATGAGAGTGGGTAGGGGGCAAGTAGTACAGTAGCAAGAGTGGCAGAATGGGGAGATATGGGGTGGGGGAAACTAGAGGAAAGGAAGGAAGAGGTTTTGTTTGGTAAGAGATTAGAGGTATTGGAACAGAGCAGATTGGTAAAAATAGTTGTAAATAAACTAAAAGGGGGTTGTGGGAATCGGATGGTGGGAAGAACATGAGATCTTGAGGAGAAAATTCGAGCTAAACAACGAGGCTGGGTCAGTACGTAAGTGGAAGGGGGAAATGAAGGCGAGAAATGAGAAGGATTGGAAGGAGGAAGTAAACAGCAAGAGTACGCTTAAATTGGCAAAGAATGAAATTGGCAAAGAATGGTGCAGGGGTGGAGAGGTATGTGAGGTCCATGCATGGTCAGGAATGTGTGCAGTTTCAATTTAGACTGAGGATTGCATCAGCTGGGTTGTTAAAGGATAAGAAGGGATGTGGGATAGTTAGGGATGAGAGGTGTATCATGTGTGATAGTGGAGCAGGGGAGGATGTGGGTCACTTCTTTGTAATGTGTGAGGAATTCGAGAGGGATCAGCTGGTACTGGTGGATGAGGTGCGCAGAATTGTAGGGGCTGGACAGTGGCTGGATAAATATAGAAGAGTGGGTAGAGATGGAAAGGTGGCATTGCTGTTTGGGAAAGGTGTGCAGGGAGTAAGTGATACAGTGATGGAGGAGGTGGATGAGTGTGTTATGTATTGGGTAGGGAAGTGGTGGCAGAGGAGAAAGGAACTGTTGTTGTATGGTGAGCTGAGGAATGATCTTTGGTCCCCCTCCCCCCTCCTTGAGCAGCGGGACACTCATAACTATTAGTATTATGGATATTATTATTAAGTATTGTTGATAATATAGAGTGTTAGTTACTGTTACATAGTCTCGCCCTGTGTTGTAGTATATGTGGTGGCCTTAACAGGCTCAAGATTATCATCAATTTGAATTTTAGCACTTGATACTATATAGCTGAAGTGAGAAAATCAAGTTGAAATTGTATCTCAACTGAGAGTTTTGAGAAGAATACTTAATATTGCTAGCTAGGTTGATTTTGGTCTTATTGGACTATTGACAGAGAATAAAAAGTGGGTAAAATGAGAAATCCTAGCTATTTGTAAAATTCCAGTGAATTGTATGGGAACTTGCTATTTTCTCTTTTACATATAATTATGACAATGTGGAATAGTGATGTGTTGATATAGAAAATTATGTAAGTTGAAGGACAGACCACCAAGAGCTGGTGGAACCAGAAAGCTATCACAAGTCTCCAGAGAGATTTGTTACCAGTCTCCAGCAGGTCCTACTACAATCTATGGTTTGTCCTCTGTGTATAAAGTCAGCTATGGCCAAGCTAAGCCCTGGAAGAAGTACCGCTAGTGAGCCATAGCTCGAGCTCGGAGGATATGAGGTTCTCTCTGGAAGGTGAGGGGGGTGGATGGGGGGTGGGGGGGGGGGGGGGGGGGGGGGGGGGGGGTCACTGGGTGTGACTATCATGTGGATTATCACAGAATAATCCAGGGTCACCACATCCTGAAACACCTTTAAAAAAAATTGTGTGCGTTTTATTTACTGTCATTACACTAGTTAATTGGAATACTAGGGTGCCAAGAGCACAAATTTACATCTATAGCTAACAAGATCACAGTGAAAAAAAGTTGATCATTTGACTGAAGGGTGATTTTTAGCTGACCTAAATTTAAACACATTCATAACTTGAGCAGCTTGTCACAGACACACAAATTCTACTTTAATTAATTAAGCAGTACGGTTGAACCTGGAGAAATGATCGCACAATTTTTGCGCGCAGAATACTTCCTCGGCTCCTGTTTGGGACCTCCCATTTAATGATAGGTAGCTTCCGATATCGTTGCCCGGAGCGGTCGACAATTTGCTGCTGTTGTTCAACACGGTGTTAACTATTGAAAGGTTAGCAGTTGTTTACCTAGGTCATAGCTGCAAGGGTCAAGTATAGAACTGTGTCATATTGACTTTGTAGTATTGGGGGAAGGGGGTTGGGGGATCGGCTATTGTGGCCACTTTGTTTGTATCCTACTGTTCCCCTGCAAGCTTGTAGCGTATACTAGCTCTAGCACTCATCCATGAACTTTAGAGAAGTGTGGCAAACTGCCTCCTGTATTCCTGTGATATGAAAACATTTTTAAAGATCTGTAGCTAATGTGGATTGGCCTTGGCCCTGAATTTCAATGGTAGACAAAAACCTCATCACATATAATACTTATGGCATGTGAGACTAATGGCAGTGCTGCCTTTAAGTATAATATCTATCTTTTTCAAAGACTTCTCTTCAAAGAGTTCAGTGATAACAGGCAGGGCCAGCTTGTCTATAATTCAAGTTAACCGGTCTCTCAATAGAGAGACTACTGCACCTAAAATGGGCAGAGCCACGCTTGTCTACAATTAGAGTTAGCTAGTTTTATAGCTTTATGCTGGGCTGAGAAGACTAACCATAAACCCGACAGCTATGAAATGGCATCCAAGTTTGAGGGTTTTTTTCCCTTCCAGTGACAAAAGACTGTGTGAGGTAAATAATGGAAGTCTCTCTATTATTTCCTCTGGACAAGCCTGAATCGATGAGCAACACGATCACTTGAGCCTCCCTTTCCTTCCTGTTTAATGTTGTTGGTGCATCCGTTCATTCTATATTCCTATTGAAGCACAGTGCATGGCCTGATTTGGTATAGGTATTGGATGTCTTAAACTCAGGCAGTGGTCCTCATGGGGTGTGGTCTTTTTCAAGGGAACAAGTGCAGCTTGAAATTATAGCGTCATCGATCTGAAAGTGTTTAATGTGATAGTTAATATTTCCCCAAGGGACAGCATTTCAATGTGTAGGAGCATGGTTGGTGAGGTGAGGTGGTATTGAACACTAGAGACTTGGACAATTGTACGTATTACCTGTGTTTGTAAAGATTAACTTTCTACATTTTTTTAATCCACAATTATAGTAGCATTTTGGGTAGTGTGCAGCGATGGCGTCTACGGAGTCCGCCACACTGCAGAATTGCATGGCTGAATTGGAGCTTGCCATAAGAATTAACTTGAAAGACATCGCCACTTTCTTGCACACAAAAAAAATCCTTCTCGAGGAGACCTATTATTCCGTCACTGATGTTAGATCTGTGCTGAGACCAGAAGAGAAAGCATGCGAGGTGTTGTGTGTCCTTAGAAACAAAGTGGAGGAGGACAAAGGTGTTTATAAAATATTGATGGAATTCCTACTCAAAAGGCCACAGTACAGTACGATCGCAGGAACCTTGAAGAAGGAGTATGCGAGACTAGAAGCTGCTGCAAAATTGATGTCCGATCATAGTAATGAAGGTGAGTTTTGTATCCCATAGCTGACTCGTATGTCAATGTTAGAGCCATGATTGGGTGTTGGAATCATAGGCTGGGGTAACTCCAACCAGTTAGGTTGGCAGTTGGGACTTCACCCAATTCCTTAATGGTGGAGTCGGTTTAGCAGCTGAACTTTGTGTGGGAATGCCCATATCACTTTTTCTACATTTGAAGCACACCATGGTTGCTACCCAATCTCCCAATCTTAGCATTACATCATCATGATGTCGTCGTCAACACTGTACTGATCAGTAACTGGGTTAGGGATTCAGTACGTTAGAGCTGGGGCAATGGATGGGGTCAGGGCAGTGGCTAGGGTTACTGACAGGACAATAGGTAGGGTAGTTAGGGTGGTGGCTAGTGTTGTCGTGATGATGTAATACTGAATTGTTGTTCCATTCTTGCGACATGAGGAATCACCTTGTAAACATTCTACTAGTTTGATATCTGTATACATTTTGCATTTTTCTATTCCATTATTGAAAGCTCATGCATGACTTTGTATCTTTCTGCAAGAAAATGTCTTTCTTGCTCGCCAGTAGCTCCAGAGCCAGCAGTGTCAGGTGGTTCAGTGTCGTCCTTGTGAGTCCCATGTCATCCATGGGTGACCAAGTTACTAGGGACATCCAGGTTTTATCAGCAGATGGCCACATATGCCCCATGATCCCCTGTCAGTACCCGCGGATGGAAAAGTTTCTAGGGACATACACAGATGAACCCTGGATATCCCTGGTAACTCTGCCATCCACAGATAAACCGTGGATGTCCCTAGTAACTATGTCATCTGCAGATGACCCCAGGATGTTCCTATAACTCAGCCAATCCCCAGATTAAACCCTGGATGTCCCTAGTAACTCTGCCATCCCCAGATAAACCTGGATGTCTATAGTAACTCTGCCATCCCCAGATAACCCTGGATGTCCCTAGTAACTCTGCCAACCCCAGATAAACCTGGATGTCCCTAGTAACTCTGCCATCCCCAGATAACCCTGGATTTCCCTAGTAACTCTGCCGTCCCCAGATAACCCTGGATGTCCCTGGTAACTCTGCCACCCCCAGATAACCCTGGATGTCCCTAGTAACTCTGCCATCCCCAGATAACCCTGGATGTCCCTAGTAACTCTGCCATCCCCAGATAACCCTGGATGTCCCTAGTAACTCTGCCACCCCCAGATAAACCTGGATGTCCCTAGTAACTCTGCCAACCCCAGATAAACCTGGATGTCCCTAGTGACTCTGCCAACCCCAGATAAACCTGGATGTCTCTAGTAACTCTGCCACCCCCAGATAAACCTGGATGTCTCTAGTAACTGTGCCACCCCCAGATAACCCTGGATTTTCCTAGCAACTCTGCCATCTGCAGATGAACTCTGGATATCCCAAGTAACTCTGCTGTCCAGATGAACCGTGGATGTCCCTGGGTAGTAACTTTGTCATCTGCAGTTAAACCCTGAATGCCCCTGATAAACTCTGTCATCCACAGATGAACCCTGGATATCCCTGGTAACTACAGTATGTCATCCGCAGATGACCCCTGGATGTCTATAGTAACTCAGCCACCCCCAGATAAACCTGGATGTATCTAGTAACTCTGCCATCCCCAGATAAACCTGGATGTCTCTTGTAACTCTGCCATCCCCAGATAAACCCTAGTAACTCTGCCACCCCCAGATAACCCTGGATGTCCCTAGTAACTCTGCCAACCCCTGGATGTCCCTAGTAACTCTGCCAACCCCAGATAAACCTGGATGTCCCTAGTAACTCTGCCAACCCCAGATAAACCTGGATGTCCCTAGTAACTCTGCCACCCACAGATAACCCTGGATGTCCCTAGTAACTCTGCCACCCAACGTAGTTTGATATTGGCACACTGTTTATAAGCATACATGAGCTATTGTCAACTTACTTCAACCTGCTTCAACCCAGTGTGATGTTGGTGCAGTGTGTGTCCCCATCTTCAATCTTCCTCAACTTGGTGTGGTGTTGGTACAGTGTGTGTTCTAATAGAGCTGTTGTCAACTAAATTCAACCTGCCTCAACCCAGTGTGATGTTGGTCCAGTGTGATTTCCCATAATTATACGTAGCTATTATCAACTTACTTCAACCTGCCTGAACCCGTTGTGATTCAAGTCCAGAGTGTGTCACCATAGAGCTATTGTCAACCTACTACTTCAACACTGCCCCAACCCAGTGTGATGTTGGTCAAAAGTGTTTCATCATAAAGCTATTGTCAACTTATACTTCACCCTTCCTCAACAGAGTGTGATGTTGGTGCAATGTATGTCCTGATGGACAGTGTCAACCTATTTCAACCTGCCTCCACCTTGGTCCAGTGTGAGTCCCCATAGAGCTATTGTCAACCTACTTCAACCTGCCTCTACCCAGTGTGATATTGGTCAAGTGTGCTCAAGGGAGCTATTCCCAACCTACTTCAACTTGCCTCAACCCAGTGTGGTGTTGGTCCAGTATGTGTCCCCCCATAGAACTATTGTCAGCCTACTTCAACCTGCGTCAACCAAGTGTTATGTAAGTCCAGTATGTGTCCCTATAATTGTCAGACCTGCCTCAACCCAGTGTGTTAGTGGTCCAGTTTGAGTCCCTATTGAACTATTGTCAACCTACTTCAACCTGCCTCCACCCAGTGTGATCTTGGTACAGTATGTATCCCGATGGAGCTATTGTCAACCGACTTCAACATGGATCAGCCCAATGTGGTGTTAATCCAGTATGTGTGGCCATAGAGCTATTGGCAACTTAATTCAACCTGCCTCAACCCAGTGTGGTTTGGTCCAGTCTGTGTTCCCATAGAGTTATTGTCAACCTACTTCAACCTGCCTCAATCCAGTGTGATGCTGGTCCAGTGTGTGCCCCCCGATAGAGCTATTGTCAACATTTCAACCTGCCTCTACCCAGTGTGATGTTGGTCCAGTGTGTGTTCCCATAGAGCTATTGTCAACCTATTTCAACATGCCTCAACCCAGTATGGTGTTGGTCCAGTGTGTGTTCCCATAGAGCTATTGTCAACCTACTTCAATCTCCCTCAACCCAGTGTGGTGTTGGTCCAGGGTGTGTTCCCATAGAGCTACTGTCAACCTACTTCAACCTGCCTCAACCCAGTGTGGTGTTGATCCAGTGTGTGGTGTTGATCCAATGTGTGTCCCCATAGAGCTGTTGTCAACCTACTTCAATCTCCCTCAACCTAGTGTGGTGTTGGTCCAGTCTGTGTTCCCATAGAGTTATTGTCAACCTACTTCAATCTGCCTCAACCCAGTGTGTGGTGTTGATCCAATGTGTGTCCCCATAGAGCTGTTGTCAACCTACTTCAATCTCCCTCAACCTAGTGTGGTGTTGGTCCAGTCTGTGTTCCCATAGAGTTATTGTCAACCTACTTCAATCTGCCTCAACCCAGTGTGGTGTTGGTCCAGTGTGTGTCCCCATAGAGCTATTGTCAACCTATTTCAACCTCAGCACTTCCACCCAGTATGGTGTTGTTCCAGTGTGTGTTCCCATAGAGCTATTGTCAACCTATTTCAACCTGCCTCCACCCAGTGCGATGTTGGTCCAGTCCATATTCCCATAGTGCTAATGTCAACCTATGTACATCAGGACAACTACTGCAGCACATCACTATTAATTCATCTATTGCAATGTTTCTTCTTCTATTTTGATTGAGGATCATAACTGATTAATTGTTCCCTTACTCACTGAATTCAACACTATTCTCTTATGATGAGGCCAGTGCCGTTACTTCTCATTTAGCAGACAGTATAACAGAATACCTTTACCTGTGAGTGAATTTAACTCTCGGTCATTTGTAGCATATCTATTTCTGGCCTCACATACTGTACAGTACCAGTGAATATAACTAAACTTTAAGGGCAGTGCCTCACCTGCACATCACTAATAGCATGGCCGATCTTTCCTCACCTGGATTATGCCCTGAAATTGTCAGTAGTGAGGTACATGTGCCAATAAAAACTAGGACCAGCCGCCTCCCATTACACTGCCACTGCTCAGGGTGGCTGTACATGGGGGGGGGAAAGGAGCAACCAAACTTTGACCTGGTCATGCTGGGTCAGCCTTTTATCTGTGGGTTGTATTGGTCTTGTATGGGCGGGGGGGGGGGGGGGGGGGGGAGTTGATCTTCCCTTCTCATGATGGTTTTACACCCGCCATGCTCAGCGATGCGGACGTGTTTTGTCGATGATGTGTCGCCTACACATCTCACAGTCCACCTGAAACAGCAAAATAACCAATTGGGTGCAGGTGTAGTGGCACATCTAGACACCTCACAGAGCATATGTTTGCCCCACTACTGCAATGCTTGGATACATGGCCCTTCATCCCCTTCAATAGGGCACTGTTCATATTCAGATCCCGATTAGTTCAGTCGCATCGTCAGGCACTGGTAGTGGTTGGAGAGGGTCACACCAGTGCGGCTACAACAGCTGCCAAAGTGAGCTTAATTGAACACCCCTAGCTGCAGGCCTATATATTCAGAACACTTTTGGTAGTTCTGTAGATACCTCATACAAAAAGTTGAAATTAAAGGAGTTATTGCATGCTCTTCATATCCGTAGTGGAAAACTTGAAATAGTCTGTCCCTGTTTTCCTCCTTGTCTCCTCTCTAGACGGGCAGAAAAAATGAATGCTTGCAGCTGCTACTTGATCACCATAGACTTATATACATCTCTACCAACAGAAAGCTGCTCTCCACTTCTCACCAGCATGCTTCATGATGGCTTGTCTCAAAAGCAATAGTTTGTGCGTTACTAGAATTTAAGGGATTATAATGTAATTACGGCACTTACTGTGGTATACTAGCTCCCATGTGATAGCTCCTGTAGTATACTAGACTCCCATGTGATAGCTCATGTAGTATACTGGACTCCCATGTGATAGCTCCTGTAGTATACTAGACTCCCATGTGATAGCTCCTATAGTATACTAGACTCCCATGATAGCTCCTATAGTATACTAGACTCCCATGTGATAGCTCCTGTAGTATACTAGACTCCCATGTGATAGCTCCTGTAGTATACTAGACTCCCATGTGATAGCTCCTGTAGTATACTAGACTCCCATGTGATAGCTCCTGTAGTATACTAGACTCCCATGTGATAGCTCCTGTAGTATACTAGACTTCCATGTGATAGCTCCTGTAGTATACTAGACTCCCATGTGATAGCTCCTGTAGTATACTAGACTCCCATGTGATAGCTCCTGTAGTATACTAGACTCCCATGTGATAGCTCCTGTATACACTCCCATGTGATAGCTCCTGTAGTATACTAGACTCCCATGTGATAGCTCCTGTAGTATACTAGTGTAGCGACCAGACTTTCCTGCCCCGTTTCCGTCGTGATTTGGACATTCGTGACACTTCCGTGTACACTAGTTAATTAACAATCATAATGTTCTAGTTAACGCACAGTGGTTAAGAAACCTTACCAGTTGAAATGTGCTGCCTATTGAGAAGTGTTATATAACTTTTATCCACTTCATTGGTGACCCCGACGCTGCCTGTGTAGCATCTACACAGCCTTCCAAGCAAGTTTACATGGCTCTAGAAGAGCCTCGCACTGCTGTCCATACTGTCTCCCTTAAACTGCCTCCATTTTGGCAGGAAGACCCAGCTCTTTGGTTTCACCAGGTGGAGGCACAGTTTGCTACCAAGGGCATAACTCAACAGCTAACAAAGTACCACTATATCGTTGGCTCCCTAGCACCTGAGATTGCCCATGAGGTACGTGATGTTATTGTCACTGTTCCAGCTGTTGATCCTTTTAACACCTTGAAAGAGCGCCTCGTCTCACGCACATCCCTCACTGAGTCCCAGAGGATGCAAAAACTGCTCTCTCTGGAGCCACTGGGCGACCAGAAACCCTCACAGCTACTTCGACGAATCGACGAATCGAACAGCTAGCGGACAAAACCTGCAATAACGACCCAATCCTCCACACATTTTCCTTACTCGTCTTCCAGTGGCAGTCCAGCTCGTCTTGAAATCGCACCCTGACAAAAGTACAGAGTAGCTCGCTTCCCTTGCTGACAGCCTCGTTGCAGTCACCCCAGAAGCCTCTCTACCTGGGTCCTTCAGCACCATCGCACCTGTCACTGCCAATGTTGACACTATTGCCTCTCTCTGCTCTGAGCTGGAAGACCTTACACGTCGATTCTCCTTGCAGCAGAAAACTGGCAATTTTTTAGCTCCCTCTACCACCTCCCCTTCCGCCACACTCTGTTGGTACCATGCCCGATTTGGCAAGGTTGCCACCAAATGCAAAAAACCTTGCTCTATGTCGGGAAACGCTTTCCCCGCCCACTGATGGCGACCAGTGGATCGGGAAATAACAGTCGCCTTCTGTTTGTTACTGACTGCACTTCCGGCCAACGCTACTTGGTCGATTCTGGTGCTGAAGTCAGCGTGCTTCCTGCAACACGTATTGACCGTCAGACACTCAAGAAGGGACTCCCTCTCAGGGCCGCGAACGGTTCTGCCATCCCCACCTTCGGCAAACGCACCTTATCTCTACACTTTGGCCTCAGGAAGAACTTTAACTGGACTTTCATCCTGGCCGATGTCAGCCAACCAATTATTGGTGCAGACTTTTTCCGTGAGCATGGTTTGCTCATTGACCTCAAGCACCACCGACTATATGACTCAGAAGCACCCTGCAGCAGCATTCCTGCTTACCTGTCTGACCTTGAAGCACTCCACCTCAACTATTTTTCTATGGCACACAATCGGTATTACGCCATTCTCCGAGACTTCCCTCAACTCACTGCTCCTCAAGTGGCTGACAAGACACCAAAACATGGTGTCCAGCACCGCATTGTTACTGCTGGCAGACCAACCTTCGCAAAGGCTCGTTGACTTTCCCCTGCAAAGCTGGCTGCTGCTAAGAAGGAGTTCAACAATCTCCTTCAGCTTGGTATCATCCAACCATCCTCCAGTGCCTGGGCTTCACCACTGCATATGGTGCCCAAGAAGTCAGGAGCATGGCGTCCCTGCGGTGATTATCGTGCCCTCAATGACATCGCCACACCTGACCGATATCCCATCCCTCACATCCAAGACTTCGGAGCATCACTGCGTGGAGCCACAATCTTCTCCAAGGTAGACCTTGTCCGAGCTTTTAATCAGATTCCTGTGCACCAAGAGGACATCCCAAAGACTGCCATTATAACACCATTTGGTCTCTATGAATATCTCATGATGCCTTACGGACTCCGGAATGCAGCACAGACTTTCCAGCGTTTTATGGATCAGGTCTGCCGGGAGCTCTCCTTTGTCTTTGTTTACATGGATGATATCCTGGTAGCCAGCCACACACCTGAAGAGCATGACCAGCATCTGCAGACTCTCTTCACACGTTTGTCTCAGTATGGGCTGGTCATCAACCCTGACAAGTGCCAATTTGGTGTCTCCACTCCCGACTTCCTCGCCATTGCGTTAGCTCCGCAGGCATTGCCCCTCTGGAAGATCGTGTGGAAGCTATACGCAATTTTCCTGTTCCAGAAAACAAGACTTCCTTGCAAGAATACCTGGGACTTATTAACTTTTACCGCCGCTTTTATCCTCACTGTGCGGAAGTCCTCCACCCGCTGTACCTGCTCCTCAAAGGAAGAATACTCCCTGGATCTGGACACCTGCATGTCAGGCTGCTTTCATCAAAAGTAAGCAGGCACTACAAACACTTACCCTGTTGGCATACCCTGATCCTACAGCACTAACGTCCATCACTGTTGATGCCTCAAATGTTTCTGTTTGGTGCAGTCCTGGAACAGCAACTTCATGGCCAATGGACACCAATCTCCTTCTTCTCCCGCAAACTCCGCGATCCGGAGACAAGGTACTCAGCCTTTGACTGGGAACTACTTGCCATCTACCTGGCTATTCGCCACTTCCGACACTTTGTGGAGGGTCGAGCCTTCACCATCTTCACTGACCACAAACCACTGACATTCGCCCTCTCAAGTGCCAACTCCGACAAGTGGACACCTAGACAAACTCGTCACCTCTCTTTCATATCAGAATTCACCAGTGATATCCGTCATGTCGATGGGAAGGACAATGTTGTCGCTGACGCCCTGTCCCGCATTCACAGCTTCTCAGCAGTTACTCCTACATTGGACTATACTGAACTTGCCGCTCATCAGACTGCCGACCAGGAGACTCAAGCTCTACGCACTGCTACCACATCTCTGAAGCTAGTAGACATCACACCTCCGAGATCTCATCATTCGATCCTCTGTGATATGTCACTGGGTTTCCCTCGTCCAGTTGTGCCCATCTCCCTCCGTCGCAGAGTTTTCGACCTCCTGCATTCTCTTTCACACCCAGGTTCCCGACCCACAAAGAGGTTAATCACAGCTCGGTATGTATGGCCTGGGTTCAAAAAGGATATCACCTCATGGGTTAAGTCATGCCTTAGCTGTCAGCAGTCTAAGATCTCACGACATGTGGCTAGTCCCCTGCAGAGTTTCCCTGTGCCAAGTTCCAGATTCGAGCACCTTCATGTTGACATTGTGGGACCTCTCCCACCTTCAAGAGGCTACACCTATCTGTTTACAGTCATTGACCGATTCACTCGCTGGCCGGAAGCAATCCCGATGGCTGACTGCACTGCTCAAACATGTGCCCAGGCATTCCTTTCAGGGTGGATTGCTCGCTTTGGTGTGCCGGCTTCTGTCACCTCTGACCGTGGACGCCAGTTTATCTCAGAACTGTGGCGGGATGTCCTCCACTTGTTCGGCATAAAGCCTACTCAAACCACATCGTACCATCCACAAGCTAACGGTATGGTTGAGCGAATGCATCGCCAACTTAAGGCAAGCCTCAAAGCAAGGCTCACCACTGCAGCTTGGTGCACTCAACTCCCCATCGTCCTCTTGGGCATGCGTACTGCCCTCAAGGAAGATCTTGGTACTTCAGCTGCCGAACTGGTCTATGGCACTACTCTTCATCTCCCTGGAGACTTCATTCATCAGGCACCACAGATGACATCACCAGGTACCTTTGCTGACCAACTACGGCAGCACATGGCACAGCTGAGACCTTCACCAGTCATTACCCACGGTCAACGTGCCTTCCATGTGCCCTGTGATCTACAGTCTGCCACACATGTTTTCGTGCGGCATGATGCCCATCGCTCCCCACTTCAGCGACATTATGATGGACCATTCCGTGTACTCCACAGGTCTCACAAATTCTTCAAGGTGGATCTTGGCTCACGTACAGATAACATATCAATTGATCGTCTGAAAGCAGCCTTCATAGAGTCACCGTCTCTGCCTCCGTCACCCACACCACAGTCCCAATCTCCTCTGGCTACATCAGCTCCACCTCGGCACCGTCTCTCTCCGACTGCACCTCCTTTCGTGCCCTCCACACCGTCACCTAGGCTACCTGCTTCTGGTTATGTCACCAAAGCTGGCCGGACTATTCATCCTCCAGCTCGCCTTTGTTCCATCGTGAAGATCACTGGGGGGGAGCACTGTAGCGACCAGACTTTCCTGCCTCGTTTCCGTCGTGATTTGGACATTCGTGACACTTCCGTGTACACTAGTTAATTAACAATCATAATGTTCTAGTTAACGCACAGTGGTTATGAAACCTTACCAGTTGAAATGTGCTGCCTATTGAGAAGTGTTATATAACTTTTATCCACTTCACTAGACTCCCATGTGATAGCTATTGTAGTATAATACACTCCCATGTGATAGCTCCTATAGTATACTAGACTCCCATGTGATAGCTCCTGTAGTATACTAGACTCTCATATGATAGCTCCTGTAGTATACTAGTCCCATGTGTTAGCTCCTGTAGTATACTAGCTCCCATGTGATAGCTCCTGTAGTATACTAGACTCCCATGTGATAGCTCCTGTAGTATACTAGACTCCCATGTGATAGCTCCTGTAGTATACTAGCTCCCATTTGATAGCTCCTATAGTATACTAGACCCCCATGTGATAGCTCCTGTAGTATACTATACTCCCATGTGATAGCTCCTGTAGTATACTAGACTCCCATGTGATGGCTTCTGTAGTATACTAGATTCCCATGTGATCTGTAGTATACTAGACTCCCATGTGAAAGCTCCTGTAGTATACTAGACTCCCATGCGATAGCTCCTGTAGTATACTAGACTCCCATGTGATAACTCCTGTAGTATAACTAGCTCCCATGTGATAGCTCCTGTAGTATACTAGATTCCCATGTGATCTGTAGTATACTAGACTCCCATGTGATAGCTCCTGTAGTATACTAGACTCCCATGTGATAGCTCCTGTAGTATACTAGACTCCCATGTGATAACTCCTGTAGTATACTAGCTCCCATGTGATAGCTCCTATAGTATACCATGTGGTATATAGCTCCTTAAATTCTGAAGTCCAACAAACTTTCCTTTGTATAGGTACATGTAGGGCTAGGAGTTGAAGAATATATAATGGCAGTAATGAATAGATACTTGATTCCAATAACCTTCTCAATAATCAACACGAAATTGTATTCTCGACATTTCGACTAGATGCTCTAGCCTTCATCAGGAATAATTAATCATTAAGACTCACGTGAGCTTGTTATATACCGGTAGCTCGCTATCCACCATGTGCTCCAAAACCACACCTCGGCACATGTGTCCAGCAGATGAACCAACACATGCATCTATCAGGTGAACCGGATGTGGAAGGGGAAAAACATCGATAACAACAACAACAGAATAATAATAATAATAATAATATTAATAATAATAATAATAATATTAATAATAATAATAATAATAATAATAATAATAATAATAATAATAATAATAATAATAATAATAATAATAATAATAATAATAATAATAAATAATAATAATAATAATAATAATAAAAATAAAAATAATAATAAATAATAATAAATAACAATAATAATAATAATAATAATAATAATAATAATAATAATAATAATAATAATAATAATAAATAAAATAACAAATAAACAAACAAATAAAAACAAACGAAAAATAAATATAATAATAAATAAAATTTGGATAGATAAATAATAATAAATAAATATAATTAATAATAATAAATGTATAATAATAATAAATATAATAATATGCTCAATAAAAGTTTACATGCATGCAATGCTATTGAAGAAGGTGATCTTTAACATATTGCATGCAATTGGGTGACATACTAGGCTAAAATTATGGTACATTCACGTTCAGTTACGTGGTATAGAAATAGAGTAATTGATAACCTTGGTGGGGTTATCCAATTGTGTTCACCGTAGAGATTATTCGCTCTTACCCATATTTTCCAGGTCCCAATACCTTTATGTTTTGCGACCTTGTACGTAGTAACACATTTAAAACCTTGTGATTCCCGGGGACCGGTAGTGCTACTGAAACAGTATCTGTTTTGGCAGTCTCTGAGCCGAAACACCACTTGAGGTTTCAGTACAGTGAATTCAGTAATCTTCCCATATAAGTAATGAAACATTATGTGTCGTTTTCAGGAAAGAGGCGTGGTGATGGTCATTGTCAACGATGCAATCGAGTTAGCTCCTGTGCTGTTTTATTCCTCCAAAACAAGACTTATACTGGTTTAACGTGGTTATGTGATCTGTTACACAATCTTTGAATGCGAAATGGTTACAGGCACTCTGTGATGTTAGAGGATTTTTAAGGTGATTAGGATACAGTTTTTAGAGGGATCTGTACAGACTTAGTAGCCTTCGTAAAGCATACCATTGGAAAGCTCTTGAAATAAGCTATCTTCTGGTACTAATGGAGTACATTTGTCATCACTGTACAGACTTACTAGCCTTCATAAAGTATAACATTGGAAAGCTCTTGAAACAAGCTATCTTCTGGTACTAAGGGAGTATACTTGTCATCACTGTACTGACTTACTAGATAAAGTATACCATTGGAAAGCTCTTGAAACAAGCTATCTTCTGGTACTAAGAGAGTATACTTGTCATCACTGTACAGAGTTACTAGCATTCATAAAGTAAACTTTGGAAAGCTCTTGAAACAAGCTATCTTCTGGTACTAAGAGAGTATACTTGTCATCACTGTATAGACTTACTAGCCTTCATAAAGTATACCATTGGAAAGTTCTTGAAACAAGCTAACTAAGGGAGTATACTTGTCATCACTGTACAGACTTACTAGCCTTCATAAAGTATACTTTTCGTACCAAAATTATATGCAAAGAATAAGAATAACAAAGATGTTATGAAGATTACAATTAAAGAAAGGTTTTACACCCCCTCCCCCTCAATTTCTTTTAACGAACCATGCACTATAGGTCCACTACTATAATCTTTTATATTGCAAGAGTCCAAACTTTCCTGCAGGTGCATGTCCAGTTATGAGTGTACAAAAGTCTATGGAGAACGAAATTGTTGTAGGTATCACTTCCCAACCACTTTTTATTTAGTTAGTTTATTTTAAGGCATTATCTGAGACTGTTCTCAATGCAACAACACCAATAGAAGTTAATGAGTGCCAGCTAAATTCAAGGGGACTGCCATGCTTGTTTGACTTTGCTACAGTAACTAGTTTTTTACCTATGGACTTCCTTCTTTAGAGAAAGCCTAGATCAGTCCATCAGTTATACATGTATTTACAGCTGTGTTTTGTAGCTATAGCTTTCTGATAGCACTCAAGAGCTCTACTGAAAACATTATACAGCCTATTCAACTAACATTGAAAACAGGGTCGGTAGTAGAGAAGATTTACTTTGAATACTGCTTGGCAATAAAAGAGGTAAACTTAGCATTTGTCTTTCTGCATGCCTGGAATAAGAATACTGCAATCTGATTGGGAGCGACTATAGTTGCTTGACACAAATCAGAGTCACTATGCCAAACTAATTTCGACTGTGACCAAACCTGTGGCGATAATGATTATTAATTTTTAATGAAATTGGTAATCATTAATTCAGAATTAAAAGTAATCATAATCTAATCCTAAACTACGATTACTGTATGGTAATTTTTTTGTTGCTAATGACATAAAATAAATACAAACTGAAGATTTCTCTTTTTACCAGTTTATGTGTTATAAAACCAACTTGAGCTGATTAGGTTCAGTTAGTTATTTCGCAATAATTTTCATAATTGTTAAATTTCTCCAACATTGCAAACCATATGATTTTTTATTCAGAATGACTGGAAGATGAAATGTAAGAAGAATGGCAGTAAAACACATAGTACCCACCTTTCTGAAATATCTGCCCAGTTCTATGTATACCCAACACAAGCCCACAATATAATCTATGGGAATTACAGTAATCATTTTGTACTGAAAGTAACTGAAATTAACCAAAAGTAATTTGATTACTTATTTACAAATTGAAAGTAAAATAATCGTAATCGCATAACCTATTTTTAGTGATTTAGGGGAACTAATTGTAGTCATTTACTCTTGGTCGCTAATTGTCCCAGGGCTGACTATGATCTGCCTTCAATGCTGTTAGGGTCTCCAACCACAAGAGACCTAACAGATACCAACCTTGGTAATTCGCTGCCACCAGAGTCTCCTTCTAGCTAAACTCCAAGCTTGACAAAAGAGTTTTAGATCTTAAGTATATAGCTTATATTAAAACGATAGTCGAGTAGCAGAATATGAAGATGATAGGATGAGACTGACTAAGCCTGGACTGCAGAGGGGTTTAAATACCCTTAGCACAACTTATGGTGTTGAAAACAGTGTGAGAGTAGTAGATTACTCTATGTCCCTACAGGACTTATCTAAGACTGTGAGATGATATCACGATTGTCCTATGTGTTGTCTGAGGTCATGAGTTCTAGCTCTATTTATAAATTCTATCTAGCTTTATTTATAAATTCTATTTATAGTTTGATCTTTGCAGGGCATCAGGGCTGAGGCCTGACATTACCCCCTCCTTGAAAAGGTTATTGCCGTTCCTTTTCTTCTTCCTGCTCTCCATCCCAAGCCTGACGAGAGAGTCCGTCGGCGTTGCCATTCTTCGTGCCAGGATGATAGTGGGTGGTGTAGTTATAGGTTTGCAGCAGTAATGCCCATCACATTAATCTGCCATTGAGGTGAGTTGAAGAGTGGAGATGTGTTAGGTATTTGTGGTCGGTTTCAACAGTGAAGGGCTTCCCCACCAGGTAAACACCAAAGTGCTGGATGCTTCGTATGATGGCCAAACATTCGATCTCCGTGGCAGAGTACCTCATCTTTGCTGGACGCAGCTTCCTGGAGTAGAATCCCACTAGTAATTCTTCATCTTCCCTCACCACACTCAGAACACCAGCAATTCCCTTAGTTGATGCGTCTGTCTGTAGGATAAATGTGTCTGTGGGAGTGGAGATGGTAAGACACCCGGGAAAGGGTATGGCATAGATAATAAAATTCATCATTCATAGCAGTAGACCAACATACAACATTAGCTGCGCTCTTCTGCATCGCATTGGTGAGTTCTATGAACTTGTGGGCGTAATTAGGGATAAATTTCCTATAGTATCCTGTCGTACTCGGAAAGGATTGTACGTCCTTTTTGGTTATATGTCTCACATAGTTTCTGATTGCTTCCACCCTGTGGTCTGGTGTGGACACCTTGCCTCTTCCTACGGTGTGTCCCAGAAAGGTAAGGGATGCTGATCCCCACTGGCATTTCTCCAGCTTGGCAGTTAGTCCATACTTCCTTAGTCTGTTTAGCACACATTTGATGTGTGCTAAACAGACTGTGGGCAATCATGGCCTTTATGGCCTTTCTTGCCACACCTAAAACATGTAGGCACAAAGTTCACTCTATCCCCAGACCTATCTTGAGGCTTTCCCTGAGAGCTACTGTAAAACGGGTTATTTACGTCACCCATAGACTCACCACACTCTGGGTTATGGTGTCCTTCCCTACTGTCTTGGTTGACGTCGCAACATGAGTGCTAGTTCCCAACTGTCTTCATCCCATGGCTTCCTCGACCAGTCTCCCGGGTGACTCCACGTTTCGTGTAGGGCAGTTGTCTGTCGCAGAATTGATTGTTCATGGCTTGTCACTCTGTCATGAAGTTGGCGACGTCCAGGAACGTCTCGGGTTTCCTTGCTCTGACATGATTCGCATCCTCCAGTGAGTAAAGGGAGAGAAATTTTCCTATTGCCACTGTCTGGGCTGCCTCTTTTATTGTATTGAAGTTTTCTATGAACGTTTCTGCCAAACTTAGTAATTCTCTTAGAATGTTTGTAGCTGCATCACCATTTTTCCTTTCGGAAGGACCAGAACTCTTGCTCGCAGGCTTCTTTGGAACATCCAAACACCTTCAACAAGGCCATTTTCAGCAATTTCGTAGTCTATCTTGGCCTCCTCTGAGACAGATGTCATGTAAGCTATGGACGCAGTTCCTATCAGTAGAGGTACCAGGCGGCTTGCCCTTTCATCCTTGCTGATTCCTGCTGTGGAGAGCTTGTCTTCAAACTTTCGGAGGTAGGATGCAGGCTGGTCCTTGTCCGCCCATGGAGCAATTTTATCTGCCAGCATTCTTTTTTCTACCAGTTTTCTTTTCTGAAAAATTGGTCTCCAAAAGCTCTAGTTTAGTGCCCATGTAAAATAATATAATAGAACACTAGCTTCCATTATGTTTTAGCACTTTCTTACCAATAGGAGAAGTATCTCCCGCACCTTCACTCTTCAGGCACCCCCCAGCTAGGTGCCCCACAGCACTTTGCCTTGTTGGAAACAGACACAGTGTCCTCCTCCATGGGCCAAAAGACCAAAAATAAAGAAATAGCACCACATGAATCAATTTGATGACTAGTCCAAAAATATATAGCTTCATTAAAAAAAGTAGCTAGAGCATACCATCGAGTATTCCATTTGTTCTAGCTACCAAAAACAACTAAAACTGAAACTCAAGTACTGGCTCAAACAGCTTGTAGGGATCTAGCAGAATCCAGTCACACAAAGTTATATTATAGCAAGTATAACAGAAACAGTAAGTAGGAGGAGGAAACTTACTTGCTTACAGACCCTTAAACTCGTACTGAAGTAATTTGAAGACAAATAGACGATCTCAAAAGAACAAGTAACTAGTTTGAGCTTTGCCCTCTTTTTTCCTTCTGTTTACGTGGAGGTCAATGCTCTCACCTCTCCTCGTGCTTAGTGTGTGATATGAACATAGCGAGCATTTGCGATAAAACATAGCAAGCATTTGCAATAAAACGCAGCAAGCGTTTAAACACTTCATACTGTACGCGTCTTCAACATTTCTTTGGCCAAAGGTCATGCGTTGCACGGATGTTGGGTTTAAATGCAATGCCAAGTTTTTTTTAGGGGGTGGTATATACCGGTAGCTAGCTGTTCGTCACATACAAGATCACACCTTGGCACACGCATCCAGCACGTGAACTGGCACACGCATCCAACACCTGAACCGGCACACACATCTAGAGAACCGGATGTGGGGAAATAAAAAATTTCAAAATGAAAAAATTAAATAAATAAATGAAATAAATACAACAATATATATATATAATATATAATAATAATAATAAAAATTTAAAAAATAATAAGTAAACCAATCACGTCTCATTATTCTTATGAAGGCTTAGAGCATCTAGTCAAAACATCATGAGAGTACAATTTCAAGTTGATATTGAGAAGGTTATTGATAAACCTAGCTCGTTCTAACTAGTTACTTATTGCGCAGTCTCTGAGGCAGTAAATATCTCTATCACCATTGTATAAATCTGCTTCTAACAGCTCCTTTGGCTTGTTAGGCAACATCTTTGCCACGCAATTCGCATAGCATAATTGTGGACAACTGGGATGATATTTCATTTGGGAGTGCAGTTAATAAATTAGCATGTTTCAATAAATATGCTTTCGCCGGACCAGCCCCACTAGACCTCCAGGGCCGGTCGAGCCTCCCGTCATCAGTATGTCGAATATACTTGCACTTTCTTTTTAGTTTCCAAAAAGAGAAAGTTTATTCGTTGTTCCGTTGCTTTATTTGGGTGTGATATTGTGGGATATTCAGTATTTTATTATCGAAATACCGAAATACGTACGTAATTATAACTGACTTGTGTTTTTATCACCGAACTCTAATTTTACTCTCCTCAGCCTAGAGACACCTTGTGGGATGGATGGGAGGCATAACAAACTTTCAGGAATCAATAACTCAGACCAGTATAATGCTGTATTTTATAGCTAGTTGTACAACACTGCTCCTGGACTGCATGCAAATGTAATGAGATAAATAAACATTTCCCCTTCTCTACCCCATAAGCTGCTGCGTACTTGTTGCATGCTCTGGTGCTAGATGAGTTTACACTGAGGAATGTATATACTCTTATGGAGGGTAAGATTTTCCATTGAACAAAGTGGTGATAGCCTGGGTTTTAATATCTGGAGGCGCTTAAACTCAAGGATACATGTAGCTATGGCAAATGGCAGGTCAAACTCTCAAGGGTCAAGGGATGGTCAAACTCCCACGGGTGGTACCTGCGGTTGGTTTGATAGGAGAGGGCAGGCTAATGACCTTTATGTTACAAGGTACCCAGTGTATATATAGTTGATGGAATTCATTGATAACAGGTGCTGGTCAAGGGTGGAGGGAAGAGGAGGAGCATGTGCAACAAGAACCTATAAGAAGGCGCCCTATAGCCACGGGTGAGTTTTATTATTTTTTATTGTGTCTGTGTAAACAAGCAATAGACTCTTATAAAGCAATAGACCTCTGATGTGTAAGGTGATGTTGACTAGTATGTATGTGTCATTGTTTGTTGATGGAATTCATTGATAACAGGTGCTGGTCAAGGGTGGAGGGAAGAGGAGGAGCATGTGCAACAAGAACCTATAAGAAGGCGCCCTATAGCCACGGGTGAGTTTTATTATTTTTTATTGTGTCTGTGTAAACAAGCAATAGACTCTTATAAAGCAATAGACCTCTGATGTGTAAGGTGATGTTGACTAGTATGTATGTGTCATTGTTTGCAGTAGGACTACAATATGATTATCTTGTTCTATTTGTTTGTTTTCTTGTGACAATCGTGGCTACAACAACTCTGAATGCTGATGTCCCCTAGGTAACGACAGAAATGCATCCGATTATGATTTCACTGACACTACTTCTTCGGTCAACAGACCCAAAACTGGCAGAGGAAGTAGGTGTAAACTTTTTAAATTGTATTTTACTATATAAATGAGTCAGTCCCATGCAGAAATTAAGTATTATCACTACCTGATTAAAAGTGACTTTCATGTAAGCCTCCGAGTATTGTATCCCATTTTATTTGGTAGCCTCTATCTTATAATAATTATCATAAATGCTTGTTCTGGGGTGACAGGACCATTTTTTTATTTAAAAAAACAAAAAACTTGTGGTTATCACTTTATAGCTCCATAGATTCTGTAAATGGTATGGACTTGATATATAGCTCAAAAGATAGGTCTCTCTGTGTGCTCCCTTTTTGATACTAAAATATTTTTCATAGGTATAATGATAGCCAAGTTACTGGATGGGGGTCCCTCAAAACCTCAATGCCTGTGATTGCTCTGCATAAATATCTCCAGATTGCAAAGTGTTAACGTTCAAATTAGCACGCATGGCTAGAGGAAGCTCTACTCTATGCAATGAGTGTTTTCATTAGGCGTTAAAATGTAAGTACTCGGTCAAGCGCGTGGATGGAAAATGAGTATTTTTTCCACCCGTGCGCTTGACCGAGTACTTACATTTTAGCGCCTAATGAAAAACTCATTGCGTAGAGTAGGGCTTCCTCTAGCCAGGGGTGCTAATTTGAACGGCATTCAGGTTTTGAGGTAACCCCACTTTAGCTCCAGTAACTTGCCTACAGTTATACATATGAAAAATATTTTAGTATCAAAAGAGAGCACACAGAGAGATCGATCTTTTGAGCTATATATCTAGTCCATACCATACATGTTACAGAATCTACGGAGCTATTAAGTGGTAACCACAAGTTAAATTTAAAAATGGTACTGTCACCCCTTCATCTACAATATAAAAGTGGCCTATTTTGATCCTTCACTTGTTAAATGTTTGAACGCCGACTTTATTTGTGGTTTGTTTAAATAATTATATTGCCTACAATAACTTTTAAAAAATAAATAAACTTCTCAAACTATTCATGTCCTTAGGCTGTAAATACAATAAGCTGCATTTGCTATAAGAATCAGTTCAGTTGAAGTAAGCCTAAGCAATGCTATGTTGCTATATGCCTTCTACAAAACCTCCGGCAAGAAATCCATCCAGCAGTACATCCTTGTTCATGAGCGAAGGATTTCAGAATGATTCCTGGTGGGCATAGGTGCCTGTGCATCTTCCCGAAGAAGAACTTGCAGAAACAGAAGGAAAAGCCAGGAAAGGATTGTTCATGAAGGCAGTTGCGATTGTCAGCCATTAAAAAAAATTTTTTTTTTAATCACTTGCCCTATCCAACCGAAGTAAAGTTTTATAGCTATTTTTAATCGATCAGCATATGGAGTATGGGAGTGTAATACAAATTGTCCAATTTTATATAATTCTTTTTCACAATAATGTCCAAGTTTGCACTATATAGCATTTATGGCGTTTAATCGTTGAAGTGGTCATGACTGTCTCCTCTTGCTCAAGAGTCAGTCAGTGTTTGTTTCTAGACTATCTCTGACCCAATTACGAGATTTTATATTATGAATAATCTGTTATGCTGTTTGCTTATTAATATCACTGTTTAATATCAGTGTTTAATATCACTGTTTGAGAAAGTAGAACTGGAAGGCATTATTCTTGGAATATATATATTTTTTTACAGTACCAGATTTTCAGTTAGCCACACAAAAAAATATAGTTTTCAAAAAAAACTATACCAGATCATTTTCTCCACTGCTGAAGCTGAATGATGGAGTTAGAAAGTAGTTGTTGCATTCAGGATCAAAGCTCAGCTATTACACGCAGAATATAGTGAATATGAAATGTATTTAACCTATTCTCTCAGCTATTTCGTATGCAACTCGCTTTGTCCTGTAGGAAGCAATTACAATAGAAGTAAAAAAAGAACTTGGCATTGCATTTAAACCTAATGAACCTGCAACATCTAACCATGTGTGTTTTCCAACCATCTCCAAAAGAAAGCACGAAACATTAAGACACACGAAATGTTTAAACACAAAATATTTAACACAAAATATTTATTAATTATTTTGCGGAATGGATCATTAGGGAGCTTCTCGTGGTCGTGCAAGTTCGGGACTATTAGCGAGAAGATTGATTATTCAACTTAGAAGCATAGAATTTTATTTTTAGAGGATTGAAGGCGCCAACTATTTTTGGATCTTGGAGAAGGAGGATGTGATGGTAACAAGGCTGGGCTTAGCATTATCGTGAAACCCGCACTATAGCCAGGCGGTCTGGTAGCAGGAGAGCAAAGATAATGGCAGCCATCCGATAGATTGTTGAAGAGAAAATGCAAACTGATGACGAGGCGACTGCCTACCAGCTGCATGAGCTTGTCAACAGCAATGGCTACCCATTGTCACTGGATACCATTCTGCGAAGTAGAACTTCATTGGGATGGACTTTTTGGGGCAGCTCCTAATGCCAGTTGATATGAGACGTAATCAAAGTTCATGTTAGACTTATTGGCTTCGGATGCTTAAGGCTTTATACTGAATTAATTTAGCTCAGAGGGAGACTTGCTAACTGAGACAGCTTCATGGAGCTGCTACTTGCTTGCTATATGGGAGAGGGGGTCTACTAAGCTTGTTTATTTTCAGTTAAGCGGTTGAACAATGCCAAAAGTTCATGCTGAAGCCTGCCCTGTTGATGTAATGGATGTCAGTGATCATTCCCCTTGCATTGAAATAACATTTACACAGATTTATTTCATGTTGACTTGATATGATATAATCCCATTCCATCTTTATATAACGAGGTTGGAGGGGGGAAGACAATTCGTGGGAGAGCCATCTGATGGGTTTGAGAATGTCATATGGACAAAACAAATGCAAGCCCAGCTTGAAACAAACTGACGCTTGTTGTAGGAAGATTGGTCAACCTGCAAAGAATAATAAACTCTGTTTTTTGGTTCAATGTCATGTGAGCAAATCATCTCAAAACTGGGGGAAAGGGAGTTGTTTTACATAATTTTTTAAAAAATTTATAGAATGGCCCTTAAATGTGATTGCAGAAGTATAATTTTTTTTAAACAAAAGAACATAACTAGTCCACCTAGAAAGACGAGTAAGCACTTGATCTTTACATTATTTGTTCTTAAAAGCAGTTACACAGGATGACAATAGGCCACATCTCTTGCCTCATCATTGTGGATTGCGGAGAAATGGCCATTGCCTAAACCATGATCCTTGAAATGGTCTCCAAACAACTTTTGTATTTCCAAAAGCCTTTGTGGGCTATGAATAGCTGTCAGTGGATTATGATGAACTGTTGGTATAGCAGGAGAGATGGCATTAGCTAGCTAAAAGACTGACACTAGCTGGCTTATGCACCAAAACATTTTTATTTGGACGACCTTTACCAGTTAGATCACTTACCACTTTTGATGATCAATACCAGTTTCAATTGCCCCAAAACTGATATGGCCAAACCTTAGCAGCCAACCCTGCATAGGCCGAAATCATCCTAAAAAAATCTGGACAAAAACCTTAGCTCTGCTATAATGGATTATCATAACTTTCCAAGATACTGGAAGTGAAGTTTGATGTCATGTTAACCATTAGATACCTTAAGATGAACATTCACTTTTCCCCCCTTCAATATAACAACATTTTGAGCTTACTCGATGAGATTTCAGACTTCTTAAACATATGGTTGATATTTTACAAATAATTTAGTAGCAATCATTACATTTTGCGTGACATGGCGGTAAGCCAGTGGGTTCCCATATATAGGCAAATCTCCGTATGCATTGAAGGCCCATCGAAGTCCAATACAAATATCATACCACACGCTCTAAGGTCTATAGTTCAAGCAACTGTAAAGCACTTTGTTTTGGCACACTTTGAGACATAGTTCAATTTGTGGGTGTGGCTATTTGATGAAGAATATCATAAGCTAGTACTTATATGGGTGTGGCTATTTGATTAGGTCTAGCAAAAACGAGATTTATTTTTTCTTTTGAATGAGAGCACACCCACAATGAATCATACAAATAGAAATTAAAATTTCTTGTGCTGGATGTGTTAAATTGTTTATGCAAGACTCTTGTAGGAAGAAGTGGAGAGAACTCAAGTGTTCAAATTTGGAAATGTCCTTCCATTTAATAGCTACCAGCAAATTAGAGAATTGTACCATCACACAGCAATATAAATTTTCATCGTAATGTTTTTAGGTTGGTGTACCTGTGTCCTTTGCATTATTATTGGTGCGACTGTGCTGGGAGCTGTGGTCGGTGTTATGGTCATCTACCAAGTCAGACATGGAGGTATGTTACTAATATATAGTTCATCATGAAGTATACCTCGGCAAGAATAGAGATATATCTTCTGCCATAGCCTTTCTAAATTGGATCATGACTTGTCTATCATGTCAATCAGCAGGCAATGTCTATTCTGAGTTGATCCCTAAGCTGATTTTGATAGTTCAATTACTGTTATTGAGATAATTGTTTCAGCCTCCCATGTAGTAAATTTACCACAGTCATAATGATAGTGATGTAAGGATGATATTGTTATTAGGGATGCTGCCTCCAATGGGGATTATTGACCTGACTCGAGCCAGAAATGATAAACCTCCAATAATTAAGACGAAACCTTCTCATGAAAGCGGAAAAAAGGATCCGTCATCGCATTATGATGCAGTTCCAAATCATCAGGATCCGACTGAGAACACGAACAGTAAGTAATCTGTAATTCCATACAAATATATTCGTTTACAAGAGGTAAAGTGTGTGTATGTGTATACAGCTTGTACAGAAATCAAACAACGAAGGTACTTGGAAAAAGAGTTGGCTCAAGTGTCAGATGTCCCAATGAAAAAGTGTGAAGATTTAGGTATCAAACGATTCACTTGTATTAATCTTGACCTGTCCAAAAATCATAACTATGAGCTTGCCAATGCATACATGAGACAGCATCCTGAACCATGCTGGGAGAACATAATTCGGGTGTTCTGTGAAGATTTCTCCGACCCAGCACTTGCCAAAGGAGTGCAGGAGAAGTACGGAGTTCCAAAACATACATATTTCATGTATTGCAGTGAATAGTTTAGTTGTTTTATCCATTTTTTGCTGTCATTTGTCATTTAATTCATCTAGAGCAATTTTTATAATAAGATAATCAACTTAAAAAAATTACTTTCAGGTCGTAACATATTAGCTAATGCTTAGCCTCTGCTGTCTGGTTTTTGTATATTTTTATGTGGATTGGATTTAGGAATCGAGTTGTGTTCCATTCTATGGGTGATATTTTTGTGTTATTTGACCTGATACCAATAACTCAAGTTTGTTGGTTGATCCATCCTCTATCTGTCTATCATCTCGCATATAGCTAGCTGTTCAAGGAATCATGGATAGGTCATGATAAATTATGCTAGTATTATTTTGAGGATTTTAGTTAACTAATTGTTAATTGGTTATTATTTTGTTATTTTTGTAGTTTTGTAATTGATTATTATAAAATAAAATTGTTTAAATTAAAAAAATTAAAGCATTATTCTAATGCTAACATAGGGCAGCATTTAAAAAAAATCTTTTTGATTACAAGTTTTACTGATGAGTGATAGTGATTTCCAGTTTGCACTTGTTGTATTTGCTCAAGTATCTGCTATCAATACTCAACCATGCAAAGTGATGTCAGCCAGTGGGCCTGGCCTAAGTGTCGCGATCACACGAACTAGAGAATTGGTGCGTATTGTAAATTTTTGTCAACAACTGGATCTGATGATTTGGATGGAAATAATACTGCAGCTGAGATTGAGAAACACGTCCATGTACCTTGTCTTCTTGATATATAGGCTTAGGAGTCCTGTTCTCTCCAACCATCAGGAAGTGAAAACTTAGAAGTAATCGTCCTCTGACTGGTGTCAAATGAAGTAAAGGTAGAGTGGCACCACCTATTTGCCTAAGTATTGGGAGCAACAACTATGTGTTGTCTGGCTAATGTTAGCTAAGACCCTTTCAGGGGGATAAAGTTGCTTGGCAATTAACTCTTTCACGGCTGGATTTAGGAGAGAATTATGATATGACCCACATGAACAAAAAAAATTATATTAATTCACAGGATCACCGAACTCCATAGCAACCAATTATCATGTTCTTGTACTGGGTTAGACGCACGTCTTAATAATCATAGAAACTAACCACGATGTTATTGCTGACCATTGTAATAATGATAGAAATTTCATACCATTACGTCTATAAACCATGATTATTATTATGTTGTTCTACCTAGCCTAGCTACAGTTTTGGGAACCATACCAGAGACAGCCATGTGCATATTTGACTGATAAATCATATTCATGAATATTGATGATGTTACAGCAAGATAATATATTTTTATACTACAAGACTGACAAACAACCAACACATTCTAAGAGATAGTTCAGTTTCAAAGACCTAGGAAGTGTAATCAACCAGTGTATGATATGAATAAAAACAATTTCTTTCCTCTGTAACAGAGATTTATAATGTCTACAATGTATTTTTGTCTCATGCCGATTAGTAATTCTATGCTTCCTATTATTATACCAATTGCTGAGCACACCACACATCTCCTGTAGTTGACTGCATGCTGTGGCCAGTGTCCCAGAGAAGTGTTCAGTCTATCATATTCAGCAGAGCGTGGACGACCAGCACGCTGCCTGGAGCAAAAAGTTCTGACTAACTCTGGCTAACTCCAACCTGAAAGCAAGGCAATCCCTCTTCCTTGATCCTGCACTCCGGACATGATAGTACAGCACGTAGCTGTTCAGAATGCAGCACTCTGTGATGTAGGAAAATACTCGCTTCCACCACTTTCGACTACGTCTGCCAATATTGTAGTAGCCAGAAAGTTGGTCCCCAACATCCACTCCATTCATATATTTCTGGTAGTCTACCATAGGAGGAGGACATAGGACATCTTCATACGACTCTCAAATCGATGCCTTTTGACAGTGACAAGAGGATAAAAGATAGAGGGCCCTTTTATCCGCCCATACTGTAGCCAATAATGGGCCGTTAGAGTGGTAGTCATAGTAACCAACATTATGCTGGGTTGCTTGCTCCTTTGGAAACGAACGTCGATTGTAGCGAGCTGTACCAGTTGCATGTATACCCAAGTTGTAAAGGGTGAGGAAAAGGGTTGGGCTTGTATAATAGTTATCAACAAATAGCTTATGTCCACAATGTTCAAAACCTTGCACGAGATCTAAAACAACTTTTGTGCACAATCCTACTCCAGTAACACCACCACTATCCACTACCTTTCCAGTATATGGATTTGGGCCACATAACCATTTGTACCATCAGCCAGAACAAAAACTTTGATACCAAACTTTATAGGCTTGTCCTTCATATAATTATTGATGGAAAGAAAGGCGCCCCTTGAATTTTATCATAGCCTCATCTATCGACAGATGGCTGTATTCTTGTACAAACTTAGGTACTACAAAGTCTAACAGAGCCCGAACTTTGAAAAGGCGGTCCCGCTTAGGTTGGCCAGGAGAGGAAGGTAGAATTGGCAATATGAAAAAAACGAAAGATTGGTTTGAAACGAACACGGGACATAACACTTGACATACCAGGTGTGTGGATGTGATCATCTTGCAATGACCAGTATAGTTTCAGACGAGGCAGTTTGAGGATCCCCATGTAAATCAAGAGGCCAAGGAAGGCTTCTATTACAGTGACATTGACCCAGGGACGTGCATGTGGTGTTTGGACACGAGTCTCCTCAAAGCGATTTGTCTCTGTCACAGGCAACTCACAAACATTCTGAGTGAAGAACCTCGAAAACAAATCATATGCTGAACAACTGACGTTCACATCTGCAGATGTAGGGCCAGGCACCTTTGTGTATGGAAAGAGAGTAAACACAGGTTCTACTTTTTCCCTATTTCCTACCACTTCATGTAAAACATGTTGGACTGAGGTGCCAATAGTGGAAGTGCCTGCAGAAGGACCAGATGTGGAAGCTGTGTGATCAGGTGTGGAATGGCCAGCAGAATGACTATGTCAAGAACCAGTTGAATGACCTGCAGGCATGGAAGGGCCAGAAGGAGTGGGTAATGAACTAGTGGAAGGAGGTCTAAGTAAAGAGCCACCCGAACCTCCTTGGCCAAAACTACTCCCACATACACCATCATGCCCTTGCTCATCACTATGCATTCTACTACGAAATCTACTACTACTACTAATAAAAGGCATAGTGATGAGCGAGGTAATATTATTACCTCGCTCATCACTATGCCTTTTGCTAGCACTAGCCCATTGCACATTGCTTACAGGAACCATGGAGCTAGAGAGAGAAGCGGTGGCAGAGGTGACAATAGAGTAGGTCTGAGTGCTAGTAGTTGGAACAACAAATTCAGGTAACACCAAACAAACAGGAGTGGTAGTAACTCGAGGAGGGAGTTCAAAAGCTTCTCCACTGTCATAGTCTCCAGTCTCAAGCCTGCAAAACCAACAAAACCATTCTGTAATTCCTGCAGAGCTGGTTTACCCACCAAATTTTACCCACCAAATACCCTGGAAAACATTATACACTGACTGACAACCTGAGATAGTCTATACTCTAACTAACTTTTTTTTAATAGCCCTAATCTGTTCCCTAGCCTAGAATTACACTTGTCAGAGCTTTTTTCCTCGCTGGTATCCTCCTCATCAGCCATAAACCCAGATAGAATAGGAAGATTGGCTTCGCTAGACTGTTGGTCGGGCGCTACCACTTTTCCCATTGACAGAACTGTCTTTTGTTGTTCACTGCTGTGTACAAGGTATGAACAAATGCCTTTCTCCGGATCAATTCGCGGCCAGTAGCCAAATAAATTCGTGCGCTAAAAATAAATAATTAACTAAAAGCAACAACGTGAAAAATAAATAATTAACTGAACTAATTAATGGCCCATCTATTATATTATTCTTGCTATAATTCAATTCTTATTTAATGGCCCATCTATTTTATAATTGTTATTCTTTCTATAAATCAATCCTTATTCCCATCCAATTCTTATTTTATATATACATACATTTCATTATTATATCATTATTTTTGCTGACTTATATTTAACATTATAATTATTATTAAATGCAATGTGTTTTGACTGTCCATGCCGCATTCGCCACATGAATTCATCCAGGTAGCTTCCAGTCTGATGTGCATGGCATCCTTTCATCCTCTTCAGTTTGGTCTTAACCCTATCAATAAGACTCGATGTTTTGTGTATGGGTACCCGACCCAGGGTCTACAAAATGCAGGGAATGGTTTACAGTTTGGTGGCTAGAGACACCAGCAAGTGATCCAACTTGGCTATAAGCCCTCCACTGGTCTGAGTGGATGACTGTGTTGGGTTCAACATGGGCTTGTATGATGGGCAGTAGGGTGGCCGCATCTCTTTTCGCCACTTCCTGCATGAAGCCCAAGGCTGGTGAGGTCGAGATGTCGACCATTCCGAACACCCAGACTTCTTGGGCTGGAGGTCTGCCTCTGTGGTGCTGTATGTTAGATTAGGTAAAGTAAGTAATGGGATCCAGATAAGGTAAAATAAGATACGGTAAAGTAAGTAGGTTTCTAAATATACTATATCTGACCTTTGGTTTGTGTCGGAAGAGGGATTCATCTATTTGCGCAACCCCTCCAAGCACAATTGGCGCTTGCAATAGCTTAGTTGAACAAACTTCCCTCAGCCACTGGTAGATATCCACCCCTCTTTGTGGACTGATGCCAGCATCTCTGCTTGCCTCGCATACAGGGTACTCCCGAGATCACAGATACATTATCAGGACCCACTGCTTGAGCATTAATCTATATAGAACCAAGAAACACAGCATATATATGACAAGGGCATTGACAGTGGCTATATAATTGCTAACTTTGATTTCGAAAAAAAACGTCCTGCTCTTATACTGGTCCTGGTTGAACATGCCGGGCATCTCCAGTAATAGCCATCTGAAATGTCTTCTCTTCTGACCTCCCTCATGGCAACCCTTGGAAGTACATCTTTAGACAAAAATGGTGTGTCAAGACTATAGCTAACATCAGGACTTTTATGCTTACAGGGAAGCTGATCCCGAAACAGAGAGAGGATAATAGAAACTACTGCAAAACATATCAAAGATGACATCAAATTGGTGAACTGTTCCCTGAGTTTGGACTGCATGTGTGTGTAGCGATATGCTTCAAATTCTGAGTCTTGGAGATTGTCTTCCATCCGGCTAACAAGATCATTGATTGTGATCTGTTCATCGTCATTTTCTTCAAGGAAGCTCATAACTTCTAGAAAGGCATTGACTCTTTCTTTGTCTTGTGGTCGACCTAGTTGTGGTTTTTTGGCCCCAGTTTTGCTGCTCTGATAATCTGCTGGCATTCGCTTCTTGGTATGGAAATTGATGCTGCACACTTGGTGATAGACTGAATCTGCAGCATGCAGGTCATGCACATGCAGCACATGGGCTTTCACTGTGGCTGCCCCAGGCATCTCCTCTTTCATCACAAGATTTCAAGATTGTCTCCTTGAACTCAATCGTCCTCACTGGGAATACAGGCACACCAGAACTCTTCCCCTTGGTCCCAACATGCGCTGACCTCCCACAGAACAGACAGTCTCTGTCATAATTGAACTCATGCACAGCTGAGCATAAAACATGGCTGTCAACTTCCATATCACATTCTTGTTCTTGTTGCTTCTCCTTCAGCGCTTTCACTATTTGCTGTGGGTTGGTATATTTCTTGCGGCAGTCTTGAGAACCACTTTCCCAGGTGATGTATGGATGTCATTCTTTCTAGATGTACTTGTTCGGTTGATGGCGTCACTCCCCTTTTCACTACGGGTGGATGTTGGCTGTTCTCCCTCTGCAGGCTCTTTACAGATCGCACATCCTCAAAGGGCCAGCAATTCTTGCACAAACACAAAATGAAGATTCATTCATCTGCAAAGCAAAATAAAAAGCCTATTTAGCTACTAGCTATGGATAGAGCACAACATTGTCCTATTATTGACCTGTTTCTGTTAGATTACAGTGCAGTACAAGACTATGAACTCACTTCTTATTTCTTCTTCCCAAAGGTCACCCATCTTTTCTGCTTCTCCAACACTTAAATTTCAAACACACATCAAACACGCATAGGCCACATATAGTGTGCATGTACTACATCAAGGTGTTAATTGTGTTTCCAATCTATCTATGCTATATACACACACACTGGCAATCAGTAATTTATTGCCTCACATTGAAAATCATTAGAGTGGTCAAAATACATGAAATCCGTAATAACATACAGATGTACTTTGCATATAAGGGCCTTTTGCACATGCACTGTACTGCATTCAATCCATGTCTCATGTGAAACACTGTTACTGGTGGTTTGTGGGCAGTACTGAACCCTTTGTGTGGACATCAGACAAGAAGACATAGAAAAGTCTATTTTTTAACATGGGTGTTAACATGGGTGGCAATGGAAAATTCACCGATTTCAATACTTTCCACCACTTGAATTATTTAAGACTTTTGATATGTTATAAAGAACATATTTCTAGTACTAAAACAGTTGAAAGTGTTTCTGTTGCAATTTGTGGGAGGTTCACCCCTTTTTTCTCGCAAAATTCCTGTACTATTCATCCTTAAATAGGTCAGAATTCTTTGTGTAGATGTGGCAAGTCAAGGCATAATCAGTTCTGACCGAGGAGATTTGGTCCATTTCCTGCTACAATTAATAGTCTGAGGCGAAACTTCTGGCTCTGGTACCTGACTTCAACATCAATCCACCCTTTGACTGATATTTGTGTTGGTGTGCAGCCTTGCTTCAGTTGTCTTGATGAGTGGGGCATGTGATCCTGACTAGATGGTGTCATATGTGTGATAACCAATGGTTTAGAGGGTGGTGCCGGTATCCACCTCCATACGTACTGGAGCACCATCTATTCAGAGTTACATGAAGGCTAATTGACTGTCAGATGTACGACAATTGTGCATGAGATATTCTGGTAGCTCCATCTCCTCTGTCTTCATCACACTATCTGCATTGGCTTCTTCTCTGAACTGGGTCCTGGTGGCTCAGACAAGGCCACTCCTTCCCAACCGGTCCAGAGATGCAGACACAAAGTGAACTATGTGGAGAACACTTCTTCCTCCACTGACTCAGAGCAGTCAGTCTCTCCACCCCCGAGCCCAGAGCCAGACCATGGACACTACCGGAGCTGCAGCTATCTACCCTGTCACCTACTGCCTGAGGCATGTCCATCCTCCTCGGATGAGACAGAACTGATCACGGTGTCTTACTGTCTGTCGGACGACCCATTACCCAGCCCATACCTTTGTCCCACGCTATGACTGACCTGACCAACCTTGCAGATGATCTTTCATGCAGGTTTCTGCCTAGAACCAACTGTCCAGCCACTAGAAGAGGCTTGACTGAAATAGGTACACAGCCATGTGGGGACAGCAGGTGCCCCTGGATGGTGTACCTGACGAGCTCAAGGAAGGCCAGTCTGCTGACTCATCACTACATCTTGTGCATGAAGTGCAAGGAGGGTACAGCCCCTTTCTTTCTCCATGAGGGCATAATGCTATGCAGCTGGACTCCATCTCACCAGAAGGAGCCACTTGACCACGTTATCTTGCCATATGGCTACAGAGAGTCCTGTTGAGGATTAGTCCAGTCTCTCTCATGATGGGATCAATTGCTGCCAGCAGAGCTATGCTTATGTAAATAGCACCCATATCTTGCAATCAGAGAATTTAGATTATTAATGAAGACACAAGTTGCAATTACAGGACAAGGCAAAGCTCCTGAACCTCGGTCAGTCAGGGTTCTTATACCCTGACTTCCCAGGAAACAGCATGTCACACATTATTACATACACTCAGCAAAGTTCTATATACTATAACTAGGCAGTCCCACATAAGGATATATAATATCTAAGTCTGTTTGGTGCAACGTAACTTGGTAACATTCCCTCACTCTATGTGCTAATGCCTAAAGGTCATCCATGGTCCATGTTGATCTGTCTGCCCTCAACATCTCCCCCTCCTGAGACGAAACCCCTCCTCCCCCAGCTGAAGGTCCTCTGTCATAGGGTTGCAGTGCCAATGCCCATCGTACCAACCTCCCATTTCCACTGGCCTTCAACGTTTTATAAAATTGGAGAGCTCTATGGTCAGTTTGGACGGTGAACTTAGAACTGATAAGGTACACGTCAAAATGTTTGATGGGTTTTTCACTAAGGCGAGGCACTCTTTCTCAACTGTGACCCATCGCTGTATGTCAAGCACTTCCTGATGTAGTATGCTATGGGTCATCATTCTTGACCTTCTTGACTCAACATCACTCCAATCGTTCTGTCGGATGTATCGGTTTGTACTACTCTCATGCTGGATTTGGGCTACAAAGAGTTTCCTCATCACACAGTGCCTCTTTAAGCTCTAGAAATGCTTAAAGCATAGGCGGTATCCAATTTATCAGCCTGTCTGGATAGAATTGGTTAGGACCACAGTAGTACAACTAGCATAGCCAGGTATGAACTTACGATAATACCCAGCCAGACCGAGAAATACTCTCATTTCTTTTCTTGTTTCTGGGTCACTTGAAGTCCGTCATGGCGGCAATCTTGGCTTGATGTGGGTATATCTGTCTATGTCCTACTCCATGATCTAAGAAAGAGCACTCAGCTGTTGCCAACTTGCATTTGGCTGTATTCACTTTCAGCACAGCATCCTCCAACTTCTTCAGGACAATGTTCAAGTGGATGAGATGTTCCTCCCACATCTTTGAGAAGATGACCATATAATCCAAATAAGCCCAGAAAAATGAATGCAAATCATTGAGTACCTCATTCATAAGTTTCTGAAATGTTACTGGAGCTCCTTTAAGACCAAATGGCATTCGTCTGAATTGGTGCTTCCTGAACAGAGTCAGGAATGCAGTCTTAGGTCTGTCTGCTGATGCCACCTCGACCTGGTAATAGCCTTTTGTCAGATCTGGTGTAGAGACGTATTCAGCTTGACCAACTTCCTCCAACAAATCAACAATGCGAGGCATCACGACATCTTTGGCACTTGTGACAGCGTTCAATTGCCTGTAATCAATGCAAATACGTAACTTGCCATTCTTTTTCCTTACCAAGACCATGAGTACTGCCCATTCACAAGTGAATGCCTCAACAATTCCACCATCTAACATCTGCCCGAGCTCCTCACAAACTTCCTCTTCTTTTGCCTTTGGTAATATGTAAGGTGCACCCGCACAGGCTTGGCTTCTCCTGATCTGGGTTGTGACAATCTTGGTATACCCAGGCATTGCTCCCCAGCAGTATTGCTAATGAACCACTCACTGGAGTTGCAGTCATTGGTCTTCTGTCAGCTGTGGATCCATCTCCGGGTTCTTCTATTGATCATGCTCATGGACTGTAACGGGTCCAAATTCTCCTTTGTCTTCAATCATTGTGACTGACAAAGCTTTGGACGTGTTCCATAACTTAAGAGAATTGATTTATCCTGTGTCCCAACATTGATCTGATAAGGGGCAGGTGTGACTTGTTCGTACAAGGGGAATGGTCCTTCTCATCTGGACAATAACTTGCAGGAGAGGCCAGGAACTAACACGAGAACAAGGTCTCCAACCTGGAAACTTCTTTCCATTACATGTTTATCGTATCTAGTCTTCATCCTTGTTTTGGCTGCACTTGGATAATGACCCTGGCTTCTACGGCAACTCAGGCCATGTGTGCATTTAACATTGTTAATATTATTATTATTATTACTACTATTTCTATTATATTACTTTTACAATGACATTCTCCACAATCAACTTCCATTTTACTATTTTAGCATTTTGACTAGATGCTCTATCTTTATCAGAAATTATGAGATGCTAAGACTCGTGTGAGCCAGGTAGCTAGCTATTCACTACATAATACAAACTAACCCTGGCACATGCTTAAAGTATCACTGAAAGAATTCCTTGATGCTAAACTGCTTCATGTGCTTCTGGCCATCAAGAATTTTTTTTTTTTAAACACACAAATAAAGTCACAGTCGATCAGATAAGAAATGGCTCATGAGGAAGGGTACACTTGAAAGCTAGATATGAAAGCAAGTGAAGGTTTTTCTGTTTGAGTAGTGAGTCAAAAAGAAACGAAAATTACTCATTTTGAATGGATTCTGGCGGATTATAAAGAAAAATTTATCTTTTGACATTAAAGTGATAGGATCTGAGATTAGGTACAAAATTAAAAAAACTGAGTTATTGATACCAGGTGAAAGAACAAAGCAATGCCTATATTTTGGAACTCAAATCATCACTTATTTCCATTCAGAAGAAAAGTTATGAAAGCCTGAATGCTAGAGGCTTGAAGCATTCATTTTGAGAAAAACGCGTTTTAAATGTTAAACGCGTTGTTTTAGTAATTTCCGTGCACCTCCGCGCACCAAGGTCGAGGTGTGAAGTTGTGAACTCGTGCAAATCTGAGGTGTGAGAAAGAGGACTAGCTAGGCCGAGCTGCTTCGCGAAGGTGGAAAAGAAACACTTCTTTGCTGATAGGACAACGCGCAACGCGCTATTCTTGGATGAAGCTTGTGCAACAGAAAAGGTAACTTTTAGACGTTTAGATCAATGGAAGTACGAGTAACAATAATACAAGCTGTGTCTGCTGTGTTTGCTTGTCAATAAAACAAGTTAGAGAAACAGATTAGAGTTAGCTCACTAATGATAACTATAACGTCAGAATAGCCATAAAGGTGTCTAGTTTAGGATTAGAGTTAGCTCACTAATGATAACTATAACGTCAGAATAGCCATAAAGGTGTCTAGT